>CM031240.1:1068645339-1068995674 GCA_018340775.1 Taxus wallichiana var. yunnanensis
TTTTGAGGTAGTTCTCATGGTAGGTGATTAGCCGTCTTGATGCTCTAGTAGAATCAACTTGGGTCCCGCATACTGCGGCGATCTATTCCAGCTCTCTCCCAAGAAGTTAGCTGCCCTCGGATAGGTGAATGTGGGAATTGGGTGAACGCAGGGCCCCCATTTCTCGTATGGCTATCACTTTATGCTCTTGGTCGTGCGGTAGTAAGTAATATTTGGCCTCAACAGTGTAGATGATGAAGTAGAAAAATGCATCGTTGATCTTTGTAAATCGAGGATGCTATTTTCCACCTCAGTCTGGATAGTATTCATATATTTTGACCTGGGGCCAAACCCCACTCCGCATCAGAGCTGGATAGTCCCTTTCAGAAGCTGCAGCATAAACAACATAGGAATTCATGTAGAATCTTCCCGTTGTGGGGAATTGTTGCAGCTGTTCTGATATCGTGCTGCTTATAATTTCTGCCCATTCGAAGCGTTGATCAGGCACATTTTTGTTCATGGTTTCTAAATACCGCAGCATCCATTTGTGGAAAAAGTGGGCATCAGGAAGCCCAAACACCCTACTCAGGAACGTGATGGTGTCACTGAGCTCCTCTGAAAAATCACTGCGGTGAATGATTTGTGGCCAACGGGTCACTACCTTTTTATTCTTCAGATAGACTTCATTCATCATGCATGCACTGATCTTCATTGTCATCCCATGCCTTGATGCAATCTCCTTGGCTTACGGCCACAAAGTGCGGTGATGAGGAATTCTGAGTATTATCTCAAAGTGGCGGGCAGTGAGGTTGATTACGACCTCGCCCTTCTCATTTACGACACACCTTGTGTCTTTATTATAGCACCGGGCAACCACCATCATGAATTCATTATTGCTTGGCGCCTGACGGGATTCCTCCAAAGAAAGCGCAGGGGCACTGCCTATTAGCTTGTCCATCCACGGACTTCTTGTGACCTTCTGAGTCCTGACCCAGAATTCCTCTAAATCAATATGACCCAACTCTGAGTCTCTGATGTCCAGGTCACACTCGGCCTGGGAGTCGGGCATTCTGACCCTCTGATATTTATACTTCATTTCTTCCTCTGTGAGCTTGGCCTTGCCTTTGGATTTGGTAGGCCTCTTGCTTGATGTTGACATATGTTCTTCTGAGTTTAATTGCTGATCTGCAAGAATAAGACGTGAAACCCAATCGAAGAAAATCATGTCACGTCACTGCTTGATTTTCCATTGAAATGCTGACAGAAGAAAGAGTTAGCAATTTTGAGGCCTCGGGGTGCATGGCGCACAGATATTGCAGATTGCAGAGCTAAATAGGTAAGGCGCACAGGAAAAGGGTGTTGCAAGGGAACAGGATGCGCCCGTGGTGCATGAATCTTTCATGTCAGCATGGAACTTCTAAGGCACAAGTATAGAGTTTGTGTAATATGTGCTTTTAGCGTGCTTTAAGGAACTCAAGGCGTGGCGCATGGAGGGTTTGCACAACATAATGTTGCTGCGATGAAGGAACGTGTCGCGCCTTGTATAGCTTTGAACTTGGTGCATGGGAAACGATCAAGTACACGGATGTTGGGTGCGCCAAAGGGCGCAGGAATAAGCAATGTTGCATCCAAGTTTGATGCGCTAAGAGGGCGCATGGAAAGCATTTGCAGCAAGCGAGGGAAGTGTGCCATGAGGGCGCATCTTTTTATGATGTCGCGTGGCGAGGCGCTACTCATGCGCCAAAGGAGAAAACAATTTTCTTTTTAGGTTTGATCTTTCTCTCGCGCGAAAGGGTTTCCACATAATCAGCGACTGGCATATGGCTTAGTTCCTTCTGCAAGGCTCATTGAGGTGATGAAAAGGTTTAAACAAAGAGGTCCCAAGCTATATATATCACTTTTTTAGGACAGAGCTTCCTCTACCAGCAGATCTGGAAAGAGGAGGAAGAAAATATGGAAAAGATAAAGTAGGGGGAAAAGCAAAATCATGAATTTTATTCTTTTTCCAATCCATCCTAACCCACCTAGTAGCCAAAACCACAAAAACAAAACACACGAAAGATAGAGGCCACTCTTACCCGGATATAAATGATGAAAAAGTGTGAGAACGGGTCCACAAATCAAGTCAAAAGTGACGGGCTGGTGTGCTAACAAGCTCAGAGAAAAATCACGTGTTTGTTCAGGTGACAATGACAAAATAAGCAATGTGCCTATATATAGGCGAGGCAGCAATAAATGCACCACCAAATTTTTAAAGGGGCGCAAAATGAGATTTCGACATGAGAAAACATGCACCCTTTGCGCTTGCAAAGACTTGTCAAAGATGAAGATACGTGCAGCTATGGCGCATCGAAGTGGTGTTTGAGAGGATATGTGTGCCTTTGGTGCACCAAAAAGAGGCACAACAAAAGATATGTCGACAGGAAGGTGCATGCGCCTCGGCACACGCAGGGAAGCCTTAACAGCAGCGGGCGCACCAAAACACCTGTTGACACAAGAAAACATGCGCCAAAGGTTTTAAAGGGGGCGCATCAAAAGTTGATGTTGCATAGTCATTCTATGCGCCCGCCAAAAGACCAAAAATGACTAAGTTCGAAAAACCAGATTTCCCGGAAAGGGATTTTGCAATGTTCCGAACGCAAGGGGTCCCTAACGAGGGATCGGAACAAAATTTTCGGTATGGTTATCAAGAAATTTCCCTTGTCAATTTTATGGGATAACAGCTGGCTCTTTCTGGGGACTATCCCTGAGAAAACTCGGGGGTAGAGAATCCCAGATCTCATGTGCCTATCCATTGGGTAAGAGTCAAAAACAAGGGTGACCGGAGGGCAGAACATAAGGAAACATGCAACAAATGAAAAACAAACACATGACGAAAAACAAACACACAACTAAAGCAAACCGTACAAAGAAGAGAGCAAGATCTACTTCCCGAAGATTTTCGAGATCGCGCCGCTATAGGAAGCGGAGTTTGGTTCCATCCGATACGAGAGATAGAAACTATTCTCTCCGTTGAGGTGCTTGATTTGAAAGGTCCTCTCCATAGGGAATCAAACTTTCCGTGCATGCCTTTTGGCTCTCTTCACTTGTCCCACGTATGACGAGGTCTCCCACCGAAATTTCTTTGCTTATCTTTTTTATCGAACAATCTCTTGACTTGATTCTCGATGCTCGGTGATCTGTCACCACTCTTACTCTCTTTTCTTCGAGCTCTGCGGATACATGATCCTCTTTTCAAGAGAATTTTGGAAAGTTTCATCTTGATAGATAGCTCAAGCGTAGAGCGGAAGTTTTAGTAGAAATGGGAAGCTCGACATCGGTGCCATATAACACTTGAAAAGGTGACATACCGAGGGACCTCTTGGGAGTAATACGATCTGCCCACAACGCGTCGTATAAGGACTTATGCCACATTCGTTGATTCTCATCCACCAGTTTTCGTATGATGGTCACCAAGTTCTTGTTACTGGATTCGGCCTGACCATTACCCTAAGGGTAATAATTTGAGGCGTGAGCCAAAGTTATCCCATATTCATAGCAAAAACTAAGAACTTCTCGTGAGGAGAAGTTAGAAGCGTTATCAGCAATAATCTTGTTTGGAACGCCAAGCCTGACAATGATATTTTCTTTGATGAAACTACAAACAAACTCGAAGTGGCATTCTTATGGTATGGCCTCTACCCATTTGGTGAAGTAATCTATTACCATTTGTCAGGACATAACTATGTCCGGCACTTGATTGGGATTGATGCACCAATAAAATCAATTTCCCACTTTGCTGAATGGTTTGTTGACAACAACCGGCATGAGGGGAAAAGCTACAGCCATCTTGGGCTTGCCGACGAATCAACGGCCGTAAGGTTCACACTTTGCTACCCGTGTGTCAGTATCTTGGAAAAGTGTCGGCCAATAGTACCTGGCTCAGATGATCTTGTGTGCTATCACGGAAGAGGAAAAATGGCCTCCACAAAGGCTGAATTATGAAAAATTTCAAGCAACTTCTCCTGCTGTGGCTTGTCGACACATCACAAAGAAGACACCATCTATCCGTGTTTGTATAAACCGTCATCCCATATGACATATTAGCTTCTACTCGAGCTTTATAGTGCGCTTCTCCTTTGCAGTTAGGTGAGCTGGGCATTCACCGTAGGTGAGGAAAGAAAGCAATATCGGAATACCACTAATCATCGCTGGTTGTGACAAATAGGACTCGGAGGCGAGAGAATGGACTTTCTCCACCGACTTTGCGCTTCGTTGGTACAATCATCCTTTTCCTCAGGACTTTCTAAATCTTTTTTTCAGCCATAAGCTGACATATGCCCTTGCCTCTTACCAGCTTGGTTGGTTTTATATCCAGGTCATACTCCTGGACCTTTGCAATCCAATTTCCTCGCAAGCTTCCTAACTCCTGTTGAGTTAGAATTGATTTGACCACCGTGTCAGGGACCAACACCACCGTATGAGAGTTTAAAATGTAATACCTGAAAGTTTTTATTGCTTTGACAACTGGCAAAGGCATGATTTTCCAATTGAGACATTTTTAGTTCATGAGGCTTAAGGGGAGAGCTCATGAACGCAATCGGAGATTCAACATTCTCTCGAATTCTTTTGCATCAAGATGGCAGACACAGTATGCTTAGATGCATAACTATACATGATAAAGTCCTTGGAGAAATCGGGACATACCAGGACTGGTGCGTGAGCAACGGAAGCTTTTATTTCTTCAAATGACCTTTTTCCTTCCTCACTCCACCGGAAATTTGGTGACCCCTTCATCATGTCCAATATATGACGAGTCTTCTCAGCAAAGTCAGGAACAAAACGCCTGAGAAAGTTCACCTTTCCGAAGAAAGAATGAACGCCAGTCTTACTTGTAGGCAGAGTAAGGCTCTGAATAGCCTTGACTCTTTCGGCATCTATCTTCGTTCCTTCTTTGCTAACAACGTGCCCTAGCAACTTTCCTTCCGTGACTCCAAAAACAGACTTTTTCGGGTTCAGGGAAATCCCATGTTCTCGGCATCTGGCCAATACTTGCTCCAAATGATCACAATGATCATTTCATTTTTTAGAGAACACAGTTAAGTCATCCAGATAAACGACAATGACTTTCCCCATCATACCTTTGAATGCCAGGTCCATGGCCCGCTGAAAAGTGGCGCCAGCATTGGTTAGGCCAAAAGGCATCCTGCTATAGGCAAATGTACCCCAGGGAGTAGTGAATGTTGTTTTAAATTGATCTTCAGGTGAAACTTCAATCTGATTGTAGCCTGAAAAACCATCAAGCATGGACAACATTTCCGATCCAGTGACTGCTTGTAGAACTTGATCCATTATAGGAAGGGGGTAGTTGTCTTTCAAGGAAGCCTGATTTAGGTTTCGAAAATCTACATATGCGTATTTCACCGTTCTTCTTGCACACTGGCACAATATTTGCTACCCAAGTACTGTGATGGATAGGAAAATGATTCTCACATCCAGCATTTTCTGAATTTCAGCCTGGATAGTACCTAAGATCTTAGGATTATAATTCCTCTGCTTCGCAAAAGGCTTTAACGCCTTCTTTCAACGGATGTCATGTGTTGTGCGTCATCTTTGGCTTAAAAGACTTTAGATCGGCGTAGGACCATGCCAATACATCCATGTATTTCTTTAGCAGTTTGAAAAACTTCCGCTTCTCTTCAGGCGTGCAACATTTTCCAATGTTCACAAATTGTGGGTGTTCTACCGAACCTAAATTGACCGGTTCGGTTTTTGGGGATGAGTCAGGATCATCTCACCTTTTCTTTTTCACAAAACGATCATGCCTGTCGAACAACCGTTCCAGAGAAACCAGGCCCTTTGGAATTTTATTTCCTTTGAGCTGACATATGCCGTCATTCCCTTCGATTCATTGTCTTGATCGGTGACTGATTCACGGCACATAGAAGTGGATCCTTCGAAATGTAATTCCTTAAAATTTTCCACCTTCTCTAGAAAGGCAATAAGTTGATTGTCATCGTTGAATATTTTCCAATGTTGAGAATTGTCTGGCATGCTCGGGTGGAAAACCACCTCAATGGTGTATTTGTTTGTTTTCAAACCTGGGTGAGGGAGCATGAGGGATGCTGAAACAGCCAATGAATCGGCCATATCATTTTGAGCTCTTGGAATGGATTCAATTGAAAAAGCATCAAACTCTTCAATGTTGTCCCATACTGCATTACGGTAGTGCCTGAGCCTCTCATTCTTCACTTGATATATCCTCCTAACTTGATTCATGACTAGCTCTGCATCACCTTGTACTCTCAGATTTTTGATCCCTCTCTCTCTTGCTGCCTGCATGCCGAGTAACAAAGATTCATACTCAGCAGTGTTATTCGTATTAAAAAACTGCAACTTGAAAGAGAGAGGAATAATCTCCTCTTCGGGAGATATTAGCACGGCTCGGTGCCACATCCATGGTTGCGTAGTTTGCCATCAAACTGCAAAGTCCAGATCTTATTAAGATCTTCTTCTTGAGCGAGTGAGAACAACCATTTTGTCAGACTCGGTAGACAAGAAATAGTTCCCCATCCCTGATGATTCAAAAAGAATTTGAGCTTTGGGGTCCTCAGAGCTAGTAACCAAGTATTTCTTTTGTGATTCTGGCTCCAAAGTCTGCATTACACCTTTGACGGGGATTCTAGCCTTAGACCAGTCCATATGAATTTCCCCACCAACTTTGCTGCAAAAACTTCTTCCCAAAGAAAAATTCCGTAAGCCTCACCTGGAATGTCAAAGAACAAGGACGGTCATCTTTACTCTTTCTCTGGGAATGCCACAAATGCAAATTACGGTATTTGATTTGACCAATCAATGGAACCCGCTTGGTTTCCAGGAATAACACCTCTACCAAAAGGCTTGGTAAGGGTGAGGCCCAAGCATGGGTGACTTATGTCGGCATGACGTTATCAGAAGCTCCGAATCAATTATGCAGTTACTCAACTTGTGACCATTGATTAGGAGGGAGAGATAGAAAGGTTCTATCTTTCCTGATGCAGATGTTGAAGCAACATTTATGCGGGATGCAGGAGGAGTGGAAAGGATTCCTTTTGGGGAAACCTGATTAGATATAATAGCTTGACTTTGAATATACTTAGTCAATCTTACAAGCTGTTCGGGATTTGACTGAAGGTACTCGGCTTCAAATTTGGATCTTGGTCTTTTTAGCATGATCTATGATATCAAATGTGGCCAAAGGTTGGGCCTAGTGAAGGAATGAGTCCCTCACTTTGTGATGGTGGAGTAGGATTACTGGGTCTTGATAGGAATATGAGAGGGCTGATTTGGAGGAGAGATGGGGAAAAGATCTCATTGTAAAAGACTTAACAGGGTTGAGTAGGAGAGGATTACCTCTTTTAGCAATGGTTGGAGGCATGTTTGACATGGCCTTCTCATTCGCACATGGCGTGACATCTACTTCTTTTTCCTTGAAAGTGGGTAAAAACAACATATGATTGTCCAGCTTGCATAGCCACAGGTACCCTCTTCTTCATCGATTCTTCCTCATCAAATTCCATATACCCGATAGTAGAGTCACCGGTCGGTTCACCGACATCTTGATCATCTTCGCCTTGAGATGAAGGTTCTTCGTAATCTTGTTCTTCTTCTTCAATTTCAGCGAGCATTGACCCGGAGGGGCCTCAAGCGCCAACCACGTGGAGCAATTGCAGTAAGCACGAACTTTGAGGAACATTGTTGGAAGCGAATTTCCTCCAAAATATCCCGGTATGAGGAACTGGGACAACCTTGGGCCATTTCTTCTTTAATGCATGTAAGTCATTGATCTTTTGAAATAAAGGCTCTATCTTGCTGATCGAAGTAGTGGGAGAAACATTTATGTCAAGGATTTAGGAGGAGTGATTCCTTTTTCACCCGGATATTATCAAATTATCTTCTATTCGAATGGCAGCTTGGCTTTGGCAAGAATCAAGGTATCCACTAGCTTTTGCAGAGTAAGAAACTTACTTTTGAGCTCACATTTGGCATTCACTTTTTGCAAGAAACACTGATGTCTCGTGTTACGAAGTTGGGCATGAAGGAATGAGGACACACTTGATTAATGCATAGATTACCCGGCGATAAAATCACACATGGTCTCATTTGGCCTCCTTCTTTAGGTGAGTGATCTATGATAATAATGCAAATGCATCTTTTGAAGGCTTGTACACATTTGACATTGGCATCCTCAAGGTGGCCCAACCGGTAATAGATCCTCCTTCTGCTTACAAACCATTCATGCATATCCTTGTAGAGTTTCTAGAAAAAGGTGAACCGACACATCCTCATGAATTACATCCAAGATACTAACGATACCTCGATGATGAATGAAGTCAGCTATGTGCGAATCCGTGCTTTGATCATCTTCTCTCATCGAATTTGGGAAAATTCTTTCTTCGATTTCGTGAGCGTTGAGCCGTGAGGAGCCTTAAGGATGTGGTAATGCAAGAGGACCCATACATGCCTTTCCCCATTTTTGGCACCACCATCTTGACAGGCCATGGAAAAATAATGTATGGGAACTAGGGAGTGCGGTTCCACCTTTGCTTTTTAAGCACTAGTAAAGGGATGTAGAGGCTCCTTGTGAAACTGGCTCTTCCGTAGGGTGAAGAGCGATTTAGGCCGGATCAGATTCTAAACTTAGTGATGAAAAGTGCACCGTTATCAAATTATCTTCTATAGAATTGTGCCTTTGAAGCTGATCGAAAGTAGGATCGACTTCTCCACGAGCTCACCTGCCATGTGTAAATGGCTCACCCGCCAGTGCACAAAGTACCTTCCAGATCGGGAACGCCGGGTACAGATTTAAAATTTATTTTGGTTGTACTTGCATTTTCTGGTTTTTCTCGACAAAACCAAGCGTATGATTTGCATAAATATTTAAAAAATATCCTCTTTTAAAACCGATTATGATAATAATGAAAAATAATCTTCCGAGGATAAAATGACAGTTCAAGATTAGCAAGCTGATTTCGAGATCTAAATTTGACCTTTTCAAAGAAACCATTAGAATTTTTATTTTTTTGATAAAAGGCGAAAACTTAGATCTACGTGAAAAATACATCTTTATAAAATACTACGAACTAAAAATCTTCATCTATGCCGTGATCTATGGATCTCGAAGAAAATTTTTCAATTCTTGTCATCTTTGGGAAAATTTTTCGGATTTTTAACAAAGTTCAAGTTTGAACAAATGTGTAATGATTTTACGGATTTCATTGATTTTCTATCCTACCACCATCATAGATCTAATAGATCTATTCGATCCCCAATCAGAGTCACCAAAAGCTGAGGTCCAAAATTTGTCGCTTGGGCAACTCTAGTGGGTAGACTTAGCAAAAGTGCATGCATGGCGAAATTGCCCTCTTTGAAGTTAGTGATCCAAAACTTCTCCAGGGGTTTACCACGCGTTAAGGAATAGATTAACAAATGTGCCAAATGAATCTGCAAAACAACTATCTCCGAAAAGAGATGTAAATTACTCAAAGATTTCGAAATACATCAATTATCTCTGCCATGTACATTTTTAAATGTCAACTATCTCTTCTTCTAAAACCGATATGTATTTATAATACTTTATAAATACGAAAGGACACCTAGAAAGATGTGGAAGGTCACCGAGAGGGAGACGAGGTGTTTCATCTTCCAAGACTTACATTGCACTAATTTTTGTGAAACATACTATTTTTAGAAAAACACTATTTTTAGACAGAACTGCAAAAATCACAATTCTACAGATTCCAACTTTTCTAGATCTTTTGAGCGAAGTCAATCGAGCTACGGCAAAAGTTATGGTCTCTGGAAGTTGCACCACTAGAATTGCTGCCCCTGATTTGAGCAAAGTTCCCGGTTTATTGCTATTCTACCAGCGGAGATCCTTCCGTGGAAGTCTCACAATATTCTCGCCTTTGGGGGTTTGGGATCTCATCCCATAGGGTGTTTCAACTGTGAAAAGAAAGGAATGAAAGAGAGGATGAAGGAAGATCAGATCCGAAGGGAGAAAAGAAATGAATTCCAAAGTAGAAAGGTCAGAGGGTTTATGTTTTGGGATTGGTAGTAAACAGAGCCAAACCTACTTACATAAATGAGCAAAGCAATACTGATGAATAAATGACAATAAAACAGAAGTAAATTCAACAGAACAAACACACAGATCTAACGTAAGAAAGATCCAATGCAAATAACACATGTATTCAGCACAAAGTCTAAATATTGTATTAATAATTCTTTCTGTTACAAAAAGCTCAAAGTCTTTTCTCCTTACTTCTATTTTTCATCTGAAAGATATTCACTCATCCACAATACAACAAGTATTGGGGTATTTATAGAAGAAGGAGAGAAAAGAAGGCAAAAAGGAGCCAACCACCTATTTACAAAGATATTTACAAAATATCTCAAAGTCATGTTGACTTTTGACAACTTGATGGATGACATCATCCCATGGTGCAACATGGATGATGTCATCATTTGTGCCAACATACTTTAGATATTTACAAAAAGAAAGTCGAAGAAGAGAGAGAAGAAGAAGAAGAAGCCACTATTCATCATCGTCATCCTACGGCCGAAAGGGAGTAGCCTGCTTTTGCTGCTGCTCAGGTGACGAGATGTGAAATTGAGCGTGGTATTCCATGAACTTGCTGATCATGGGCCCTAGTTGATCCTGGGAAGGATCCTTGTGTCGCTCACTGATCACCTCGCAAGTCTCCCGCTCATCTATGAGCTTCTGGGAGTTTGGAATATTCTTTCTCTGCTTCTATGAGGAACCCGATGAAGTCCCGACAGGCCAACAGGTTATTGATGGACTCTACGTCAAAAGAGACCTCTGGCCCCAAGCCCTCGTGACACGATCTCTTTAAAGATCTGGATGGTTTCATCAATTTTCTTAAGGCGAAGGAAGGAGTAAGTAACCCTGGAGACATGTTGAGAATGATTTGTTCCATTTGGTGCATCGTGTCCAGGGCTTCTTCCTTTACCTTATCGATTTTTTCAAGGACAAACTCCAGTTGATCCATCCGGTAGTCCAGAGTGGAAATGACTTTATTGAGGGCCCTGGGATGGCCGAAGATGCCGAACTTGACCAGATCTTGACTGAACAGTCGAACATTTGTTGAAAGGTCTCATCTGCACTCCTAGCATGGTCCAAATCTTTCCGATATGGGTCCTGTAACACTTGGAGCTCTTTATTCACCTTTTGATGTTTAGATATAAATCGAGAGAACTTGCGATCACTCTTTCACTTTGTCTTTGAGGATCGGGTCCTCCAAGCGAAACTACCATGCCCGCTCGCCGATCTTTGCATATTCATTAATTTTATCCTCGGCTCGAGAGGCTCAGGAGTCTCGGTGGCAGTTGTGGGAGGTGCACTGCCCATCTTCTGTAAGGCTTGGAGCAGATGTTTGTTTTGCTCTTTCAATAGCCTTTTCTCTTCTTTTGTTTCTTGAAGCTTCTTGCAGAGGGCGTCAACTGCAGATAGGGCCTCTCCCTGAAGGCTTTCAGAAGACGTACCCATTGTGACCTGAGTCACTGTGTAATCTGTAGGAGACAGATCCTTTTTATCCTTGAGGGGATTGGGGTATGCGATCTCCATTACCCTCTCTCCCGAAGCACTCTGAGAGAAGCGTGTGACAGGCTTCTGTTTCTTTGCCCCTTTGGATGGGATTACGGAAAAGTCCATCGGAGCGATGGGAACTTTCCTTTTCTACTGACTTAAGTCTTTGGGAGATCCAGGCTGGACTTATGGGAGAAGGGCCAGAAATAGAGAAGGGGATAGCTGCAGTAGTAGAAGGGAAAAAAGTGGAGACACTTGGAGGCGGCATCGAGAGGGAGGCCGAAGAAGTGCTCACGGGAGGAAGAGATACTACAGGAGAGGAAGACATAGGAAGGGAAGGGAGCTCAGAGATGAGGGAAGAAATGGAGGGGGACAGATCCGCAAGAGAAGAGAAGATGGATGAAGAAGCGGGAGGAACAGTAGAAGAAGGGGGAGAGGACACGACCAAAGGGATGGTCGCTTGAGTCACTCGAAGGAGGGAAGGAGGAGAAGAAGAAGGACGAAGGGACCTCTGTTGTTTCAGCAAGTGCCGACATCCCGAGTGGATGGGCCTATTGAAACATCTTCTTCCCACTTCTTTCTCTGGGAAGCCGAGTTACAACTTGTTCTGGTGCAGTGGAAGGAGGACTTTCAGGAGCTTCCTCTTGAGAAGTGTTGGATTCACCCTCTTTGCCTTTTCCTTTGCCTTTAGGCTTCTTGCTGTTTAGATCGAGAAGGTGCGTTACCCAATGGGGAGGTTGTGAAATCAACCCCGAGGTAGATGAGTCCGTTCATTCGGCACCAATGCTCTGTTCTGCGCAGAGTTTCCTTGACCCTTTCCTCAATTGTCTGAGGTGCTTTGTTTCTATCAATCGCCGCAAAAGGCCAATCGTCCCCACCTGTATCAAGATATACTTGATCCACTTCCTCCTCAGTAGTTTGGTAGCCTTTGGGGACGATGGCTACCCCATATTGGATGATTTCTGCCAATGCCAAACGAGAATGGTCCTTCCTCCTGAGTTCCACCTCATGATATAGGTCGATGTAGATATCCTCGATCTGAGGGATGTGGATTGGATCGAGCTTAGCCCTCGGCAGACAATTCCTCGGGTCGAAGGTGGGTCTTGCTGGGAAGTCATGTTTCAAATTGAGCAGCTCCAGCTCTGCAAACATGTCTTTTGCCTTGTGATGAGAAAGACATGTATATCTACCCACTGTGAGGGGGAAAGGAGTTCCACCCTTCTTTCTTTTGAGGCACTTCTCATGGTAGGTGATTAGCTGTCTTGACAGCTCTAGTAGAATCAACTTGGGTCCAGCATACCTTGGCAGTCTAGTTGGCTCTCCCAAGAAGTTAGCTGCCCTCAGATAGGTGAATGTGGGGAATTGGGTGAACAGGGCCCCCCATTTCTCAGTGGCTGTCACTATGCTCTTGGTCGTGCGACCGTAAGTCATATTTGGCCTCAATAGGTAGATGATGAAGTAGAAAAATGCATCGTTGATCTTTGTAAATTGAGGGATGCTATTTTCCAGCCTCAATTCTGGATAGTATTCATATATTTTGACCTGGGGCCAAACCCCACTCCGCATCAGAGCTGGATAGTCCCTTTCAGAAGCTGCAACATAAACAACATAGGAATTCATGTAGAATCTTCCCGTTGTGGGGAATTGTTGCAGTTGTTCTGATATCGTGCTGCTTATAATTTCTGCCCATTCGAAGCGTTGATCAGGCACATTTTTGTTCATGGTTTCTAAATACCGCAGCATCCATTTGTGGAAAAAGTGGGTGTCGGCCCCCAAACACCTCGGGGAACGTGATGGTGTCACTGAGCTCCTCTGAAAAATCACTGCGGTGAATGATTTGTGGCCAACGGGTCACTACCTTTTTATTCTTCAGATAGACTTCGTTCATCAGCTGCATGCACTGATCTTCATTGTCATCCCATGCCTTGATGCAATCTCCTTGGCTGACGGCCACAAAGTGCCGGTGATGAGGAATGCTGAGTATTATCTCAAAGTGGTGGGCAGTGAGGTTGATTACGACCTCGCCCTTCTCATTTACGACACACCTTGTGTCTTTATTATAGCACCGGGAAACCACCATCATGAATTCATTATTAACGGCACTGACTGGGATTCCCCATCAAAGTGCGCGAGGCACTTCTATCGTTTGTCCATCCACGGACTTCTTGTGACCTTCTGAGTCCTGACCCAGAATTCCTCCAAATCAATATGACCCAACTCTGAGTCTCTGATGTCCAGGTCACACTCGGCCTGGGAGTCGGGCATTCTGACCCTCTGATATTTATACTTCATTTCTTCCTCTGTGAGCTTGGCCTTGCCTTTGGATTTGGTAGGCCTCTTGCTTGATGTTGACATATGTTCTTCTGAGTTTAATTGCTGATCTGCAAGAATAAGACGTGAAACCCAATCAAGAAAGCCATGTCAGCTGTTTGATTTTCCATTGAAATGCTTGATAGAAGAAAGAGTTAGCAATTTTGACGCCTCGGGCACATGGCGTATAGATATTGAGGCCTCGGGGCGCATGGCGCACAGATATTGCAGATTGCAGAGCTAAATAGGTAAGGCACACAGGAAAAGGGTGTTGCAAGGGAACAGGATGCGCCCGTGGCGCATGTATCTTTCATGTTGCATGGAACTTTGGTGCGCCAAAGGCGCATATAGAGTTTGTGTAATATGTGCTTTTAGCGCTTTAAGGGAAATTGGCGCGGCGCATGGAGGGTTTGCACAACATGATGTTGCTGCGATGAGGAACGCGCCTGCGCCTTGTATAGCTTTGAACTTGGCGCATGGGAAACGACTGTTGCATGGATGCTGGGTGCGCCAAAGGGCGCAGGAATAAGCAATGTTGCATCCAAGTTTGATGTGCTAAGAGGGCGCATGGAAAGCATTTGCGGCAATGATGCGTGGGAAGTGCGCCATGAGGGCGCAACTCTTTTTGATGTCGCGTGGCAAGCTCATGCGCCAAAGGAGAAAACAATTTTCTTTTTTAGGTTTGATCTTTCTCCCAGAGGGGTTTCCGCATATGGCTTGGTTCCTTCTACAAGGCTCATTGAGGTGATGAAAAGGTTTAAACAAAGAGGTTTCAGACCATCACTTTTTTAGGACAGAGCTTCCTCTACCAGCAGATCTGGAAAGAGGGGAAGAAAATATGGAAAAGACAGCAGGGGGGAAAGCAAAATCATGAATTTTATTCTTTTTCCAATCCATCTTGAACCCACCTAGCAGCCAAAAACCACAAAAACAAAATGCATGAAAGACAGAAGGCCACTTACCCGGATATAAATGATGAAAAAGCATGAGAACGGGTCCACAAATCAATTCGAAAGCGACGGGGCTGGTGTGCTGACAAGCTCAGAGAAAAATCACGTGTTTGTTCAGGTGACAATGACAGCGCAGACGCGCCTATATATAGGCGAGGCAACAATAAATGCGCCACCAAATTTTTAAAGGGGCGCACCAAATGAGCTGTCGACATGAGAAAACATGCACCCTTTGGCGCACCGAAAGACTTGTCAACATGAAGATACATGCACGCTGGTATGGCACACCAAAAGTGGTGCTGACAGAAGGATATGTGCGCCTTTGGCGCACCAAAAAGTGGTGCAACAAAAGATATGTCGACAGGAAGGCGCATGCGCCTTGCACATGCAGGGAAGCCTTAACAGGTAGAGGTGCACCAAAATGCCTACTGACACAAGAAAACATGCGCCAAAGGTTTTAAAGGGGGGCATCAAAGTTGATGTTGCATAGTCATTCTATTTGCGCCGACCAAAAGACCAAAATTGACTAAGTTTGGAAAACAAGATTTCCCGGAAAGGGATTTTGCAACTTTTCAACGCAAGCGAGGATCCCCGGACGAGGATCGAGAACAAAATTTTTGGTATGGTCATCGATAAATTGCCCTTGTCAATTTTACAGATAATACATATATTATCTCAAGTTGCATAAAGAGGTGAATTCATTTCATCTATCCAGAATCAATGGAGAAGAACTACCCATTCACATGAATGGGATACATCTCAAAGATTTATTTTGAGATTTTCCCACCCTTGTACAATGTTCATGTTTTTATTTTCCTCCAAGTGCTTTGCACATTGTTTTGTTTTCTTTTTCTTTCTTTTTGGTTTTTGGGTGTCCTCTGAATGTAGTTTTATTCCAAGACTCATTTTTCCCAATGGTTTGTATAAGGCTACTGATCTAAAATCTTAGCAAGAAATCATTCCCTAGAGGTCACCAAAAATGTTACTGATTTAATCTACCTTGAGAAATAGACTTTGAAATTAATCAGACAAATTTTGAAAAAAATCTTCACACAAAAGATCTCTACATCTTGAAAATTCTCCAAGTCCCAAAGTCAAAAAATTTAGAATTTGGGGTTTTTTTCCTTTTGGGATTTAATTGAATTAAATTTGAAATTGTTTTTTTCAAGTTTCAAAGTCTGAAATGCCAAAATCCAAAATTTTAGAATTTCGGGCTTTCGGGTTTCGAACTCTAGGTCATGCTTTTGGAAAATTTCTTTCAAACTTCAAGAAAAAAGTTTAAAATTTTAGAATTTTAGGCTTTTGGGTTTCAAAACTCTCCCGATCATTTTCGAGTTAATTTCTCATACTTCTAAATTCAAAAGTCCAAAAGTATGAAATTTTGGACTTTTGGGATTTTGAGGTTTTGGAACTCTCCCGATCATTTTTGAGTTAATTTCTTTCGACTTTTGAAGTCCAAAAGTCCAAAATTTCAAACTTTCAAGTTTTGGGGTTTTATAAATCTCTCGATCATTTTTGAGTTAATTTATTTCATACTTTGAAGTCTAAAATCCTAAAAGTTTGAAATTCTAAAATTTTAGACTTTGGGATTTCAGGTTTTAGAACTCTTTCGTGTCATTCCACAATTTTCATCCCTTGATCTCTGAAGTCCAAAACCCTAAAATTCCAAAATTTCAGAATTTTAGGCTTTCGGTTTTAGACTTTTAGAGCTCTTTGTGCATTTAATCCTTACCTACTTCATACAAATTGGAATTTCACCATTAATATCAATTTTTTCTATTTAAATCACATTTTCACCTGTCATTTTCACCTGACACTTTTCTCTGATGACCCGATTTTTACTATATCTTGTACTTTTTGATGTCATTCTCAAGGTATTTTTATTTTGGTCATTTTATTTTTGGTTTAAGATATTTTGTTTTGTTTCCTCCTTGTTCATTTCTTTTTTTCCTCCTCTGCATACCTTGGAAAATGACAAACTCATTGCCCACCATGTTTTCATGATTTGAGTTTCTACAAGATTTAGAGTTTTGAAAAGATCCTCTCGAGTTCTTCAATTCACCCTCTCAACACCTCTTGTTTTTTAGAGTTTGGAGATTGGCATTTTCAGAGAACTCTCTTTTTGGAATTTAGAGCTTTGGTTGTTTAGAGTTTTCTTTTTTGGGAATTGTGCCATTTAGAATTTGGAGTTCTCTTTTTAGGATTTTAGAAGTTCCTACTTGAGTTCTCTTTTTCGGGATTTCAAACTTCTCTGTTTCAGAGGTTTGGACTTTGGGATTTGAAAGTCTCTACTTCAGTTCTAATTTTTAGGTTTTCAAAGGTTGGATATTTTTGGGTTTTCTAAACCGTAATTTTAGAATTCTCCAATTTGGGTTTTCGAGGTTTCCACTTTAGGTTTTTGGATTTCTCCACTTCACGTTTCTAATTTTTGGGTTTTCGGAGGTTGGAGATTTTAGGTTTTTAGACTTCTCTTCTTTGGCATTTCGAACTTAGAATTTGATGTCTACTTCCACATCCAAGGGAAAGGAAAAGATGAAATATTTGTTCCTCGAGGTTTCCCCTCACTCTTTCTTATCTTCCACCTAGGAAACATAGGGGACACCGACCTCAGACAAATTGATTTTCTAGACTTTTGGGAAAGGGTGAAGGCCCCAAATAAGAAACCCTGGATGCAAGCCATATATGATAGTGGGCTTGTTCTTGCTGCTGGTTTTCCCACGTCCATGCATTTCCCAGAATTTTTTTGGCTATAGCAACCCACTACGATGAAGAATCTATGATAGTTAAAGATGTCGATGGCAAAGTTGTGATCCGCTTGGACCCAAATTTCTTTGAATATTTTCTCAAACTCCCTAATGTTGAATATTATGCCACAATTTCACCAGAGTCAATGGTGGAACATTGGGACAAAGAAGTGGAATTGTGCACGAAGGTCATGTTGAAAAGTTATCTGGCCAAGAGTTTTTCCAAATTTCCAAAGACCATGTATCGGTCAGACTTCATTCAGGAGGTCAATGACATCATTGTGCTACTGAGAAGAGTCTCAAGTCTTCCCTCTACAAAGGAATTCTAGGAGTGGATGTTCTTATATATCACTACCATAAAAAATAATAAGGAATTTATCGATGGGGGAGCATATCAGTAGCTCCATTTGCTATCAGTTGAGTAGTGCATTCTTCAAAGAGTTTCTATATGACATCCTTCTTGGTTTATGCCGCAGCTGTTATGGGAGATTTCACTGGGTTGAATACCAAGGGTATTCAAAGCACCTCTCAAATTTATGATTTCTATCCTCAACTCACACTTTGGACGAGGGAAGAAAACACTTCCACAAGATCAATGATGCCTTCTTTATTGTTATTCTCTACCATTTCAATAAGGAGCTATATAATCAGAGGATTTTTGATGAAGCCTTCAAGGAAGTGCATGAGTGGGGATCTATCTACCTTCAGTTCCCCACATTTACTTACATTTAGATTCTTGGCTTTGTAGGTGCTCACACAACAAGCTACCAAGATGTCCCACCAACAAATGGGTTCTACTAGAATTGGTTCGACAACTGTTGGACTACCATAAGATCCAGAACAAATGACACAAAGTGGGAGTTCAATTCCCTATTTCAATTAGTAGATACACTTGCCCAAATATTTACAAGGCTAAGAATGTGGATGCAAAAATGGCAGAGGTATCCATCCACGGAATAATTTTGACTATTGGGGTAAATTCAACTGAAAACAGTCATTCTAGTTCCCATGTGCCCTAGTTGGAAGACATTTGGATTCATTTTTAGGATTAATTCATCATCTGATAGAGAGACTATGAAAGGTATGTAGGTTCATAAATTTGGAATAGTCGATGTCCCAAAATACATGTAGGGTGATGACGAGGTTTTGGATGAAGTGTATAAAAATAATAATATTGCCAATTAACCATTTCCATGGATTGATTGGTATGTGGAATAATGTTGCACAACACAAAGGAGAGGGTGGGGCCCATTCTATAGAGAACTTATAGTTTGTTGGTTACCTTGGGAATCTCACCCAAGGGGTTAGAGAAACCTACAAATATATAAGCCCCATCAACTATGAGCCAATCAACACCCACAAAAGGGAAAAGGTCGATCCAAAAGGCCCATACAGTTCCAAAAATATTTCATTTGTTGTTGGTATCTCATCTCTCTCTAAGGCTCCTGTTTCCAAAGCCATGTCTCCTACAGCACCCGTGATAGAAATAGTTGAAGTTAGTGATTCTCCAAGTATCCCACTAAGACCCATCATTACCTTTTCCTCTTCCTACATCAGTTCCTTCCACTTCTACAATCATTTCTTCTTTCCCATCTCCTTCCATGGCCCAAGTATTCTCATCCCTTCTAGTTCTCTCAGCTAGAGAAACTATTGGGTCACCCATTTCTTCTTCACTTCCCTTAACACTTCCATTTCCTTTTGTCTCATCTCCTAACATCATTGTATCAACTCCTATGGCCGTCCTCACATCCACCCCATCCATTACTACCACTACCATTCAAATTCCAACTAATGTTGTTGGTACTCTTGTTGTGGCTAATGTTTCAGGTACTAAATCAACTATTCTATCTTCATCAGCATCAGCCATTCTAGAATGGTTGTTTTGGAAGACTCCAAAGAAAAAGAAGAAAGTGCCTCTAGGGGATGTAATAGATCTAAGCATATTGGAGCATACACCAAAGAGATAGGCCAAGAGGCCAAAGATTGTTTCAATCCTGATAGTGAATCCATCTAGGGAATGAGTTGTAGAGGTTTCCACTCTCATTGAGGGAAAAAATAAGGAAACAATTACAACTGTAGATTATCAGATTTCTAGATTCTCACTGGGAAAAGCCACTCACGAAGGAGAAAAACAATATATACACACTGCTCTTGGAAATCTTTTGGAAAAATATGTTATGGATAAAGATTCTAAGGATGAGATTAAGACCAAGGTCAAGAAGCTCACTGCATTACTATGGAAAAGTAACAAAGCCAACTCCATCTACTGAAGTCTCAACTACTACAACTATGACAGTTTCATCTACCATTGATGATATTTCTTATCATGAGATCAAGAAGATAGGCTAGAAAGGGAGATCAGTAGATGGATGGATGGAACGTATACTGCAGGAAGATAATCCTTTAATTAAAGAAGTTGTTGAGATATACAATGATCTCATAGGTTAGAAAAAATGCTATTTGTAAAATGGATGAAGCTTTTTGAGGACAATAACAACCTAAATTTGAATTTGGAAACATGGAGTGAGATCAGAGAGGAAGATTCAGATCTACTCCTCTAGGAGGATGTAATCGATGATGCTGCAAGTTGTTTGAATATCAAAAGGCCATGGAATTCTGGTGTCAGGTCTTTGCAAGATTTAATTAAGAAGTTGGATGATAAATGAGTGGAAATTATAGATGCTTTGAATGACATATCGAGGAATTTGATATTGTTAACTATAAATTCTTCAATGAAAACATTGATTCTCTTCCAGAGGAGCAGATCAAGAAGAATTTTAGAGATTTGGTGAAGCGTGATGATGAGGTTACCAAAAATTTTGGTAGTGAATCTATTGACAGGTTGGTTTTATGCCAAAATTTCATAGGAAGATTGAAGAAAGTTTTGAGTAAACTTAGAAGAGTTCCAGCTAAGATCACAAGGGAAATTGAGATAGTAGATGTAGTGAATCACTATGCATGTGGGCCAAGGGATGAGAAAATTCAAGGAATCATTAAACGCTTCATCAAGTATAAACATCAAATGGTTGTGTGGGAGGAAATAGAATAAAAACAGTAGAATAAGAAGGTGTTGTAGAACCAAGCCGAGAGATGAGAGACCATGAAAGGAAAGATCCAAGCTTTGGATTAGTCGAGTTGCAGGGGTTGACTCGAGTCAAACCCTTGCAAAAAAATTTCTTTTTATGGGAGCATGTTCCCTTGAATTAAATACATTTCTATTTTTAGTAAAATGTTAGTTGAAGGCCCAGCTATAATGTCTCAGCCTAAAGAACTTATAAACAGTTAGGTATATGGAGTCATTTAAAAAAGATATATAGATCATGTTTTGGTGAAGTTTCTCTTCAATATCGAAAGAGTGCTTTAGAGATTTAAAACCTTTTAATTATATTCATAGCAATATATTTCCTTGAAGAACCTGGTTTATTGTGTTAAATGGTTGATTGGTATATGCTTTGTGAATGTATGATTCCTTAGTATAGATGATTAGCTTTCCTTTATTTTAGATTATCTTGTTTCATGTTATGGAAAAGTGATATAACCATCTTTTATGTCAGTTGTGGAAAGAGTGTTTTCCTTATGTTATTAAAAGTTATGTTATCGTTAGCCATAATCAGTGAAATGAATGTTTGACATGTGCATGTGTTTTATCCTCATGGTTAGTTAATTGTGTGTTCAATCAAATTTGATCTCTCTATTTTGTATGATTCAAGTTTTAACAAGGAACACATGCTTCTTTGTGGTATTATGTATTCTTTATAAGTTGCAATAGGTGAAGGTGATTAATGCACTGCAAGCATCCTACTCACATTAACCCTTCCTAAGATTAAAATATTCCTTTATTTGGTGCATCACCATCCCTAGTATAGTTTCCTTTTTGCATAAATATTTCCCTAAAACCATGACAATGTTATCATAGGACTAGATAGCCATTTTATGAAACTAGGAGTAGTAAAACACTTAGTTTAGGAAGAGGAATCCAACCTTCTCTAGAGGTTCACCTCAAGCCAAGTCCCATATCTTGAGAGGTGATCCCATGTGTCCCAATCACACCAAACGACCTACTTATAGTTTGGCCATTCGAGGGGTGCAATGATTTGGCGACAACACATTATCACATTAAAATTGCAACCAACTTTAAGTAAAGAATTAATAAAAATTCATGATTTCATTCAATCCTCAAAGTATCTAGATTAATCCATCAAGCTAAGATTTCCCCATTAATGCTAATGAAAATTCCTACCACCAATCCATAAGAGGTTATCATTAAAGAAAGAATAACTTGGCATGAATCAATACATGCATGATAATTTTCTACAGAGGGTTACTCTATTCTTATATCAAGATGATTCAGAACACAAAATAAAGAACTCAAAAGATTCTACCTGAAACATATCGAAACAAAGGACTTAAACCAATTGATCAACACAATTCCATTCAACCAAGTCAATAGAAAGAGTCATACCAGACCATGAATTTCAAAATATCAAGCTACAATTGAATTCACTAATCAACTCACGTATCAATCACTTACATGATAGTAATAACGAACAACATAAAAGATCAAATGGATGGAGTATGACTTTAACCTGGTAAAGTTCAGGGTTCCAAACTAAAGTATTATAACTCCCTTAACAACATTCACAGCAAAATTCACAACTCCTAGTTCAATAAAAACCAACCTAAAATATGAGCACAGTCTCCAATGAGACATTTTTGCAAGAGGAAACAATTCAATAAAGGATAAGTTCTAATTACCAAGAATACATCCTCTAGGGTTCAAATTGTTGACCCAATATCCACAAAATCTCAAAATTTTAAACAAGATTCATATACAAAAAAATGATATCCAACCCAGAAACTCATTATCTAACTAAGCTCAAGAGACCCTCTAAATTTACAAGAAAGGAGTTACAATCAACAATACCTAGGATGAACAATGCCCAAAATAAATCTAGGTTCAAGACAACCTGAGATGGGTGCATCAAAACAAAATACTACTAAAAGAAGAGACATTAAACTTTATCAATTACCCATTTCCATTATGCAAACAAGAAGAATTCAAGATATCCCTTCTACAAGTACCCAGAATGGGTCTAAACTTATTTCATCGATTTGTAAACCAAAAGAGAGGTAATATTGTTGAGCAACAAGAAAAGTCGACAATGAAGACTACTTGTTCACTACTCAATCAAGTGAACCATCCATTCATCTAGCGATGTTTGGTATGTTGATTCGGGGGTCCACTCGACACATGACCGGCCACAGAGACTGGTTTATTTCAATGAGGGACACACTATCAAAAAATCATGTTTCGTTGGGAGATGATTCTTCATATACAGTTCAGGGGATTGGGAACATTTCTCTACCCCTTGGTTCATGCAACTGCAAACTATCAGATGTCTTATATGTCCCTAGGTTGATAAAGAATTTTCTTTCAGTTAGTCAACTCCTTGATCACAACCTAAAAATTGACTTTGATAGTCATTCCGGTAAGAAAACATGTTTAATTCAGATAAATCATGAGGCTCGAAAATAGTTGTAAAAGCCTCCAATGTGGGACACATGTTCCAACTTGATTTTGTTCACACAGACGATCAAGAAATTTTGGCTAAGAACTCACCTCAGACTTGGGCATCATGTCATGTAAGTTTCAAGTATCTCAAGACACTTCTCCAACATAATATGGTACATGGGATACCATCTCTTCAGAAGGATACAGACAAGTGTCCTCACTGTCTAGTAGGAAAACAACACAGAGCTTCATTCTAGAAGAGTACATATCGAGCTCATGGTTAGCTTGATCTAGTTCATACCGATCTTTGTGGTCTGATTCAACCAAGTCATTCGGATTTCAGTACTTCATGCTATGTGTTGATGACTATTCAAGGAAAATGTGGATTTTTGTCTTCTCAAGAAAAGTGAATCTTTTGAAACTTTCAAGAAGTTTAAAGTAGTAGTTGAGAATGAAACCGGTCATCACATCATAACTCTCCACTTAGATCGAGGGGGGAATTCACCAGTAATGAGTTCAAAGACTACCTACAAACTCACGAGATTCATCAACAAATTCCTCCTCCACACACACACAAAAAATGGTGTTGTTGAGAGAAGAAATCATACTATCATGGAAATGGTGTGATGCATGATCGATGACTCTAGACTTGCAAAGATATTCTTAGGTAGAAGCAACAAAAAAATAGTGTATTTGTTGAAATAGAGTGCCCATAGTTGCTCTTGATGGAGTAACACCACAAGAAGCATGGTCAAAGTGGAAACCATCTATTACACACCTTAGAGTATTCGGGTGCAAAGAAAGCATGCACATACCCAAGCAAAATAGAAATAAATTGGACATGAAGTCATAGAAACTCATCTTCATTGGGTACAGTGAAGAGACTCTTGGGTATAGATTAATGGATCCTAAGACCAAAAAAGTCTACACCAGCAGAGATGTTGAGTTTTTTGAGAAGAAGGAAGCAGAGTCTCCTCCTCTAGACTCACCAGATGTAGATTTTCACTAGTTGTAAAAATTGAAGCTGATGTTCCCACAGATGATGAAAGTGAAGATGGGGATGATGGTGTTGATCAGATAGAACCACGACCCACGGGAACAGTTTAGCGTATGCCCAAGTGGTGTACTAGCACATTACAATATGTAAGAATGGATGCTCCACCAAATACATCCACCCCTGGACCACAGACTTGTAGTAAAGAAAGAGAAGAAGTTAAATTTTCTTTGATGAGTAGAGTTATTGAATCTAATGAGCCCTCTATAGTCCAGAAGCCCTATAGTCAAAATCTTGGAAAGATGCCATGGATTCTGAATATCAATCAATGATGAAGAATAACACTTGGTAGCTTTTCATCTTCCACCAAGAAAGAAACCCATTGGATGTAGATGGATATTTAAAACAAAGTAAAAATAGATGGGACAATGGACAAGTATAAAGCGAGACTAGTAGCAAAGGGGTATGCATAAAAAGAAGGCATAGACTATGAGGATACATTTTCTCCCATAGCTAAGATCAAAACAATCAAAATGATCTTTTCTCTAGCTACATAGTTTGGCTGGAAAGTCCACCAGATGGACATAAAAAGTGCCTTCCTAAATGGATATTTACAAGAAGAAGTCTACATGACTCAACCTAAGGGATATGTAGTACTGGTCAAGAAGAAAGGTATGCGAGACTTAGGAAATATACATATGGCCTTAAAAAGGAACCCTGGGCATGGTACATCAAGATTGATGAGCATCTCGTACAACATGGATTTTTTAGAAATCCATACGATCCCAATATTTACCTCAAAAAGCAAGGGGGAGATATTGTTATTGTTGTTGTCTATGTCAATGATCTAGTCATCACTGGCAGTTCAGTGAAGATGATCGATGTAACAAAGAAAGATCTTAATCGATCATTTGACATGACAGATCTCGGCTAATGCATTATTGTCTTGATTGGAAGTATGGTAGAAATAGAATCACATATTTGTTTCTCAATGAAATATACCAAGACAACGCTCAAGAAATTTAGGATGATGGATTGCACACCAATTACTACACCTATGGAAAATAGATTACAATTATCTCATTCAGATCCATCTCCTGAGGTAAATACCACTCTTTATCGGCAGTTGATTGGGAGTCTCATTTACCTAACCTACACTAGACTAGATATTAGATTTGCAGTGAGCTATCTATCCAGGTTCATGCAGAACCCAAAGTTTTTCATTGGAAAGCAAAGAAGGCACATTTTGAGATATCTCAAAGGATCAGTGGATCTTGGTCTAGAATACAAGAAGAAAAAAATTCTTCTTAACTGGATATTCAGATTCAGATCATGTAGGTAACATTGATGATAGAAAATCCACTTCTGGATTTGTATTCTTTATGGGATATGACCAATATCATGGGGAAGCAAGAAACAACACTTTATTTCTCACTCTTCCACAAAAGCCAAGTATCGTTCTATGCAAGAGAAGCTTTCTGTGAAGTGATATGGCTACGTCACATACTAGAAGGACTTGGAATACCATAGGACAAACCAAACACCATGTATGTTGACAATGAAGGTGTTCTCAAACTTGTTCGCAATCTAGTGTTTCATGAAATAACAAAGCACATTGAGGTACAAGTTCATTTCATATGCGAGCATGTGTTGAAGCACAACATCCAGCTTCAATTTTGTCCAACTACTAATAAAGAGTAGATATCTTCACGAAGTCACTTGCATGTGACAAGTTTGAGTTGTTCGTGAGAGTTCCTTCCTCATCCCTTGAGACAATGCAAAATTAAGGGGGAATGTTAGGATAATTAATTATGCATTGTATAATTAATTATTTAACTATTTTTATTATTTAATTATTGTTGTTATATGGTTTTATTAAACCATATTTGTCTTATTATATTCATGGATATAATTGTTATATTGTTATAACAATTATATCATTATTCATTTGTGCTTCCCGTGTATGATATTTTGGAAGCTTATGTATTCGGAATATTGTTGCACTAGTGTAACATATTTATTTGTTTGTATATTGTTGTCCAATATGTATAAATATTATAGCACTCCATTGTAATGGTTGATTAACTTCACATTAATAAAATATACAAGATTTCATCCTTTTTTTGAAATTACAAAGAGAAGTCACGAACTAAAGCCATAAATGAATGATCATTAAACCAAACAAGATCCTATATCAGGCATTAAAAATTTGACACTATATCTATCTTGTTAACACCCAGTTTCTTAACAAACTAAATTGCTAATAAAATCTAAGAATACTTTGACCCAGAACCCTGTGATATCGTTTAACACCAAAAGATAGAAAATACAATGAGATATATCAATTAGTAACAAATATATCATAGTAACAACCTTAAAAATCATTCACAATTTCATATTTGCAAACACAATCATTTCCAAATTGATTTTAAAACCCAGTTTCAAAGTATAACAAACTTCATACAATACAATGTCATTTCTATCAACCAAAACCCAAAAATTTCATGAAAACCAAAGGAGAAAGGAACAACAAAGCAACACACAAACACATGAAATGAATCTCAGAAGTGATTTCATGAAGAACAGAGTTCTTTTAATGAAATTGTTAAATAAATAAAGATATCTTAAAGAGATAGAGCCTATCATTCCTGGTAGTGCTCCTAATTTCTTTTCCATGCTTCAAAAATTTTTTTGTGAATTTTCCACTAAAGATATCCATCGAAAACTCCAACCAAATATTCTAAAATTCCCCAATCTTTCCTTTATAGTTTCCATAATAATTTTTTTCCATTATTTCCACCATGCAATGGCAATCTTTAATTTGTAATAGAATTGAACTAATAGTTCAAAAATGGAAAAACTACATGTAGAGCCATAAAGCTCAAAAATATGAATGCAAAATGAAACCAAACCATTCCTTTTTCCCCAAACCCATCTTTCCAATTCCTAGGCAGTTTTTTCTCAAGGTTCGAGACTCATTAATGCCATTCGGACTACCAGTGGCCTCTAAAATTCCTTCCAATTACCATCCCATTGTTAGTTACAACTAATAGTTAAAAATTCATTTACCAAAGCTTAACAGAGTTACCTTTTTAGCACATTCATGTCATAAACTATGCCCCAGCCAAAAGTGGTGGTAATCAAACATTTAATGATCCATTTAAATTTCCTAATACGCCTTTGGAATGGTGCCACCACCCATTCACCTAACTTGTCATCTAAGCTAACCACAATATCTCTTAGGTTAGTTTGATGCCACCTAGGTTAGGCATCTTTAGCATTAGATACAACCATAGCTTAGGACCTTAGCAATTCCCATTAATAGCTTAGGGTAAATTAATATCAAATGACTTAGGATAATCCTTTTTAAGAATTAATATCCTTCAAAATGCATTCACTTAACTTAGGTTAAGGGTAATGTAAATAATCAAATGCATTTAGATTATTTAGGTTCCACAAAATAATCAAAATACATTACCTTAAGTAATTTTATCAAAACAAGGTAATTAGATCACATAGAAGGATGCATCCTTAAGATGCTACAGGATGCCCCTAATGATCCCCTAAAATGCAAGCCCAAATAGTATAAAGACATCTCAATAATAGAATATGTACCGACTAGACTTAACAAAATGATCAAAACATCATAGTAATCATAGACATGCCTTGGATCACTACAATTGATCCAAGGTATAGCTATTCCTGAATTAGCAATGAAATAGACTAAAGAACAAGTTCAAAATTGCAAATTAGGCAATGTATTGGCATAGTATTTTAAGATAAATTTATTTCCTTCACCAATATACAAAATGTACTACAAATTTTAGCATAAAGAGTATATGAAATACTTCAATATCAATTCAAAATTTCCATAGTATGATTGTATCTAATTTTAGAAGATAAAACATATCATCTACAACAAACATGATCACTCAGTTCTAAAGAGTACACCATCTTCAAAACAAGAATCATTTATCAATGTTTGTAACTTCAGTTATAGAAGCAAGAAAGGATATCAACCATGGTGAAGGCATTACACAAATAATTATTGTTGGGAGCTTCATGATAAAAAGAAATAACATGAAGAAAACAAGGAGGAAAATGTGGCAATGGGTAATGTATGTCAGGATGCTTTGATTCTTTATTTGCATAATATTGTTGAATCTTGGGTTTTAGATTTGGGGGCTTCTTTCCATGCTACTCCACATAGGCATTATTTTTTTGATTATGTTCAAGGGGATTTTGGGCATGTTTTTCTTGGTGATGATGAGCCTTGCAACATAGTTGGAAAAGGTTTTGTTCAGGTTAAGATGTAGAATGGGAATACATGGCTATTGAAGGATGTCATACATGTTCCTACATTAAGATGAAATTTGATATCAATGGGGTAACTGGGAAGTGATGGTTGTATTGTGATATTTACAATGGACTCTTGGAAGGTTACCAAGGGTGATCTTGTGGTGGCAAGAGGTAAGAAGGTTGGAACCTTGTATTTAACTATTGATAATACTAATGCTTGTAATCTTGTGGCTTTATACATAGATACAACATTGTGGCACTATAGGCTCAGTCATATGATCCATAAGGGCATGGAGATCATAAAGAAGAATTTTCTTAGATATACAGAAATAAGTTTGGATTTATATGAGAACTGTGTATATGGGAAACAAAAGTGAGTAAGGTTTCTCAAGGTTGGACCTATAAAGAAAGAGAATAAGTTAGAGCGATACATTTTGATGTATGAGGGATGTCTTAGGTATCATATCTTGGGGGTTCAAATTATTATGTCACTTTTATTGATGATGCAATAAGGAAATTTTTGGTATATTGTATTAGAAATAAATCTAATGTATTTGACACTTTTGTTAAATGGAAATCCTTGGTAGAGAATTAAATAGGTCTTAAGCTAAAATATCTTAGGTCGAGATAATGGAGGGGAGTTATTGGCAAGAAATTTTTTCAGGTGGACAAACTTGTGGTTATCTTTCCAATGCTTTGGGAATCTAAGTACCTCTACTTAACCAATGCATCTACCTTATATGCATGCATGAGAAAATGTGGATTTTTGTGGTGGCCTTTCGATTGGAGATCCAACAGGGAACTCCACTGACCATGCGGAAAAGCTAGTAATTTCTTACTAGGCGGGAATTTGTCTATAAATTAGTAAAGGAGGTGAGAAATGAGATAGGAAAACTAATGTTTTATGTAAGAAATCATATTCTTGCACACACTAGTTAGAAACTTCAACAAATGCATTTATGAGAAGAAAAATGCTGCAAATGGCAACAAACAAGATTAGATTTTGAACTCAAAGTTTCTAAAATATCCTCATCAAAAGGATACAAACACCTTCTTCTTATATTGATGCTTAAACAAAATTTGTACATAGTGTGGAAATGGAAGAAATTTGAGATTCGAGGAAAGTAGAAGAAAATGTCTATCTCCTTTGCTTTCTCTAAGTACAATGCACTCTTGAGTTTACAAGATCAATTGCCAACCCTTTGAAAAGATAATGGATTTAAAATTTATAGAATGAGAGATGAATCATCATCTACCCCTAATGGATTTCCATATGTCCTCGCATAACTTAAAAATTTCAACTTCCTAGGAGAATATTAAGTCCCTTTTTATAACATAAATGTGACTTTTACATTAGAAGCATAAAGTTTATTTTTTAATTTTATCAAATAAAATCTAAAAAATGCACCCCCAAAAAAATAATTAGAACATGGAAGAGAGAGAAAGTAGGGGAGAGAAGAGATGGAGAGAAAGAAGGAAGAAGAATGGGGAAGAAACATTGATGATGAATAATCTACCTTTGATGAAGTCTACATCTCCTTCTAGATGATCCGATGAGGTGTTCCACTGTAGTGAACTATGCATCTTCAAACTCTTTATACCCTGATAAATTCCTTCATCTTATCTCATAGAAACTTGTTGAGTTGAATGAATTATTCTTCCAATGACCGCAAACTTGACCCTGTATGATATATCTATGACCCAACCATCTAGTGAGTGTTGAAATACATTATTGACTTCCCTAATATGAGTCTTGAATTCCTTATCAACAATTCCCATGGATGATCCTAAATGATGGTGTTGACCTGAATGATCATCCCTCTATGTCCCATTGTGCCAAAACTTCCCTTTGAGTACAACCTAGCTATTTTTAGAATATGAGCCCATGCTCTGCTATTTTGGGACATATCATCTATCTTGCTCCAGTTTCACCTTTTGAACCTTCTACCATATTCCAACCTCATATGTTCCTGAGATATTTCTATTTTTAGCACATTTATATTTTTAGTAGGTTGTTATTTGGGGACCTACTATTTTGGGAAGAAGTCATTTTATGTCTTACTTTTCATTTTACCCCTTTTCTAATTGTCCTAAGTGATAGAAATAGCAATTCAGTGGGACTTGTCATTTATAGCATGCAAGGAAATATAACATATGTTATTTTTATTAAGTGGTTAAAATGACCTTTTTGTGACGGGAACAACTTTTTTGGATTTGAATCTTAGTAACAAACTCGTGCTCCAATTTTCATCATGATTTACTTTCCAGAAAGCTTAGAAATGAAAAATGAAAATTTATGTCTAGTAAGAGATTCGATTATGGAGATACCAAGGTAGAATATTGATAAAAAATCAGTCCTTCATATCTTAAGAAATTGGAAACTTCATCATGCAAAAACTAGTTTGAGAGAAACTAGATTTTTTAGAGACCCTTCCCTCTAAATTTTAGATGATTTCACCCACCGGATCTTTAGGAATTTGAAAATTTCTTCGAAGAGGGAAGAATGCTGATAAAAAACATAACCCTCCATATCCCTAAAAAATAGGGACTTCATGGTGCAAAAACTATTTCACGTGAAACTAGATATTTCAATGATCATTCCCTCTAAGTTTTACTTGATTCCGCCCACTATAACCCCGAGATGTGAGAGTGATGCAACCTAGAATTCAACAATACAAGCCCATGCACGCTAGCACCTCACTCAGCCTAGACGAGTTCTTATCTAAAGTGTGAAAAGGTACCGTGGCCCCTCTTTAGGGTTTTGTTATAGGATGTTAGCATAATAAAGACTTTATTCACTTAGATCTATAGCTAATATATCTTTCATACAATGCATATTCATACTTGGATCTAGAACATAACCACTTAACAGATAAGCCATAATGAAATAAAGTATGCAACACTCAATCATAACCATGAGAACACCTTGTTTCAGTCCATAATCTCCATTATATTAACTGCATTAAATACCTAGAAGCTTCATTACAATAATAGTAGTATATGCTCATGCACATAATAGATCTAGCAACATAATCTCACTATACCCTAGTTCTCACATGTATGTATATGTTATCTCTCTCTCTCTCTCTCTATATATATATATATATATATGTGTTATATCTACTACATATTTCATTACTTATTTATAAGGGTGGGGAATTTCCTTCATTGCTTATCTATTCCCAAAATAGGTCACATGTTATTATTAGCCACACAATGCAGATTACAAAAATAGGCTTATATGCGAGAATGCTAACAATAGATCTCTCTTTGTCAAATATCAATTCAAAATTCTATCTTTAGCTTACATCCATGTAAAGAAATTCATAGTTGATCATCCAAAATAGCCAATGCATGACGTGCGGGTCTCCAATTGGTTTGAGTGCTTCACACGCTACCTCCAAAAATAGACCCTCATCATGAAAATGGATAAGTCTCGAATTTGTCTCTATTTTTGTGCGTGATCCTCACCAATGATTTTCACCTTTGAATATGCTCTTTTCTCCCATGTGAACTCTCTATATTTTCTCCACTAAGTTCCAGAGTTTTATTGATCAACATTACCCCACACTAGTTGAATTGTCGCCACAACAATGATTGTCTCCAAAAATGAATCAAAGAATATAAATAGAAGAATAGAAAGAATTTGGATGAATGAAATAATGCCTTCATATTGTTGTATATTCTTCTTTAACTAAAATAAGTAGTTCTAGATATTCCTTTTTATCTCCTTCTCTAAGGTTTGCTAGTCATTGAGTGTGGCCTATACTTTTCTAGAATATCCACCGTAATTGGCTCTAATTCATCCTTGAAATCTCTCCTTTTTCATTCTGTAATACCAACATAATGTTAGAAATGATAGTCATTCTCCCTACCAACAAGTCCATCTTTTGAGTGATGCATTTCCCAAGCTCATCTTGCCTTTCCCGTGAGGTTCCTCAATGGTAAGGGGCCTTGTGCTCTGCTTAACAAGTGCTAACCATTATGTGCAGCCCAATGTCTCATCCTTCATGGCCTTTAGGACCTCATTGTCTTCTAAAATTGTCTTAGTCCTTATAACAGTCTTTGGCACCCTAAAAATATTTAGTGCTTGATCTACCTTCTTGAGTTTCTTCATGTAAGCTCTGAAGCAATCCATCATATGATGCAATATTCAGCATCACTAAAGACATTTTGTGCTCTACTTCTTGTACTATATCCTTTGGATCAAGCATGCGCAAGTTTCATTTTCAATTACTAAGTCCACCAATGTACTGACATAATGTACTGTCAAAGGAAACGTCTTGGGTACCTTTGGCTCTAAGTGTGGCCTAGCCTTCATGACATTGTCACCAATCTCCTCTACCATGTTGATAAACACTTGCGTTATTCTTCTATGCCAAATATTTTTCCTATTTTAGGCATGCTATCTCCTCATCCTTAGTCTTGATCTCCTCCCTTAGCACCCTAATTGTGGTAGCTTTATCCATATTCCGACATGTGACCTCTGTCGAGACCTTCACCAAAGCATTTCTCACCTGTTCATCTGACATAATAGTAGGATTTACTATTATGTGTCTAGCCTAAGGTGTCTTTTTCAACCTCCTTGACACACATGAATCCTCACATACATCAAATTCTAGTTCATCCATGTGCATGTGCATCAACCAAGACAATTTATTCCTTGTGCGTATTGTCACCATATCTTCATCTATTAACTACCCGGCCGTATAACTCCTTTTGTGCCATTATGCTCTGTAAATGGGCATGAAAAATTTTACCTGTGTCCTCAATGTAGCCCATGGCTAGTGGAATATACTCCCCACTTGTTCTTCTTGATCTAGGTTGCTTAGGAACTTGGGCTTCTAGATTGGGAACTTGTGTTGTTATGTCCTGAGAAGTCTCTATTGTTGTCTCTTCTACCCCTTTTTCTTCCTCTTCTCCATCCTTCATTTCTTCATATTTTTGTTCCTCTACATTCTCTGGAGGTGTAGGAGAATTGGGCATGCTTTCCTCTAACTCTTCTACTTCCTCATTCAAATTTAATTTCCTTCTCCTTTTCTCGATTTTCTCCTTCTGTGGAGAGAGTCGAGGTGATCTCGTGCACTATTTTGGAGTAGCACCTTGGGTCCTTGTCCTCCTGAATACTCCTTTGAATTGATGCTCTCCTTGGACCACATCCAAATCCTCATCATCTTCATCTTGTGGCTGAGGTGGAGTAGTTGTGCACTTAGCTTCATCCTTATTTGGAGGTTGTCTTCTACCTCTGTGTTCCAAACCACCACTATCCTCATGCTCCTCTTCATCATTGACTTGAATTGTTTCTATGGGCTTGGGTGTTGGAACATTTTCCATTAGATGCTTACCCTTTGGTGGCCTCGGGAGCGTGAACTCATTCTCCACATACTTAGTGTTCTCTAGCTTGGGTTTGAGTTATAAGTACACAAGCGCTGCTCCGGTGTCCCAAACTATCAAGCTCATAGGTTTCATGCTTATAATATCTGAAATAAGTCTTTCAATGTATGTATTGTTCCCTATATATACATACTTCTTCCTCAGTGTGGTTGTCATAATGTACCTTTTCTACATTGAAAGTTAAGTGATGCACATATGAGAATTGATGGACTTATTCCTAGAAATACCTTGTTGTGGAGGCATACAGAAATTTGTACCATGGGATCCAAGCCCCATCCTTCATCACAAATCACGCGATGTGAAAATGTTTAGTATAGGGAAAATTGAACCTTTACCCCATCCACCGAAGAAAATCCTTGGGTATGTGCCACTCTTACTCGAACACCATACGGAGTCTATCATACCACATCTCCACCCTCTACTTGAATGGTCCACTCATGGATCCATCACACAAGTACTTGCCAAACCTCTCCATAGGTGACTTATGTTTTGTGGGGTACTCCCAAATATTCTCCTTTGGCCCATCAGGAACCCCAATCTCCATGAATACTAAGGACAATAACACAATGCCAAAACTTATTTTGTCACATTTCCATGCTTCTTCAATGATTGTATTTGTTATGTGATTTACAATGTTGTAGACCACTCCTTGAGACATCTTCTTCATGACGTGCAACCACATTGTGTTTACCTGCGACCACCTTCCTTGGTCATTCAACTTTGTCACAAGATGTGCAGCTTCCTGCACTACTGGGTACTTTTTCAACTTGTCAATTTCCATGCCACATGGACCCTTGGTATACCCCAGCTCCTTCCTCATCTTCGATTTGTGGCTTTATTAATTAAATCATTATCTAGATCCAACCCTGAGGCCCTTAGTCCTTTCACCATTGAAATCAAATAAAATATGATTCTTACACTCCGTCTGGTGAAATAGAAGAAGTCCTCATGGACTCTACTCATCAACCATTGATACAATGGTTCATACTTTCCAAAATATGGTAGCTCATACAGCTGGTAGAATCCATTCTACTTCAACAACTTCTCACCAATGTCTTTTGTATACTAGTAAATCCTCATCATGCACTTCTTTATTTTTGTGATCTTCTTATTATCTGATGTTTTATGGTTGTAGCATCATTTTACATTGGTGGATATCCTTCCCAAAATCATGCTCTTTGGGTACTTGTTTTATTATCAAGATCCTTCTTATGTTTGATGGTTTTAGTCATTGATTTTACATTGGTGGATATGGTAATCCCATTCTTGTCCCATAATCATTCCCCTTGGGCCTTGTATTTCTAAAATTTTCTCTCGGGAGCAATCTCTTCTTCCACTTCAACCTTCTTCTTCCCTTTATCTTCTAATGTGTGCTTTGTTTGGTGCCATTTGAAAAATCTCTCTTTCTTCACTCGTAGTCAAGAAAATCAAAACCCTAGCTTAAATATTTGTGCCCTAGTGGAAATCATGTGCCCTAGCTTGTTTGTAACATGTCTGCTTTGCTCAAACCTTTCTCCTATGGGAACACAAGCTTCTCCTACACACAACCCTTCTCCTCATGTCTGGTTTCACACTCTTCACACCTCAATATGATTTCTCATCTCATTAGCACTTAACCCTTTTTAAATTATATAATTTGCAATAGTAAAAATGAAATCGCATCCATCCTTATATAGAATTTCAAAAATTTAGTGCATTTATTACTCCACCTACCAACAATCCTCTCATTAAGTGACCATTTTCATTATTTCTGCATGGTACATCTTCACGCCCAAGTTATAACCTTCTAGTGCACCCTTCTACCTTTTGGTTGTATAATTCTCTTCATTGCACTTCCATGCACCTAAGTACCTCATCATTATGCCTTCCACCGGTAGTCTTCCCATCCCCTGCTTACATCACGTGATACTTGTTTCTTCACTCCTCTTTATCTACAGTCCTTGTGTCTAGAAGAAATCTATTTTTTTCAATTTTCCAACCTTGAATAACACCCATAGATAGTTTCTTTCATGTGTACTTATTTTCAATAGTCCTACACCTGAATATCAATAACCTACCCCACACTAAGGGTATGTGTAGTCCTCTATGTGCATAATAATTCTTTAAATAGTAATTAACTTCTCCCAAACGCGTATACACGCTTACTACACAAAACACCAAATAAATTGACATAGCATAATAATGAAGAAGGAAACACATTAAGGGAATTAAAAATTGAAAACCTAACTTACATGGAAAAACTTTTTATTAAAAACACCAAGAAGACTTATTTATAGTAGGGCTTCACTTACTCCCGTATTGAAGTAACTTAGGGTAACCATATTCCATCAAGAGCCTCTAACTAAAAAAATGCTTGATAAAATCTTGTGAGTGATAATATACGGCCCAACCAATGTACTTTGAGTTTACGGATGGCGTAAAAACTTAGAATGATAAAGGATTACCATCTGTCCTATCTTCAACTTTTTATCCATGACGTGCTGTCATGCCATGCTTTCGCCTAGCCTTCTCTTGTTTTTGACTCCAACATGTTATGGCTCATCATTCATCCAATTAGATTAAATGTTTAATGTATTCTTTTAATGCTTTCTCATCAACAAGACCTCTAGAGTAGACAATACGTAAAAGAAGATAACATAAATTCCACATGAAGAACTAATTCTGTGCCAAACACTAACTAAAATGGTGTGGCTTTGTTCAAACTTTTATATGTTATCCAATATGCCCAAATTACTACAGATACTTTATCATCCCAATCCTTTCTTCCAACATCACATATTTTTGTTAATGTTTGGCTCAAAATTTTGTTGAAAGCCTCAACAGTCCCATTTACTTGAGGATGATAGGGTGTATTCTTATGGTGTGCAATCATGAATTCATCCAATAGAATTTTGATTGTCTCATTAAGAAAATGTGTGCCCTATCACTAGTCAAAATTAAAGGATATCCATACCTTGTAATAATATTTTCCCAAAGAAACTTGGCTATTGTGGCCATTATACAATCCTTTGTAGGTGTTACTTCTGCCCACCTTGTCAGATAATCTATGTAAGTTATGATGTAATGTGATCCGTTCGGCTCGCATGCGGCTAGTGAAATAGAACCTATAAAATCTATAGCCCATTTCTCAAACGGTTTTGCACTAGTAATGGGCTTAGAGGCATTTCATCTAATTGACCTGGTTTCCCAAGGCATTGAAAATGATCACAAGGTCTCTCACCATAATCCAATGAGTATAATATTGCATAGTGGAATCACCGGAATAGTGGCTACCTGCAGTACCACCATGGGATTCTTCCATAATATTCATGCGCTCATGTTCCAATACACAACAACGCAATACTTATGTTGTCACCAAATCACCGCACCCTTCGAATGTCCGAATGTGAATGTGATGTTTAGTGTGATTAGGACACATGGGATCACCTTTCAAGCTATGGGACTTGGGATTGAGGTGAACCTCTGAAGAAGGCCAACTTCCTCTTCCTAAACTAAGTGTTGTACTACTCTAGTGTAATAAAAATAGCTATCTAGTCCTATGCTAACATTTTCATGGGGTTTTAGGGAAATATATTTATAGAAGTGAAACTATACTAGGGATGGTGATGTACCAAATAAAGGGTGTTTCCAGGACTCGGGAATGGTTAATTTGAAGAGGGTGTGTACACCACGGGTAAACTTCACCTACAACAACTTAGAGAGGGTACAAAATACCACGTAGACTAAGAAACATGCATTTTCTTTGTTAAACTTGATTAGATAGAGCAATATATCGGTTTCCCAGGTGAAGAAAGATGAACTTAAGAAGGGTGAATGGACACCACAAATCAACTACATGCAATACACTACCACTTGATAAGCACGAACTCCAAGAACTCTGCATAGAAACGTGAACTTGCACGGTGTACCTACAAGCATGAGAAAAGACACAATGAAGTATAGAAGGATGAAAGGACCAAGATTAGTCACAAAAACACACTTTTATTTCTTCAATAACGTGCACAATGCATTATAAATTCATAAGGGGAAATGGTTTCCATTACAATCTTGAAGAGGAGTCTTGAAATTTCTCTTAACATACAAGAACAACTTGTAGAAGAGAAATGACTCTTGAAAATTACACTTGCCTAAGATGTCTAACTTTCCAACCTATCTAACCTATTGGAACCCTTTGGAATGAGGTTCCAACTTACATTTATAGAAGAATATGTGAGAGAGAAGAGGAAAGGTCATAATTACATTACTAAATTGAAGGCACATGATGTATTTATTGCAGTTGGTTGAACCAATTTCAGAAGCTTCCATCATGTGCCATTAATACCTGGTTGACCAAGTCTTCTCCATTAATTAAAATAATATTTAAATAATGATAATAATGATAATTATTATTAAAATATTTAAGTAAAAATATTAAATTAATTAAAAAATAATAATGTCGGACCCCGAAGACTTATTTGACTTGAAGAAAGTGTGGGGCCATGAAAATAGGTTCAAAACAACCCAACTCGGTGGTTGGATCACCGAGCCAACTCACTCATCGAGTTAGGCTCGAGCTCCACTTTTGTTAATCGCCACTGAGATGAGCTCCTACCGCTGAGTTACCCAAACAAGCTCTCCACTGCAACCAAGCTTCCACCATTGATTATTCTTTGATCACTCCTCCCGAACTGCTCTACGTCATGAATTCTTCATCAAAACAATCACAAAACTCACTTCATCATCGATTTATCGAGTCCCATGTTTACTCATATCAGTTTTGCTTGCTATGCTTAATATCAAAATTTCATCCACATCCGATGTCAATAAAATTGGCTTCATCTCGGCTCATTCTTGGCAATACATCAAGCCAACATATGACTCTCTTATAATCCTGATGCGAGCCCCACCACCAAGTTTTGTGAGTTCATCACAATGCATGGTGAGCTCCTTCGGTTTAGTTTGAATAAATTCACTTCCAACTCACTCGAACCCTTTCAACTTCATTCCATCGAGCCATATGGAAGATCTCGGTGTACAAGCTCAAGTTCGATGAGTTCCCTATCTCTGAACTCCATGACTCGGCCACACATTAAGCCTCTAGTTTTTCCAGTTCGGTGACATCCATTACCAAGCCCATCATGCATTTGACCAAGCTACTTGTTTGGTCTTAACTTGGCCATAAATCACCATACCAAACTCTACGTCTAAATAAAACATCTTCACATGAGCTTGTTTTTTAGCTCAACTCTGAGTGCACATTTTTCTATTCATATGTTTGAGCCCCTAGAATGAGTTTCTTGCGACCCCCACAAGCTCACTTTGCATGGTTAAACTTGTGGGTCCCTATCACTCACAACTTGGCTCTATGAGCCCAAAATTATTCCACCACCGAGCTCTTCATTGACTAACTTTCTCAAAACTATTCAAGCTCATCACAACAAGCTACTCTAGCTCTTCTGCAAGAATCTAACCCCTCCATCGTTATGTGCCACCGAGCTCATACATCAAATATTTAAATCCTTCTACTTCTCCCATGTCATACTCAAAATAAGCTCTCCTCTATTCTTTCTGAGCTTCGTTCTCATTGAGCTACTTGGTATTTCTATGTAGCTCACTGCATGATGCCGAGCTCCCTCGTGATATTTTTTTCCCATTTTGCATGCTTACAACTGGTGAGAGACTTGGCCATCATTCTACAACATTGACGGTGCTCCCTTCCATGAGGTCATCGTGCATTTGTTGATCCATCCCACACATCATATAAATCAAGCTCTGAACCTACCATTTGATCCATCCTCCACCCCAATGCCAAGCTAAGTTCCTTCATAAATATTCAAGTTCCTTAGGATATGCATCGTGTTATTGGTCAAGACAATTTGGATCACTTTGCAGAGCTCTTCATCAAGCACCCAATTCGACTACCGCGATTGACCTCTATTGAATTGTTTCCTTCTCAACATGTTTTCCAATTCATCCTTGCATGAAACTCTCCCGCACCTAGTTTCCTAGCTTGTTACATTATTGATACAATTTCTAACTCATTTGAGGTAGTGGAGGTGGTGTCATTCTACATGAAGATTATATCTTGTAGTTGATGTTGACATTTAATGCCTAAAGCTCTAACCATTCTCCCGGTCATTAATGGCCGAGTAACTCAAGTGTAACTAATGACAATCTTTAGCGAAAAAAATGGTTCCCATAACTGAAACGCGTGTGATGACTCACCATGATCATTCCACCTATTCTTCCACCTGAACTTCTCCGATGACCTACCTAGTGAATATGTAACTACTTGGACTTCTTCTTTAAGTGGAATGATCATGATGGCTTGCCAATATGAGATCTTTGACATGGTGATCAAATCCTCAACCTCCCCCACACAAAACATTGACTTGGCTTGTCAAGTAATTGTTCCCACTTGGTGATGAGGGTGAAATTTTCCCACATAGAAACATTTCCTTTGTCTATCTAGAAAAAAATCCCCAAAGTTCCCTGATTGTGGCATGGCTCAAACACATTTCCCCACAAACCCGTAATGGTGGATTCTCAAGATTTGAAAGCTAATTTTCCTCTAAGTAGTGACCATCCTAGCTCACTGAGCCATCCAAAACCTCATCTCGAGATAATACAACAACTCATCCCGTGAGCTCGCCATTTCACACCTACCTTAGTTTAGCTCGAGTCTTTGAAATCCCCATGTTATGGAACCTTTACCTTAGCTCAACACCTCTTCATCATGGCTCTACATTTCATCTCTTAGGATAAAATTTTTATATTCCCATAAGCTCTAAGGTCTTTCATGAGCTATCCCTAACTCGTTCTTAACTCGTTCAATCAATTTACCTCATTTTTATCAAATGAGATCGATAATTCACAAACTACTAGGCACATGCTTAACTCGATTGAATGGGTTATTTCTCTCCAAGCTCACCTTTATGATTTGATGTTTCATTTTCTTTTCAAGCTCTCCACACATGCAAAAAAATCACCACCACTATTTTTAGATCAATTCTTCTCTCGTGAGCGACCATAAATGATGACTAACACCTTGGCTCTAAGAATCACTATAATGAAAAAATCAGAAACAAGTTATTCCTTTTCACTATCTCAAGAGACCACCACAAGCCTATGCCTTCGAACAATTCCCAAGTTCTTCCTATGAGCTTAGCTTACGTAATCCTTCAGGTGAGCTCATCCCCAAGTTATCTCAACAACTTGGTCTTATTTATTTTTCTATCAATCTACCAACTCACTTACTTAAAAATTATTGGCCAAATGAGCTCCTACCTTGACTCGGATGGATTTATAAACCATGAATGACTTTGATCTAATACCCAAAATTGAAGCTCCAAATGCAGTAATTCTTGTGGGTCTTAGTGTAAGTTCTTCAGAGAATTTGTCATGGAATACTTAATAATTATGGAAAAGGACCACTAGAAGGTAGTTTTAATCATATAAAATAGATGAGACTAATCTCCTTTTACATGGCCCTTGAAACTAGCTCCATCGAGCTCCACCTTAAACACTCCTAAAACAACAGTAATAACTAGAAATGTCTTGAAGTGTTCTTACGAAGATCCTTTCTGATCCTGAGGTTTAAAATACCCTCCATAAAGTCTATTTTTTTCAAAGTGTGCATAATTTTGATAACATTTTTAGTGACCTCTCAGGGATGATTTCTTGCTAAGCATGATCCCGGTAGCCTTAAGTCATCCATTGGGCATGGAGTCAAATGCTTTAGAATTTGGAGAGTGATTTGATATTCTCGTGATACATCTCGGAATCTCCTTGAGCATTGTTGATCTTGGACCTCTCTGGAATGCTAAGCATAAATTATACTTGAAACTACCAAACACTTGGAATCTAGGCATACTATGTAATTTTCAATGAAGCGGATGAGGAATTGGATATATTGAAACTTTATGTTAAACCTTGAACTTTTCTCTTCCTTGAAAAATCTCCAATGATGAAACAATGTGCAACAAAACAAAACATACAAGCAACACGGAAAGAAACACACAACAATGTGCATAAGCACTTGGAGGAAAACACCTAAATAAACTATACGGGGGTGGAATGATTTTCAAAAATAAGCTTTGAGATATATCCCATTCACATGAATGGGCGGTTCTTCTCCATTGAGCTTGATAGATAGGCGAAATGAATTCACCTCTTTGCAACTCGTGATGATGTATGGCCCACTCCAGAGAGCATCAAATTTGGCATGCTTTCTTAGCTTGGCCCTGTCTTCATCCCATTTGAGGACTAGATCTCCCTCTTGAAAACACTTGTCAGATGCCTTTTTGTCAAAATATTTCTTAACTTGAGCCTGATGTTGCTCCAAAGTCTTCATAGCCTTGTTCCATACTTCCTCTAACTCCATGAGTTTAGCAAACCTTATTGTCAGAGGATCACTCTCCATAACTTCAAGTTGATGAGCTAAATCCAAAGAAGGTAACTCCAAGGAGAGTGAAGTTTTTCTTCCCTTCCATATACAAGCATGAAAGGATAATTCCCTATGGCCCTTTTAGGTTTGATTTGATCTGCCCATAAGGTGATCTTAAGATGTGTATTCCAAGTCCTCTTGTTAGTTTCCATCGTGTGCTTAATAATCCTTATGAGGTTTTTATTACTAGACTCAGCCAATCCATTTCCTTACAGATAGTAATTGGATGAAGTCTTAAGGTAGACCCCATTTTTAATAGCCCATTCACTCATTTTCATACTAAGAAAAACCATCACGTTATGCGAAATGACCGTAAAAAGGAACATAAAACCTTGTCATTATACCTTCCAAAAATTCTAGAACTTCCTTTTCATTTCTCTCCTTCAATGCTACCACCTCTGTATATCAAGTAAAATAGTTTGTTGTAATAAGGACCCATTTATGTTTGTCACTTGGATGGAGGATTAATCATTCTGATGAAGTCCAACCCCATTTAACAAAGGGTTGATCCACTTGAATTGGATGCAGTGGAAGAGCTTCCAACTTTTACTTGCCTATGAAAAAGGCACACTCTTTACATCTCCTTACCCAAAGATGGACATCTTTGAACAAATCCAACCAATAGTAACCAGCTCACATGATCTTGGTAGCAGTTTTTTATACGAGTAATGTCCTCCAAATAGGCCATTATGAAACTCTTCTAGTATCTTACTCACATGTTCCGGTCTTACACACCAAAGGAGGACACCATTCAAATCCTTTCAAAAGAGAACGTTATCTACCAAAACATATGGAATAGATTGAAGACAAAAATTTTATCTTTGGTTTTTATCCATGTTCACAGGATATACTCATGAGAAGAGGAAATTCTTCATTTTGGATAACCAATCAACTTGATCATCACTCTCATCAGTGTTTAGGAGCATCGTATCCTCATCACCTTTTTATTCCATGTCTATAGAAAATTGTTGACACAAACCTTTACCCCTAAAAAGTTTGGTAACCTTTATATGTACATCATACTCCACCACCTTCGTGATCCATCCATTGCACTTCTCATTCATCTCTTTGTTCATTAAAAATCCTTGAATCCTAAATGAAATACCATCGATGAATTTTTTTGTTAGACAACACATGTGCTTGAATTTCTTCAAAGCTTGAATAACCACAAAGACATGTTTTTCAATGAATGAGTATTTGAGCTCGTAGTATTTGAGGGATTTACTGAAGAAAGCAATTAGCTACTCCATCAGATCATCATTTTGCTAGGTGAGGATCCTTGAAATGCTCTCTTGACCTAAAAAATCATAAAGGATAAAGTCTTTATCAAACCTAGGGTTCACTAGCATGGGAGCTTGAGAAATTGCCATTTTGATGGCTTCAAAGCTCTCTCATCATTCCTTTGTCCATAAAAATGGCATTTTTTTCTTCAACATGCCTATATGTGGTTTAGCTAATGTCACGAATTGAGGGATGAATCTCTACACAAATTTTATGGTTCTAAGAAAACTCTAGAGACCCTTCTTATGACTTGAGAGAGATAAGGACATAATCAAACGAATCTTGGTTGGATCGATTGATCCTTCCGAAACAACATGCCTCAACAAATTTCCCTCATGTACTGAAAAATACAGCTCTTGGGATTGAGTGAAACCCTAAATTCCCTACATCTTCATAAAACCTTCCTTAGATGCGGTAAGTGCAACAAGTTGGGGACAAAAGGGGTCATAAGTGGACGTCATATTGCAAATAACAACATAATATCAACTTCTAGGGATTATTAGCAATACATACACTCAAAATTAGAAAAACTTATATTAATATGAATCATAGCATCTAAAATATAGTTTCTAAAATACTATTTTTTTAAAAATGGACAAGATTAGCTATATTAAACACTCAAAATTCAATGACTTGGTATTTTTTTAAAAAACGCCTATAAGATTGTAGTCCGTTTGCCCACGATTTGGATGACCAAAAATTGATATATATTTTTCTCCTTTGGTGAGAAGTTAGATGCCACTATATATCTTGGGATGGATTTTATTTTGTATTGTTTTGAGCAATATTTTATTTTTTATGATTTTTTCATGAAAGTGGTATGAAAACATAAAGAAAACAGAGAACTTTATGTTTGCCCACCATAACTTCATTAAAAAATATTGAAATCAAATAAATTTTTTTTTTTGAACATGTATATAATTTCACCATGGTTAGGATGGTATAAGTTTTATCACATTCTAATAAGTGAAACAAAATTTGCAGTCTTAAACATAGACATAAACATTCACGGGAAAAAGTGTCTTAAAGACCTACTATTAGTAAAAAATTATAAAATGATATTTATCCTATTCTATTCACTTTAAAATCAATATTTCTACAAAGCTACAGTCTCCCCTATGTGATGGTACCATTTTTATGACATATTTTTGACTTTTCGGCATGGTTCAAGTCTGTGGAAGACTAAATTTGATGTTTTGTTGTTTTTAATGTAAAATTCAGGATTTGATGTCCACTTAATTGTCCCCCAACTTGTTGCACTTACCCATGCGGGATGTGATCGTCTGCATGCTTAGAATATATAGTTATGTCATCCGAGTAAACTAAGATGATATCGTTGATTAGTCCTTTAAACACCATATCCATGGCTCTTTGGAAAGTAGCCCAGACATTGGACAATCCAAACGACATTTTGTTATAGGCATACGTGCCCCACTTGGTAGTGAAAGCCATTTTGAATTCATCGATTCTTGGAATAGGATTGCATTATAACCTAAATATCCATCAAGAAAAGAAAATATTTGAGCTCCTACCACCGTTTAAAGGATATGCTCCATTGATGGAAGAGGGTAATGGTCTTTCAATGACACATGATTCAAATCCATGAAATCTACGCACAACCAAATCTCTCCATTCTTCTTCCTTATAGGCACTAGATTGGTTACCCAAGAGGAGTGCTTGATGGGGAAAATAATACAGGCCTCAATGAGTTTGGTTAGCTCCTTTCTCATTAGTGGCTTGATTTTGGGATTAATCGGCCTCTGTTTTTGGTGAACTAGCTTGGTATTAGGATCCAGTTCGATGGTATGTTGTGATAGACCTAGATCAAAACCACACGTCTTTATAGCTCCACATAAAGATGTCATGATACTATTGAAATTTTTGATGAAAGCTTCTTTCTCTTCGGAAGTACACACTTTTCCAATCTTCATAAACTTCTCATTCGCTACCTCAACTTCCTCAAAATCTTCTTCTTTGACCACCATGTTAGAACTTTGTCTTTTGGATTGATCATTTGAATTGAAAATGGATTCCAGAGTAACTAAGACTTTTGGTAGTTTATTGATTTTCAATTATATAATTTGATCACCATATGACTCTTATAACTTATCCCGATTTCTTGCGTGACTATGCCTCTTCTTGTAGGAAAAGGACAATTTGTTTTTCACTATCAAACACTTTCTAGCTACTCACATTATTAGGGACTGCAAGTTGAACCACCATTTTGAAAAATTTCTTCCCTTAATTTCATGACATCAACAGTATGTCGTATTGCGAGCCAATTGTAGCAAGCCTATCAACATCTTGATTTTGATTTCTAGAACTACATGGATTCCAAAATCTTTGAAATCTTTAATTTAGTCCTAGACTCGGTTCTTGTATGATCTTAAAAGATCATTCTTGGATGCATTGTATTATTTCACTTGATGGAAAACTAACTCACTATATCAAAAATTAGTAAGGGCTTTGATCCCCTTCTTTTGGGCAAGTTAAATTCCTTACACGAGGGCCTCGTATTCAAAAAAATTGTTAGTACAACTAAACTCAAGCAACCGGAAAGATGAGAAGTACTTATCTCCCTTTAGAGATATTAACATAACTGCCAATGGATCCATTCTTACTTCTTGAGCCATTGAATAAAAATTGTCATATTCCTTCGAATCGCTTGGTGTTTTGACAAGTTGCGGTATGATTGTATCTTCTTCATGAATGCAGTATGTACCCAATCATGTTTCTTCCAAAAACAACAAACTAGATTCTTCTTCTACCAACACATCAGCATAGGGATCATACTTGATGATCTCCACTTACTTCATCTAGCACATAATTAGGGAATTCTTTAATGAGAGTGGTCGGTTCATGATCAACATCTTCTTCTTCTCGAATCTCTTAGGTGTAATTCCCATTTATAGGACTAACAATGTAGGGTTTGTTGAGTATTTTTTCATTGATGTCAAAGGTACAACATTAGTGTTGATATAAATATTGAGGTTTGAATATTATTTTAATATTGAATTTTATAACATTAGTGTTCGTAAAATATTTATCCATGTCAAAATTAGTGTGATGTCAAAATTTAAATATTTTAATATTCAACATCACAAAGGAATCCTATGACACATGGTGGGATGTGTAATGGATCATTTTTTAATGAGGTACATTTAAAATGAAGGTTACTTAATGCATGATAAATGTTTTAATTAAAAACGGGAGTTACATTTGCATTAGTGATGAGTTATGACATGGAGGAGTTACAAATTGATTTTAAAATCATGGAGGAGTTACAAAAGTGAAGTCAAAAGAGAATATATCCTTATGGGGTGGATTTTTTCATTTATGGAACATTAAGGATGTGTAAGGGAAGTTGGTCATGTGTATTTATTGAAAAATATGAGTTACACTTGACCATGAAAAAGAATATTGCTATTTAGAGAAAATATTCATTATTTTTGTAACCGCCAAGTGATGTGGCTTCCTCATTCCAAATATGGCACATTTTTTAAAGTAAATTTTCCCATGGTATGGGCACATGGTTTTAGGGAAACCACAAGTGGTTTTTCCTCTCCTTCTTCCTATATAAACAAGTGTTGTGTGCACATTTTGAGTGTGAAAAAGAAAGAGAACATTTTTTTGAGAGTGATATGTATGTGAAGTTATTATTGTAAATCTCTTAAGTGAGTATGAGTATGTGAGAGATAAAATAAAGAAGGAGAAATATTATTGATTTGTATTTCATATTTTCTAAAGTGGGCACTTTGGATTAGGGATTGGTGTCTCCAGAAGTTGGTGTTTCGAATTAGAGATTGCAAAGTCAATGGTGTTTGCATTCAAGGGCTGAATTGGTGTTTGGCTTGGAGATTGGTGTATTTTGTGAGTGGGTGCTCATACTTTGTAAACACTATTTTATTTCAGCTGGATTTGGACAATAGATCCAAGCAGTCTCCTTTTGGTGGATGTAGCCCACACTGGGTGAACCACGGTATATCTGGTGTTATGTGCATTTGATTTCTATGTGTGCTCTCATTTATTTTCAGATTTGAATATCTTATTAAGTGTAAAAAAATTATTAAGTTGGAGAAAATTTTAAATTATGGAATACTGATTCACCCCCCCTCTCAGTATTCTCGTGCTTCTAACAATTGGTATCAGAGTAGGTTCCTTCTGTGTAGCTTAACAACTAGAAGGTAGATCAAAAAGCACGATGCCAACTTTCGAAGGATTCTCCACAAACAAAGCTTCGCTATTTTATGGATCAAACTATGCCTTTTGGAGCATAAGGATGTGAACCTACTTGAATTCTCTTGGACATGATATTTGGCAGTTAGTTGAGAATGGCTATACGATACCAACAACTCCACCTATAGATTAGGCTAGTAAGAGACAATGTGAAAATAATGCTAAAGCTATGAATGCTATTTTGTGTGGTGTAGCAGATTCAGAGTTTGTAAAGATTATGCTTTGCAAAACTACCAAGGAGATGTGGGATAAGCTCAACAATTTATATGAAGGAGATTCAAAAGTAAATACGGAAAGCTTCAGACACATAGAAGAAATTTTGAGAGTCTAAAGATGAAGGAGGAAGAGAACATTGTAGCATATTTACTCCGTGTGGATGAGACCGTGAACATGATAAAAGGCTTGGGTGAAGAGATGGAAGACCTAGTAATAGTACAAAAGGTATTAAGATCTCTACTTCCTAGATTTGATGCTAAAGTTTCAGCTATTGAAGAACTTAAGGATCTAGATAAAATGAAAATGGATGAGTTATATGGAATACTCACAGCTTATGAGATGAGAACATATCCAAATAAGCAAAGAAAATGATAATCTACTTTCAAAGTTTCAAAAGGAAAAGAGAAGAAGGTTGAATCAGATGATGAATCTAATGAGGAAGAAGAATCTCTATTTGTGAAAAATCTGAAAAGAGGATCTGGCAAGTACAAAGGTAAACTTCCTTTTAAATGTTTTAACTATGGTGAGATTGGACATTTTACAACTAAGTGTCTGCATGCAAAAATGAAAGTGATGATGAAGATCCTATCAAAGCAAAGAAAGTGAAGCCTTTCTACAAAAATAATTTCAAACAAAGGAATTTTGAAAAGAAGAAGAACTAGAACCAAAGCAAGAAGAGTCTATGCACCAGAAAATATGATAGCTTAGAGGAAGATTGTCTAGAAGGTGACATTGAAGAACTTTTGTTTATGGCCCTTGAAGATGGAAAAGTGGAAGCTGGAGATACAGTTGACAAAGAAGGTGAGGTAAACTTGGAAGAAGAACTCATCTGTGCCTTGGGTGAGATCAAGAGACTCAAAAAGAAGACCCTGAAGCAAAAACTGCAACTTCAAGAGTATGAAGAAGCAAAGAAAAATCTAGATGCTGATAAAGAACGTGAAGATACTATTGTTGATCTAAAGATTCAAGTTGAAGAGGAAAAGAGGATAGAGGAAGTGATCAAAAAATAGTTGAAATCGAAATAAGAAGAATGCGGGAGATTAGGGTCGAGATTGTCACACTTAGGTAGAAACTAGAAAGTTAAACAAAAGACTCAAGTTTGAAAATAGTTCGAGATGTTGAGTAAGATTCTAGATAAAAAAAAAAATCATCCAAAGGTGGTATTGGATTCAATGAAGCGGAAAAAAGAGACCAAAGAACCGAGAGAAGAAATCTAGCTATGCGAGATATCTTAAATAGCTCTACTAAAGGAGAAAGCAACAAGAAACAAGAAGATCATCCTCCATAGAACAATAGCAAAGAAGACAAAAATGGAAGAAGGTTCCAATAAGAATTTTTAGAAACTCATCTTATCAAAGGCAGCCCTACATGACCAGGTATTCTTGTAACATCCTTATTTTAGACAATAGAACAAGTCATTTTTTTTTTTTTGATAATTGCATACCGTTCTAAATACATAATTTAGAACTCACAATTCAAATAACCATTTATATAACAGAACAACCATATACAACATGTAATGACTCGGAATACCTCCGATCTATTCATTCCATGACTCGGTAATCTACCGATCTATTCATGAGTAAAAAGAGTTAGTGTTTTTATTTAACACAACACTCGCGGTTCTCTTCCTAATGGGATTCAATGCTTTGTCGAAGGAATCTAACCGAATAAGCTCATACCATTATTCATCGGCATCTCATCCCTTAGACTAGGTGAATTAGGACAACGCAATCAGGCAGCTTGCAATACTTTGGCCAAAGATTTGAAACATACTGTTCATGTCTCGTATTCCTTAACGGCATACTCGTCAATCTGGAATACGTCCTTCACCCCATTCATATGTTATATAGAATGTCTTATACTGACTACTGTCAGTCCTTCCTTTCACAACTGAATCACTCGGAGGTAGATTAACAAGGTGATAATGTTATATGGATGCCCACGAGGATTAGGGATATGATGACATACTGGTTCAACCTTGCGCTCAACCAACAAAGGTGTCATCATGATACCCAAATCTCCGAGTAGTCTTATAACATGACCACGTTCTTAATCGGTCCCAGGGTAACTCGTGCGAAATCAAGTGTAAATCTTAGCGATCAATGCAAAGGGTGTCGCCATAAGTCACCTGCATTGTTGTAACTTCGAGAAGATCCTAATCTTCTCGGAGGTACAATCCCTGCATGACTTTTTATGTCGTCAACCTTTAAATCCGCCTCGAGAAGATCTACCCCATAACAAGCGTTACGAACTTGAGATTAAATTACTTTTAAAGACTTTTCCTAAGGTTAGCCTTTTTAAATCCTGGATTTCTTTGTCTTATGACGACCCTCCTCTAAAAGACTCATTACTTTTGGTAGAGGTATTACGGTCACGCTCTCATCAAGGAGTCATTAGAATACACCTGATTCTAAAGCAACAGAATGGGACAATATCTCATAACCTTTACTTGAGATTGCCATCTGAACTCCTTTGATTGCCTATCAGTTCTCTTAACTGAATTTATATCATACTTTTTAGTTTAGAGATATAAATGATTAAGAATCCAATTTACTATTGTCCTGTTATACTTAGGACTAGGGATTAGTAATTCAATCCAACTTGTTTAGCGTTCTCTTTTAGGCTCAATTTTAACCTATCTTCTAGAGAGACAATAATTAAATTACAATGTTGCTTTTTCTTGAACAAATTAGAACTACTAAATACTCATAAGAATTTAGTCTAATTACTTACAAGCTTTCATTGTCAATCACAAAAGCATCCATATTATACAAAGATAACTATGCCCCTTCGTTACATAAACCGAAGAAGTTCATCTTTCAGAATAGAATACAACACATAAGTATCAAACACTTATTTTCATTCCTTTCGAAACTCATACAATTACATTTTATGCAACAGCATGCTTAATATAATGCTAACGGAAAAGAAACATCTTTTCACATATAGTACATCTATAAAATCAAGCTATAATTCTTTATAAATCAAATAAACTATCTCGATCACCGCTTGAGATCTGCATTGTTTTTACCTCTTACTGGCAACCATCTGCAAAAATAGTCAACATGAGTCGGTTCAATGAACCGAGGCATGATAAGCACTAACTTTTAAAACAATTGCAATCCATCAATTGTTTTCATTAAACACTGTTTAAATGAGATCTGATATTCACATAAGTAAACATAATCAGACTATGCCCTTGTAACACAAAATGATTACAAATATGTAACTCTATCATTGTTACAAATAGTCTAAATCACTTTCTAATATTTCATCAAATATTAAGAAACAAGGAACGAATGTACACAACAATCATTAAATCCAAAATCACAACATTGGTCAGATTGTTTCATTCTCCAAAAAGGAAATAACATAACAATTCAGGATTCCACCAATATGTTACAACAATTTCCCACTGCTAGTCAATTATCAATAATTTTAAATAAAGGAAGAGAAAGAACCAAACCATTCATACTTCCTTTCTCATAAGTTCATCACTGTATCTTTGCCTTCACATATGAAAACATTCAACCAAAGATAAAAATGAACAAGTTAGACGAGCCGCATGACCAAGATCACTGTTTAATCAAGAAACAAACACAAAGAAACTCTTGTGCAAAGAACTAACACATCAACAAAACATGTATCAACCCTAAGCCTAATGCTAGTTCCTTTTACACAAGAAGGCATTGACACAAGTTGAAAACAAGAAACTACAAGCGTATCGCTGAAAACAACAACCTTATTGCATCAAGCAATCTAAGGTTTCCTATGGACTATGCTACGTTGTCACACAATATTTCCAAATCATGCACAGTCAATCAGACAGATTAAATGGAAAAGAACATAGCATACATATTCTTGCTCAGTCAAAATCGGACTGAAGTAAAAGAAAGGAATTCAGCCAACGATCCTTACCTTGCTGCATACAAGTCTTGGAGTGATATTCGCGACTTACCCAACAAGGTCAGAACACGAAACGGTCATCCATACTCAAGGACCTCAAAAAGTAACAAAGACAGTCCAAGGTCAAGCTCAAAAGGAGACAGAAGTACTAGTTACCTTTCCAGAATTCCAATGATTCAAACGGAGGTATCAATTCAAGCAAATGCATAAGAATTCATACTGACATTCATCAACAAAGCATAACAATAATCAGACAACAATTACTCTCTGCCAATCATTTTACACTAATTTGCACAGGTCGAAGACATACATGTCCACCTAAGAATCTGTACCTCAAAATCCCAAAAACACGAAGGAATTCCAATCGCAATAACAAAATCGAAATACATGTTATTCCATTAAGTCGCCGGCACTTAAAATACCAACACTTAACTTTATTTGGCTCAAAAATAAAATGAATCATTCAATCGACTCCTCAGAGTCGTCCAAGCCACAATAGTTTAAATCTATATAATCACAATGTAACTGTTAAAGGTTTTGCACTTATAACCTCTGTACCTACAGCAACGTACTATGAAATTGGTTGATAAATCCATATATACCACTCATGGCTAACATTCAGAATGAATAAGTGAAACAAATCGAATACCCATTTCAAGCAAGGATAAAGAATCGAGCCGCTTCGAACTTTCGAACAGCTTTCTCATAGAAAAGAAAATGCCTACACAGGAAGTCTTTATCCTTTAATTATTTCAAATATACAGTAGCCAAAAGCCCTGTTTCATCTTATCAGGCTTTCACAAAAATCCATTCACAAAACTTATGGATGAATCTACATTTCCAGCAATAGATAGCAATACGATTCAATCATCGACTCCACTGAGTCGATACAACAAAGTACAGGTGTATTTATATTATACACAGTGCGCAAGTAATCCCGCTAACCTAATAACAAGGAAAACAACTTCCGCTAGGTCGAAAAGACTACGGTAACACTACAGTTGCCTGTTCCAAGCCAAAAATTGAATACAAATGAAACCCGAAAGTATCATTAGTCGCTGTCAACAAATCCCACGACAGAGTTTTCAAAAGAAAACGATAAGTGCACAATCAATCTTACAAAAGAATCACCCAAATCATTTTACGGTTTGAAATAACAAGACAACGACTACCACGAATCAAAGACATACAAAGGTCTCATACTACACATAGGTATATTCTAAGGGCTCACGCCAAACAGTAGAACACTCGAACCTTATAAATAAATACCACACATGTATAAGCCAGAATGAATACTCAAATAAATAGAGTCGAAGTTCGATTTAAACAAACACCCATCAAGAAGAAATTGAAAAATCGAACCAGACGAGATACAGTGCTAAAAATCAAACTAGATCTCATAGAAAATTCATCCAATCTTCACAAAACATTTGAACAGAGTTGTTTTAATGAAAGCACTTGAAAAACAGCAAGATATTTAAAGGTTAGGGCCTAGCATGCCTGTATGTTGATCAAATTTCCGAAGCAGACCACAGGAAGAGCTCAAACTCCCTTTTCTTTTTCCACGATAAAGCAACCCACAAAATTTCGCTGTCTTCATCGCATATATATCTTCCATGACAGAGAAAAGAGCTATGGCAGTTCATACATGCCATGCAACTCAAAGAGAACTGGTGCGAAGAACCAGTAAACGAGCAGAGAGAGAGAGAGAAGACCGAAAATCGCGACAAGCCAAACAAACCCCCAAATTTCCGCTTGCATGCCTTCTCGCGAGTTCCAAGCTCGACTTCCGAGAGTATTGAATGCCATTAACCAATTTTCCCGCTTAAACTCTACTCCCACCGACCGCCAGAATTGGCGACAGTCCAACTAAAAATTTAAGTCCATTTCCAAACTTAGCAATTGCCAAGTCTGCACAAATTAGCCGCCACTTAAGCCTCCGCCATGACCTGTCCCTCATCCTTATCCCTTACATTTATTGCCATAGAAAACACCGCCATGGTTCGCCACCCTTCATCGGCCCCTTCATAATCTCCTCCAAAGTTAGGTTAGTATCTTAGGTTAGAGTTTAGGGTAATGCCCACACTAACAAATTTATACAAAGATACTAACTTAGGATATTAACAAATAGCCTAGGTCTAGGTTAGACTAACAATAATCTAACCCCTAGGTTAGGTTTTAGTTTTAGGTTACTAACCCTTAATAACTTCGTTTGGTCCTCGTTCTGAAAACTCGGAAAGACCTGTATCATACCTTCTAGAGTGGAGTTAGCTCCTGTTCTTAATGCAGAATTGTATGTCAACGAATTATTACCCGTCTACAATCAAGACCTTCCAGGATATACTTTGATATCGGGAACCATTTCATTCCCAAGATCAGATTAATATTCGAGGCACGCAAAATGAAATAAATAAAAGAGTCTATTCATATTTTGACTCAGTCGAGATCTGCAATCTGCCAGAAATTCAGTACATTGCAAGCATGATTTCTGAATCGAGGAACACATCCTTTTACAAGAAATCACATATCAACACTTGAATGCTTAGGAGAAAGTAACAACAGTTCAGGGTGTTACATGCTTCCCTCCTAAAAAGATTCATCGTCCCGATGAATTACATATTAAATTTAACCTTCAGGTCAATCAATTTATTAGTACACAAACAATGTGACTACTTCCATATTAAATAGTTTCAGAAATCAATGTCACAACACTTTTATTCAACTTGAATAAAGTCTGCCTTCATCTGGCTTTCATAAATACTTAAAAACAATAAGTTCATAACAGTATTTTATCAACAGATTTCATTCTCATTGCAAAAGAGAAGGAAAAGAAATTTTCATCTCTTCCGGGTTTTCCTTATTTTAGACAATAGAACAAGTCATTTTTTTTTTTTTGATAATTGCATCTTTGGTTCTAAATACATAATTTAGAACTCACAATTCAAATAACCATTTATATAACACAACCACATATATGCAATTTGTATGACTCGGAATACCTCCGATCTATTCATTCCATGACTCGGTAATCTACCGATCTATTCATGAGTAAAAAGAGTTAGTGTTTTTATTTAACACAACACTCGCGGTTCTCTTCCTTGGGTCAAGTTCTGAAATTCTGTCATTTTCTGATCATAGAAAAGTTGTGGCAGCCAACGTTGCCTAAAATAGCCTTTAAATTGATCCCAAGTGATATTGGTCTCATCAATGTTTAGCTCAGCTTTTCGGCTATCCCACCACGAAGATGCTTCGTGTGAAAGCTGATAGGCTCCCCATATAGCCTTGGTTTCTTCTGAGAAGTTCCTTATTGCAAAGTACTTCTCCATTTCGCTGAGCCAGTTCTCAGCTCCATCTCCTAATGTGGTGCCATCGTACTTAGGTGGACTTATCCTTTTTATATCATTAGTGAGTTCTGCTGCCAATCTGGCCTTTTTATTTTCTGGTTGCACAGGTGCATTCACAGCATTAACATCAACACCCGTGTCGGGATTGCCCTCAGGAGGTTGCTGATTATTATTATCAGCTTCTTCATCCTCCTCATTTCCCGTCACCTGCTGTTCAAGTACAGCCAAGCGATCTCTTGTGTCCAACAGGGCAGCAAGGATCTCATCCAGTTTCTGGGTTGTTGCCGCTCCTCCTTCAGGTGGAGCATTACTCGCAACGTTTCCCCTTGTTCTAACCATTTTCTGTTACAAGAAAATTCAGGTTTTTATCAGATTATGGACTCAATAGGTCCAAGAGCTGCAACCTTCAGCTCTGATACCAAGATGTAACATCCTCATTTTAGACAATAGAACAAGTCATTTTTTTTTGATAATTGCATACTGGTTCTAAATACATAATTTAGAACTCACAATTCAAATAACCATTTATATAACAGACAACCATATGCAGCTGTAATGACTCGGAATACCTCCGATCTATTCATTCCATGACTCGGTAATCTACCGATCTATTCATGAGTAAAAAGAGTTAGTGTTTTTATTTAACACAACACTCTGGCGGTTCTCTTCCCTAATCTGGGATTCAGAATGCTCTGTCCAAGGAATCTAACTGAATAACTGTTACCATTATTCATCGGCATCTCATCCCTTAGACTAGGTGAATTAGGACAACGCAATCAGCAGCTTGCGATACTTTGGCCAAAGATTTGAAACATACTGTTCATGTCTCGTATTCCTTAACGGCATACTCGTCAATCTGGAATACGTCCTTCACCCCATTCATATGTTATATAGAATGTCTTATACGACTCTTGTCGGTCCTTCCTTCCTTTCACAAATTTGAATCACTCGGAGGCAGATTAACAAGGTGATAATGTTATATGGATGCCCACGAGGATTAGGGATATGATGACATACTGGTTCAACCTTGCAGTTCAACCAGTGTGTCATGATACCCCAAATCTCGGCGAGGCTTATAACATGACCACGTTCTTAATCGGTCCCAGGGTAACTCGTGCGAAATCAAGTGTAAATCTTAGCGATCGATGCAAAGGGTGTCGCCATAAGTCACCTGCATTGTTGTAACTTCGAGAAGATCCTAATCTTCTGGAGGTACAACCACTATGATCGACTTTATGTCGTCAACCTTTAAATCCGCCTCGAGAAGATCTACCCCATAACAAGCGTTACGAACTTGAGATTAAATTACTTTTAAAGACTTTTCCTAAGGTTAGCCTTTTTAAATCCTGGATTTCTTTGTCTTATAATGACGACCCTCCTCTAAAAGACTCATTACTGGTAGAGGTATTACGGTCACGCTCTCATCAAGGAGTCATTAGAATACACCTGATTCTAAAGCAACAGAATGGGACAATATCTCATAACCTTTACTTGAGATTGCCATCTGAACTCCTTTGATTGCCTATCAGTTCTCTTAACTGAATTTATATCATACTTTTTAGTTTAGAGATATAAATGATTAAGAATCCAATTTACTATTGTCCTGTTATACTTAGGACTAGGGATTAGTAATTCAATCCAACTTATTTAGCGTTATCTTTTAGGCTCAATTTTAACCTATCCTCTAGAGAGACAATAATTAAATTACAATGTTGCTTTTGCTAGATCAAATAGAACTACTAAATACTCATAAGAATTTAGTCTAATTACTTACAAGCTTTCATTGTCAATCACAAAAGCATCCATATTATACAAAGATAACTATGCCTCTTCGTTACATAACCGAAGAAGTTCATCTTTCAGAATAGAATACAACACATAAGTATCAAACACTTATTTTCATTCCTTTCAAACTCATACAATTACATTTTATACAAATGACATGCTTAATATAATGCTAACGGAAAAGAAACATCTTTTCACATATAGTACATCTATAAAATCAAAATGAAATTGTAATTCTTTATAAATCAAATAAACTATCGATCATTTGCTGCCAGATCTGCATTGTTTTTACCTCTTACTGGCAACCATCTGCAAAAATAGTCAACATGAGTCGGTTCAATGAACCGAGCATGATAAGCACTAACTTTTAAAACAATTGCAATCCATCAATTGTTTTCATTAAACACCCCGTTTAAATGAGATCGATATTCACATAAGTAAACATAATCGGACTATGCCCTTGTAACACAAAATGATTACAAATATGTAACTCTATCATTGTTACAAATAGTCTAAATCACTTTCTAATATTTCATCAAATATTAAGAAACAAGGAACGAATGTACACAACAATCATTAAATCCAAAATCACAACATTGGTGATTGTTTCATTCTCCAAAAGGAAATAACATAACAATTCGATTCCACCAATATGTTACAACAATTTCCCCCTTTTTGCTAGTCAATTATCAATAATTTTAAATAAAGGAAGAGAAAGAACCAAACCATTCATACTTCCTTTCTCATAAGTTCATCAACTGTCTTTGCCTTCACATATGAAAACATTCACAGTATAAAAATGAACAAGTTAGGCAGAGCATGACCAAGATCAACTGTTTAATCAAGAAACAGAAACAAAGAAACTCTTGTACAATGCAACTAACACATCAACAAAACATGTATCAACCCTAAGCCTAATGCTAGTTCCTTTTACACATTAAGGCATTGACACAAGTTGAAAACAAGAAATACAAGCGTATCGCTGAAAACAACAACCTTATCGTATCAAGCAATCGAAGGTTTCCAATGGACTATGCTATGTTGCCCACACGGTATTTCCAAATCATGCACAGTCAAATCGGACAGATTAAATGGAAAAGAACATAGCATACATATTCTTGCTCGATCAAAATTGGATTTGAAGTAAAAGAAAGGAATTCAGCCAACGATCCTTACCTTGCTTTGCATACAAGTCTTGGAGTGATATTCGCGACTTACCCAACAAGGTCGAACACGAAGCGGTCATCCATACTCAGGACCTCAAAAAGTAACAAAGGCAGTCCAAGGTCAAGCTCAAAAGGAGACAAGTACTAGTTACCTTTCCGAATTCCAATGATTCAAGCGGAAGTATCAATTCAAGCAAATGCATAAGAATTCATATTGACATTCATCAACAAAGCATAACAATAATCAGACAACAATTACTCTCTGCCAATCATTTTACACTAATTTGCACATCGAAGACATACATGTCCACCTAAGAATCTGTACCTCAAAATCCCAAAAACACGAAGGAATTCCAATCGCAATAACAAAATCGAAATACATGTTATTCCATTAAGTCGCCAGGCACTTAAAATACCAACACTTAACTTTATTTGGCTCAAAAATAAAATGAATCATTCAATCGACTCCTCAGAGTCGTCCAAGCCACAATAGTTTAAATCTATATAATCACAATGTAACTGTTAAAGGTTTTGCACTTATAACCTCATTACCTCTGACAACGTCATTTATGAAATTGGTTGATAAATCCATATATACCACTCATGGCTAACATTCAGAATGAATAAGTGAAACAAATCGAATACCCATTTCAAGCAAGGACAGCAACTGAGCCGCTTCGAACTTTCGAACAGCTTTCTCATAGAAAAGAAAATGCCTACACAGGAAGTCTTTATCCTTTAATTATTTCAATTATACAGTAGCCAAAAGCCCTGTTTCATCTTATCAGGCTTTCACAAAAATCCATTCACAAAACTTATGGATGAATCTACATTTCCAGCAATAGATAGCAATACGATTCAATCATCGACTCCACTGAGTCGATACAACAAAGTACAGGTGTATTTATATTATACACAGTCGACAAGTAATCCCGCTAACCTAATAACAAGGAAAACAACTTCCGATAGGTCGAAAAGACTATGGTAACACTACAGTTACCTGTTCCAAGCCAAAAATTGAACACAAATGAAACCCGAAAGTATCATTAGTCATTGTCAACAAATCCACACGACGAGTTTTCAAAGAAAAGCGATAAATACAATCAATCTTACAAGAATCACCCAAATCATTTTATACAGTTTCAATAACAAGAACAGCGACCACGAATCAAAGACGTACAGTGGTCTATACTGCCCACAGGTATATTCTAAGGGCTCACGCCAAACAGGCCGAACACTCGAACCTTACAATAAATACCTCATATGCATAAGCCGAAGGATACACAAACAAATAGGGTCGAAGTTTGATTTCAACAAACACCCAGCAAGAAGAAATTGAAAAAGCGAACCAGACGAGATACAGTGCAAAAATCAAACTAGATCTCATAGAAAATTCATCCAATCTTCACAGAACATTTGAACAGAGTTGTTTTAATGAAAGCACTTGAAAAACAGCAAGATATTTAAAGGTTAGGGCCTAGCATGCCTGTATGTTGATCAAATTCCCGAAGCAAACCACAGGAAGAGCTCAAACTCCCTTTTCTTTTTCCACGATAAAGCAACCCACAAAATTTCGCTGTCTTCATCGCATATATATCTTCCATGACAGAGAAAAGAGCTATGGCAGTTCATACATGCCATGCAACTCAAAGAAAACTGGTGCGAAGAACCAGTAAACGGCAAGAGAGAGAGAGAGAAGACCGAAAATCGCGACAAGCCAAACAAACCCCCAAATTTCCGCTTGCATGCCTTCTCGCGAGTTCCGAGCTCGACTTCCGAGAGTATTGAATGCCATTAACCAATTTTCCCGCTTAAACTCTACTCCCACCGACCGCCGGAAATTGGCGGCATGACCAACTAAAAATTTAAGTCCATTTCCAAACTTAGCAATTGCCAAGTCTCTGCACAAATTAGCCGCCACTTAAGCCTCCACCATGACTCCGTCCCTCATCCTTATCCCTTACATTTATTGCCATAGAAAACACCGCCATGGTTCGCCACCCTTCATCGGCCCCTTCATAATCTCCTCCAAAGTTAGGTTAGTATCTTAGGTTAGAGTTTAGGTAATGCCCACACTAAAAATTTATACAAAGATACTAACTTAGGATATTAACAAATAGCCTAGGTCTAGGTTAGACTAACAATAATCTAACCCCTAGGTTAGGTTTTAGTTTTAGGTTACTAACCCTTAATAACTTCGTTTGGTCCTCGTCCTGAAAACTCGGAAAGACCTGTATCATACCTTCTAGAGTGGAGTTAGCTCCTGTTCTTAATGCAGAATTGTATGTCAACGAATTATTACCTGGTCTACAATCGAGACCTTCCAGATATACTTTGATATCGGGAACCATTTCATTTCCCAAGATCAGATTAATATTCAGACACAAAATGAAATAAATAAAAGAGTCTATTCATATTTTGACTCAGTCGAGATCTGCAATCTGCCAGAAATTCAGTACATTGCAAGCATGATTTCTGAATCGAGGAACACATCCTTTTACAAGAAATCACATATCAACACTTGAATGCTTAGGAGAAAGTAACAACAGTTCAGGGTGTTACAATTCTTTTCACGGTTTTTGTTTTTCATGTCACAATTATGGTCATAAGATGATGACTTTGTAGATCTAAGGTTCAGAGTTGGAATTAGAACTTTCATGCTAGAAACTACAACTCTTTTTCTGCGTTGTCAAATTTGAATGAGCATGAGATTAGATGTTATGAATGCAACCAAGTTGGCCACATAGCAAGATTTTGCAGGAGTAAGATTACATAAAATCCAAAGCAAGAGAAAGAGGGAAAATAAATCATACAGAAAGCCAACAATAAGAAAGTGTGGAAAAAGAGAAAGGAGGGAGAAAAAGAAGAGGCTATGTTGGTACAAATGGTGCTTCATGCACAAGATGAAGAACAACCTTGGTACATTGATAGTGGATGTTCCAGCCATATGACGGGTGATAGAAGCAAGTTCCTGAAGCTGAAAAAGGCTAATAGAGGTACAATAAAGTTTGGAGATAACACTACAACCAAGATCACAGGAAGAGGTAACATAAAATTAAATGATCAAGCTAAAGTTGAAAATGTTTTACTTGTTGAAGGAATGAAACATAATCTTTTGAGTGTCAGTCAAATGTGTGATCAAGGTTATACACTCACGTTTTATGCTGAGGGTTGTGAAATTAGAAAGAAGGATATAGGTAAATGGGATGAAAAAGAAAATAGAACAAGGAACAACCTTTGTACATGTTGAGTGAAGTTAAGGGAGAATTTTTGCATGAGTCGATTGATAAAAGTTGGTTATGGCATAAGAGATTGGGTCACATTAATTTTGACAACATGGTGAAAATAAGCTCAAAACAAGCAATGAGAGATTTACTCAAGATCACAAAACCACAAAGTACTATCTGCAGATAATGTCAACATGGGAAGCAGACAAGGGTCAAATTCAGGACAAAGAATTTCTCTACAACAAATCCATTGCAGCTAATTCATACTTTTGATCTTTGTGGTCCAATAAGAACATAAAGCTTACAAGGTGATTCTTATTTTATGTTATTAATTGATGACTTTACTAGAATGACATGGGTTTCATTTCTAAAAGAAAAATCAGAAGCTTTTGATCAATTCAAAAATTTTAAAGCTTTGATTGAGAATGAGACAAACTCTAAGATCAAGTGCTTATGATCGAGCCAGAGGAGGTGAATTTATGTCTAATGAATTTGATGAGTTTTGTGAAGATAATGGAATTAGAAGACAATTTTATGTAGTAAGAACACCACAATATAATGGTGTAGTTGAACAGAAAAATAGAAACGAGTGCAAAAATGACAAGGAAAATGCTAAATGAGTCTAAGTTACAAGATGCTTTTTGGAGAGAGGTATTGTACACAACAAAGTGTATATTCTTAATAGAGCACAAATTTGAGTAAATACAGAAAAGACACCATACGAGTTATGGAAGGGAAGACCAGCTTCTGTGAAACACTTCAAAGTGTTTGGAAGTAAGTGCTACATTAAGAGAGATGATGAAGATGATCTTGGAAAATTTGATTCCAGAAGCGAGATGAGGGCATATTCCTTGGTTATTCATCAAGAAGCAAGGCCTACAGGTGCTTTATAACAAGAGACTTTAGAAAGTAGTGGAAAGTATAAATGTGAAAGTTGACGACTGGAAACCGAAGAAGAAAATAGGACACTCAGCGGTGCAGAAAGAGGATGAAGAAATAAAATCTGAGAAAGAGGAAGAAGAATAAGAAGAAGAAGAATCTGAATGAGAAGACACAAAGACACCATCCAGATCTATTGTAAGAATCATCCAGAAAATCAAATCATTGGAAACAAAGATATTGGAGTGCAAACAAGGAGGAGACTAGCAAGTGCACCACAAGAGGTAAACTTTTCTTTGTTTTCTAAGGTTGAACCAAGTAATTTTGATGAAGCTAGTAAGGATAATTTTTGGATAAAAGCCATGGAAGAGGAATTTAATCAGATAGAAAAGAATGAAACATGGGAGTTAGTTCCAAGACCAAAGGACAAGAACATTATTGGTACCAAGTGGGTCTTTAGAAACAAGATGAATGAAGAAGGAGAAGTTGTCAGAAACAAGGCCAGATTAGTGTGCAAAGGATACTCACAAGTTGAAGGAATTGATTTCAAGGAGACATTTGCACCTGTTGCTCGCATGGAGGTGGTAAGAATGTTTTTAGCATTTTCTTGTTTCAAGAATTTTAAAGTTTATCAAATGGATGTAAAATCAGCTTTCTAGAATGGAAACTTATAGGAAGAAGTTTATATAGAGCAACCAGAAGGTTGTATGCAAGTTAAAAAAGGCTCTTTATGGTTTGAAATAAGATCCTAGAGCTTGGTACTCTAGACTAGACAATAACTTGTAGGAACAAGGATTCATAAAAGGAATTGTGGATAGCAATTTGTACATCAAGACAGAAGGAGAACATCGGTGATAGTTGTACTTTATGTGGATGACATTATTTTTGGAAGCGGTTGTAGGAGATTATGCAAAGAATTTGTAGAGGAGTTGCGAAAGGAGTTTGGGATGTCTATTCTTGGTGAGTTATCTTAATTTCTTGGTTTGTAAATTCAAAAATCTAGTCAAGGAATTTTTATTTCACAAACCAAGTTTATAAAGGAGATGTTGAAAAAGTTTAGAATGGAAGATTGCAATCCGGTTAGTACACCCATGATTATAGGTTACAAGTTGAGTAAGAATGATAAGTCTCCCAATGTTAATCAAACCTTGTATAGGTCCATGATAGGAAGCTTGTTATATACCACAACATCTAGACTAGATATTATGCAACCTATTGGATTAGTTGCTCGATTTTAGGCTGCACCAAAGGAAACTCATGTAGCAGCAGTGAAAATAATTTTTAAATATTTGAAAGGTATGTTGGATTATGGTTTATGGTATCAAAAGAGTGATGATTTCACTCTTACAACATTCACAGATGCAGATTGGGCAGGAAGTGTTGATGATAGGAAAAATACAAGTGGGGAGCTTTTTATCTTGGTGATAGATTAGTGTCATGGTTCAAGAAAAATTCAGCCTCAGTTTCATTATCTACAATAGAAGCAGAGTATATTGCAGCAGTGGCATGTTGTACATAGGTGCTTTGGATGAAGCAAACATTGAAGGACATAAAGGTAGAGTATGAGCATCCTATTTCCATTTTTTGTGACAATACGAGTGCTATTAACATCTCAAAAATCCAGTCATGCATTCTAGGACAAAGCACATTCCCATTAAGTATCACTTCTTGAGAGAGAAAGTTGCAGATCAGCAGGTGAAATTGGAATATGTTGGAACTAAGGATCAGATTTCTGATATATTTACAAAACCCCTACCAAAGGAATCTTTTGAGTCACTCAGACAAAAGTTAGGAGTGATTCCTATCACTCTTACTCATTGACTATCTCATGGGGAGTATGGACATAGGGGGAGCTACACATTGCATTATCTTCATCTCTGAGTACATGTTCAGGTAATTGGTTTATTTATCCCTTTTCCATTGATGTCAAATGGGGAGAATTACATCATGGTGGAGAGTTGCATAGAACAAGTACAATGCATTGGTACAAAAAGAGCTCAGAGGTAGAAAGTTGGATTTCATAGCAAATAGGCTCTCACGAATAATTTTAGCAGAGATTTGCCATCAATGACAAAGGGGAGTTTGTTGAGTATTTTTCATTGATTTAAAAGGTACAAAATTATTGTTGATATAATATTGAGGTTTGACTATTATTTTAATATTCAATTTTACAACATTAGTGTTCGTAAAATATTTATCCATGTCAAAATAAGTGTGATGTCAAAATTTGAATATTTGAATATTAAACATCACAAAGGAATCCTATGACACATGGTGGGATGTGTAATGGATCATTTTTAATGAGGTATATTTAAAATGAATGTTACTTAATGCATGATAAATGTTTGAATTAAAAATGGGAGTTACATTTGCATTAGTGATGAGTTATGACATGGAGGAGTTACAAATTGATTTTAAAATCATGGAGGAGTTACAAAATTGAAGTAAAAAGAGAATATATCCTTATGGGGTGGATTTTGTCATTTATGGAGCATTAAGGACATGTAAGGGAAGTTGGTCATGCGTATTTATTGAAAAATATGAGTTACACTTGACCATGAAAAATAATATTGCTATTTAGAGAAAATATTCATTATTTTTGTAACCGCCAAGTGATGTAGATTCCTCATTCCAAATATGGAAAAAAATTTAAGTAAATTTTCCCATGGTATGGGCACACGGTTTTAAGGAAACCACAAGTGGTTTTTAATCTCCTTCTTCCTATATAAACAAGTGTTGTGTGCACATTTTGAGTGTTAAAAGAAAGAGCATTTTTTGAGAGTGATATGTATGTGAAGTTATTATTGTAAATCTCTTAAGTGAGTATGAGTATGTGAGAGATAAAATAAAGAAGGAGAAATATTATTGATTTGTATTGCATATTTTCTAAAGTGGGTGCTTCGGATTGGGGATTGGTGTCTCCAGAAGTTGGTGCTTCGAATCAGAGATTGCAAAGTCAATGGTGTTTGCATTCAAGGGCTGAATTGGTGTTCAGCTTGGAGATTGGTGTCTTTTGTGAGTGGGTGCTCATACTTTGTAAACACTATTTTATTTCAGCTGGATTTGGATAGTAGATCCAATCAGTCTCCTTTTGGTGGATGTAGCCTACACTAGGTGAACCACAGTATATCTGGTGTTATGTGCATTTGATTTCTATGTGTACTCTCATTTATTCTCATATTTGAATATCTTATTAAGTGTAAACAAAAAAATTTAAGTTGGAGAAAATTTTAAATTATGGAATACTTGATTCACCCCCTCTCGGTATTCCCATGCTTCTAACAGGGTTCTACATGATTGTGGCATATTGGTTTTGCCCTTATAGTCACTTTAGTTATGTATCGAGTCCTAAGAATCATATGTGACCAATCGGCTGATAGATAACCACCCATCTTGGCAGTGAAATATCATGATAGGAAGATGGAAAAGAGAGGAGGAAGATCAATGAATGATATGTCTTGGGTGAATGACAAACTTGGGCATGCATAGATGGTAATTTGAAGTCCTTTGATGACTCCAATAGTCTTAACATTTTTTCCATCCAGCTGAACCACTCCTCTTGAAATTGGTGTATATTGTATGCCTAATACATCTACAATTTGTTTGGGCATGACCGAGCTATCGCACGAGAATCGATCATGCAATTGTGCAACAAGTGGTTGCCAATGATCAAATAAATATAGAATGGTGGTAGTTTGTTTTCTTAGGAATAATTTTCCCTTCTAGTTGACACACAAAATCATAGTAGTTGTTGCTCCATGACTGTTTAACAACTGGTTATACCAAAACTATTTAGAGCCTCTCGCAATAAGTTCCTTTGAGAAGGAATTGAGAGTGTGTCCCACGTAGTAATGCTCGGGTTGGTTTTCTTCATTTGTTCCACTTTCTTTGAAGGGAATTTCCCTACTTTGTTGATGCTTCATTGAGCATTGGGATCCTCCTTTGGAAAATGCTTGTTGGGTACCATGATGCCTGATGAACTTTCTTTTCTTGTGGCTTGGCTAACAAGTATTTATGGTAGTTTCTTTCCCACATATTTATCAACCACCTATGTTTCGAGGTTGTGAAGTGGATATTTGATCAGCTTTAGAAGTCTCGAGGTTCCATTTCTATCTTCTTGAATGAGTTTTTTTGATCTTGATGAGGGATCTGTATTCAACCCTAAAAAATCTTCCACTTGCCAATTTATCAAAGTGGTTTCTTCAGGTTCCTGTAGTTGATCTGTTGTTTCTTGCATAGATGTGTTCTCTATTTTATCATAAGGAAGATACACTTTGAACCTTTTGGTGAGAAAAATTGTCTTGTGGACAAATTATTGGGTTTCAAGCTAATGCTATGGGAATCTAAGTCCCTCTACTTGAATGGTGCAACTTCCGTATGTGCATGCGTGAAAAATTGGATTTCAATGGTGGCCTTTTGACCAGAGATCCAACAGGGGCACTCCACTGACCCTGTGGCAAAGCTAGAAATTTCTCACTAGAGAAGAAACTTTGTCTTTGAAAGGGGAAGGGGAGTGGAAATGGAGGTAGGAGAAAACTAATGTTGTGAGTAGAATATCAAATGCCCACACACATTAATTATAAATTTCATTTACATGCATTTATAGTCAAAAGAAAAAAATCCACAGGAGAAGCTACAAGACCGAATGAAACTCATTGGTCACAAAGTACTAATTAATTCCTCAATCAAAGAGGCAAAAATTCCTTCTTTTATTATTGAAGCTCGAGCAGAGTTTGTACATAGCTTGAGAATGGAAGAAATTCAAGGAAGAAGAGAAAATATAAGAAGAATGGCGTTTTCTATCTTTTCCAGGTACAAAGCACTCTGGTCTTTTTAGAAATCAATCACCCCCAGGATGATGTCAAGAATCCATTATATTCTTTACAAGAAACCATTATAGCTTCACGAATCCTCAATGCCTTTTCAAATTCCTTTGTTGCAAAGAAAACACTCATGGCAGGTTAAAAACTAGATCTTGTAAAGCAACCATTACATTTTATTTTCCCATTTAAATATAGACCATTTGATTTGATCCTCTAACTCTAAAATTGGGCCATCCACGTGGCAGGAAGGGATTGGAGCGGTTACGAGGGAAGCCTTTCACATTTTGTGATTTTTTGTGAGATTTGGCAATTTGGAACAAATTGGCCCACAACCCCACTTTGAATTTTCAACTTAGACACGTGGCACGTTCTTATTGGAAATGGGATCATGGCCCTTTTCTCAAAATTTTAACCTTTTTTGGAAAAAGGCTCAAAAACTCAATTTCCTCCACCAGCCCGCTCTTCCGCTTTGACTTTTCAATGGTGGGCCCGAGACCTTGGCGGAGCCATGGAGCATTCTAGAACTTTTACTTCACTTTTGGAAATTTGGTTAAATTTCCAAAAGTGCCTCGATGGCCTGCTCATCCACTTTGACTTTTCAACGAGTGGGATTCACCTTTGACTTTTCCCTATGGGCTTCAACTTTGATTTTTTCCTTGATAGTCGATTGGGGTGCGGGCTATTTTTTGATTTTTGCCTTTTTTTACAAATAGGCTCAAAATCTCAAATCCTCTCGATGGCCCGCTCGTCCACTCTAACTTTTCAACGGTGGGCTTTGCCTCTCCAATGACTCTGACCACATGGCGATCTAGAGTTGATTTGGTAATTGACCCTTTCTACCCCACCATGGAGTTGCGCCATTGTGACACATGGAGACATCCACTGCTTGAGGTTAGAATTTTCAAGCGACATTTGGCTTTTCGGGTCCGCGGGGAAAATTTACCCTTTTGCCAAAAGTTTTAAGTTCACCAAAAATCTTGTTCCTCCCCATCCAATAGGATCTGACCACGTACCTGCATTCATTGGGGCCAAAATTTGATGGGGAAAAGACACCCGTCATCCCGACTATGGGAAAAATACACAGAGGAAGAGAACTTCATCATTTTGAGTCCAATTTTTTAATTTCCTTCACGAACCAGAGGCATGGGGAAAAATAATGATTTGATGACCCAGGCCATAGAATAAGTGAACAATTTCAATCACAAAGGAGATTGTAAAGAGGATATTTCGTGCACAGACTAGGAGATGGAGAATTTCTCAAAACGAGTAAAACAAAGATTTAAACAACACTAGGGCACGAATTTTGCTAATTTATTGAATCTCTAACTTGGCTTAAACACCAATGAAGGGCATGAGCTCAAAAATTTTTGAATTTGGCTATGAGAATGCAGAGCAGTTTTAGGAGACAAAAGTTGGCTCTAGCTTGGGGACATGGCGTGAACTGGGCATGGCTAGGGCACAACATGAGGATCCAAAATCTCAAGTTTCAAAACATATTACATTGACCAGTGCCTTATCCATTGGGCCTTGCAGTTCATGTAAAATTATAAGAAATAATGGAAGGAGGAAACACACAAGCCAAACCACACACAACAAAAAACCAAACAAAACATAAACCAAAACCATGAAACAAAAAAGGGAAAAACACACCTACAAAAATCACCTATGGTACAAGGCGAGGGACAACCCACTTTCACTGATGATATAGTTTCAAGTATTGCCCACTTTGAGGAAATTCCAATGGCATTCCATCCAAGTATGAGAGGAGAAAAAATTCTCACCACAAGTTCCATGAATTTGGAATGGGTCGAGCCATAATAAATCAAAATTTCCATGGCTGCCCTTTGGTTCTCTTCTCTTGTCCCATAGCAGGACAAAGTATCTAACCTTGAATTCTCTTATATTTTCCCTCTTGTCAAAAATTTTCTTCACTTTCAACTAGTGTTCTTTAATTCTATCCACCACTTGGCATATGCTTTCTTCCATCTTCTCCAGGAAGAGGATCCTCTTGTCAATGGAGTCTTTGTATTGACCATCTTCTATTTCTTGCAGCAACTTGAGAGCTGGCATCTCAATTGTGAGGGGAATCTCTACCTCAACTCCATACAACATTTGGAAAGGTGACATACCTATTGCCTTCTTAGGAGTGATCCTATCAGCCCACAATGCATCATATAACTTCTTGTGCCAGTTCCTTTGATTCTCATCTACCAACTTGTGGACAATGGTCACAATGTTCTTATTACTTGACTCAACTTGCCCATTTCCCTATGGGTAGTAGTTAGAAGAGTGAGATAGGGAGATTCCAAAGCCATAACAAAACTCTGTGAGCTCCTTGGAAGAGAAATAGGTGGCATTGTCTACAATAATTTTCTGTGGTATTCCAAAATGAACAATGATATTCTCCTTGATGAAGTTACATACTATTTTAGAGTTGGATTTCTTGGTTAGGGATGACTTGTAACCCATTTAGTGAAGTGAGGATCAAAACAGTGAGTACATCTAGCCCCCATTGCTGAAATGGTTCTTCAATCACCACAGGATTTAGTGGTAGTGCAACTAGTTGTGGCTTTCCAACAAATTGTTGACATGCTTTGCATTTGGAAACCCAATCCTAAGTGTTTGCAAAGATGGAGGGCCAATAATATCTCCCTCTGAGGATCTTATGTGTGGTGACCATTGCTGAGAAATTTCCACCACAAGCTTGATCATGATATGCCCTGAGCAACTTTTCTTGTTGCTCTTTATCTACACACCTGAGGAAACAACCATCTAGGAATCTCTTGTAAAGTGTATGATTTTAGATCACAAAATTGGCTGCCTTTAGCTTGAGTGTCCTTATTTGTTTGTAATCAAGATGAGGAGGGAATTCTCCATAAGTGAGGTAGTAAACAATGTCAGCATACCACTCATCAGTAGTGGTGACAAAGAGCACTGTGGACTATCTTATGAACAAGTTGAGAAAACACCATCTTTTTATCCTGCTAAGCTTTAAGAGCTTCATCTTCAATTCCTCTTACCAGATTAGAGGGTCTAATCTCCAAGTCATACTCTTGGGTCTTTGCAATCCAACTTCCTCTCTTAGCCTTAGGATCTTATTGAGTCAAAATGGACTTGATTGCACTTTCAGAGACCATCACCACTATATGGGAATTGAGAAATCCATTGGGACAAATATTTTGATTATGGGGTTGAGAACAAGGGTAACACCATTCGTAGTCTTGAACTAGATTATTCTAGACATGTACAATGGCTCTAGATGAACTAGTAGCAAGAGGGTTCCGAAAGTTCAAAGGTCTGACATTCACAACTTGATTTGTAGCTTGATTTTATGGCTGATTGCTCCCTTGAAAAGGAGGATGGTTAGCCTAATACTACTGATTTTGTGGCTGATATGGACGATTGTATTAAAACTGTTTCCTTTTGAGTACAACAAGCTCATTTCCAAACGTTTACAACAGTGACTTGAATTCAAATAAATCATTTGAAGAGGCAAAGGCATTGAGATGGCTGATTAGAGGCTACTAGAATAGGAGTAATGATAGGATGATTGTTCATAAGATTTGAATACAATGGCATTAGCGGTTATGGATCTATCTTTCCAGCATGAATCAAGGAATTCTCCTCTCTTATGGAAACTTCATAGGCATTAGGTAATGTAGCCCCTCCCATGGACTGGATCAATACTACTACATCGCTATTTAAGGATCACAAATAATACAAGAATGCATTATGTGCAGAAGGATTTACAAGTGCTAGAATCCTATTCTAGGTCCTGTGGAATCGGAAGTTGAAGTCACTCATGTATTCTTGGGGAGCTCTCTTCATGGTAGTGAGCTATTCCAAAAGTGAAAGATTATCACTCTTGTCTTCAAACTATTTACAGATATTTTCTCCTAATTCATCCCAAGTGGTTATACTGCCAACACTTAACCCTCAAAACCATTGAAGTGCTTTTCCCTTAAAAGAGGTAGCAAGAAGTCTAACCACAACATTGTCCTCCATGACATTATGTATGGCACAAATGTTGGCTACATTAATAATATGTTCCACTGGAGTAATGTGAGTTTCCCTATGTAAAATGCTAAACTTTTGAGTTCCAACATGTATAGGGTCACGTTGAGCCAACAAGAGGACTTGCTTGGATTAAAATGGGGAAAAACTTGGTTTCATGCCATAGTAGCAAGAGGTTTATTATTCCTTAGTAGAGTGAACCTTATATACGGAGGAGTTGAATGAGCCCTATGAGGTAGAGCTGCAATCGGTGATGTTGAAACATCTATTTGTCTTCTCTTTGAGGAGACAATGAAAGTTTGATATGCTAATAATTTTCTTAATTTAAAGAAGCTCTTATCTAATTATTTTCATAAGTTAACACACTGTGATTTGGAATCCAGAGATATAGAGTCACCACGTACTTTGACTTGTATAAGTGAGAATAGAAGTACCAACTCTTTGTCCTACCGGGCATGCCAAAAATTGTTGTCACCAAATCACCTCACCCTACGAATTTCCAAAATCTGAACATGACATTCGGTGTGATAGGGACACATGGGATCACCTTTCAAATCCGTGGGACTTGCGCTCAAGGTGAACCTCTAGAGAAGGTCGGCTTCCTCTTACTAAAATAAGTGTTGTACTACTCCTAGTGTAATAAAAATGGCTATCTAGTCCTATGTTAACATTTTCATGGGGTTTTAGGGAAAGAGATTTATAGAAATGAAACTATACTAGGGATGGTGATGCACTAAATAAAGGGTGTTTCTAGACTCGGGAAGGGTTAATTTGAAGAGGGTGTGTGCACCATAGGTCAACTTCACCTACTACAACTTAGAGAGGGTACAAAATACCACAGACTAAGAAACATGCATTCCCTTTGTTAAACTTGATCAGACAGAGAAATATATCAGTTTCCCAGTGAAGAAAGATGAACTTAAGAAGGGTGAATAGACACCACAACTCAATTGCATGCAATACTCCACCACTTGATAAGCACAGAACTCCAAGAACCTGTAATAGAAATGTGAACTTACACAATGTACCTGCAAGCATGAGAAAAGGTGAAAGGAAGTATAGAATGATGAAAGGACTGAGATTAGTCACAAAACACACACTTTTATTACTTTAATAATGTCCACAATGCATCATACATTTAGAAGAGGCAATGGATGCCATTACAATCTTGAAGATGAGGCTTGAAAGTTCTCTCAACATACAAGAACAACTTGTAAAGAGAGGACTCTTGAAAATTGCACTTTCCTAAGATGTCTAACTTTCCAACCTATCTGACCTATTGGAACCCTTTGGAATGAGCTTCCAACTTACATTTATAGAAGAATATGTGAGAGATAAGAGGAAAGGTCATAATTACATTCCTAAATTGAAGGCACATGATGTATTTATTGCAGTTGGTTGAACCACTTTGAGAAGCTTCCATCATGTGCCATTAATGCTTGGTTGACCAAGTATTCTAAATTAATTAAAAGAATATTTAAATAATAATAATAAATATTATTATTAAAATATTTAAGTAAAACTATTAAATTAATTAAATAATAATAATGTGGAACCACGAAGATTGGTTTGACTTGAAGAAAGTGGGGGCATGAAAATAGGTTCAAACAACCCAATTTGGTGGTTGGCTTGCCGAGCCAACTCACTAATTTGGGCTCGAGCTCCACTTTTGTTAACCACCACCGAGCTCCCCAAACAAGCTCTCCACCTCAACCAAACTTCCACCATTGATTAGTCTTTGATCACTCCTCCCAAACTGTCTACATCATGAATTATTCATGAAAATGATCACAAAGATCACTTCATCATAGATCTGTCGAGTCCCATGTTTACTCATACCACGTTTGTGCTCACTATGCTTGATATTGAAATTTCATTCACATCCCTCGGCATCGAGAAAATTGGCTTCATCTCATCTCATTCTTGGTGATACATTGAACCAACATCCAACTCTATTATAATCCTAACATGATCCCCACCACCAAGTTTTGTCAACTCATCACAATGCATGGCAAGCTCCTTTGGTTGGCCTCGATGAAATTCACTTCTAAATCTCTTGAACCCTTTTGACTTAATTCTATCAAGCCATATGGAAGATCTCGATGTACAAGCTTGAGTTCGAAGAGTGCCATATCTCTCAAATCCATGACTCGACCACAAATTGATCCTTTATTTTCTCATCTCGGTGGCATCCATTACTAAGCCCATCACATTTTACTAAGCTACTCATTTGGTCTTAACTCGGCCATAAATCACCATACTAAACTCGCATAAAAAAACATCTTCACATGAGCTAGTTGTTGAGCTCGACTCTAAGCGCACCTTTTTGTATTTGTATTTGAGCCCCTAGCATGAGTTTCTTTTGACCCCACAAGCTCACTTTGCATGGTTCAACCCATGAGCTCACTTTGCATGGTTCAACTCACGGGTCCCTATCACCTCATGACTTGGCTCCACGAGCCCAAAATGCTTCCACCACTAAGCTCTTCATTGAATGACTTACTTAAAACTATCTAAGCTCATCATAACGAGCTACTCTAGCTCTTCTACAAGAATCTAACCCCTCCATCATTATGTCGAAATAAAATGAGCTCTCCTCCATTATTTCTAAGCTTCATTCTCACTGAGTTGCTTGGTATTTCCATGTAGCTTGTTGCATGATGTCAAGCTCCCTTGCGATATTTTTTCCATTTTTCATGCTTACAACTAAGTGAATAGGCCATCATTATAAAATATGGATGGTTCTCCCTTCCATGAGGTCACCATGCATTGGCTGATGTCCCACGCATCATATAAACTAAGATCTGAACCTGCCATTTGATTCATCCTCCACCCCGATGCCGAGTGAGATCCTTCATGAATCGCCGAGTTCCTTAGGATATGCATCGAGTTATTGGTTAAGATGATTTGGCTCACTTTGCAGAGATATTCATCGAGCACCTAATTCAACCATGGTAACTGACCTCTCTATTAAATTGTTTTCTTATTAACATGTTTTCCAATTCATCCTTTCGTGAGGCTCTCCACATACCTATTTTTTCCTAGCTCACTGCATTATTGATAGAATTTCTAACTCATCCAAGCTAGTGGAGGTGGTGTCATTCTGCATGGTGATTAGTTCTGTAGTTTATGTTGAATTTTGATGCATGTATCTCTAACCATTCTCCGGGTCATCAATGGCCAAGTAACTCAAAGTGTAACTTGAATGAAAATCTTTAGTGGGTGAATCCGGTTCCCATAACTAAAATGTGAGATGACTTGCCATGATCATTACACCTATTATTCCACCTAAACTTCTCTGACGAACTTCCTAGTGAATAGGTAACTACTTGAAATTATTCTTTGAGTGGAATGATCACGATGGCTTATGAATATGAGATCTATGACATGGTGATCATCTCCTCAATCTACCCCACATGGAAACATTGACTTGGATTGTCAAGAAATTGTCCCCACTTGGTGATGAGGGTGAATTTTTTTGGCACAGAAACATTTCGTTTCTCTATCTGGAAAAAAACTCCCCAAATTTCCCCAATTGTGGTATGACTCAAACACATTGCCATACAAACCTCGCAACGATGGATTCTCAAGCTTTAAAGCCAATTTTCTTGTAAGTAGTTACCATCCTAGCTTCTTGAGCCATCCACAATTTCCTATCTGAGCTAATACAAAAACTCATCCCGTGAGCTCACCATTTCACACCTACCTCGGTTTAGCTCATTCTTTTAAAATGCCCCTATTATGGAACCTTTACCTTAGCTCAACACCTCATCATCATGGCTCTACATTTCATTTCATAGGGTCTAACTTCCTTATATTCCTCACGAGCTCGAGGTCTTTCACCGAGCTATCCCTAACTCGTTCTTAACTCGGTCGATCGAGTTACTCATTTTATCAAATGAGATTACCAATTCACAAACTACTAGGCATGAGCCTAACTCAATTGAGTGGGTTATCTCTCACGAGATGTCACCTTTATGATTTGATGTTTCATTTTGCATTCAATCTCTCCACACATGCAAACAACTCACCACCACTATTTTTGCATCAATTATTCTCTCATAAGCCCGACAAAAAGTGATGACTTACACCTTGCCTCGAGAATCACTATAATGACATAATCGAAACAATTTATTCCTTTTTCACCATCTCGAGGACCACCACAAGCCTATTCCTTTGAACAATTCCCAAGTTCTTCTTATGAGCTGAGCTTACACAGTCCTTCAGGTGAGCTCATCCCCAAGTTATCTCAACAACTCGGTCTTATTTATTTTTCTATCAATCTACCAACTCACTCACTTAAAAATTGCTAGCCAAATGGGATCCTACCTCGACTCAGATGGATTTATAAACCATGAATGACCTTGATACAATAACCAACTTTGGATCTCTAAATGCAGTCATTCTTGTGGGTCTTAGTGTAAGTACTTCAGAGAATTCTGTTGTGGAATACTTAATAATTAGGGAAAAGGAACACTAGAAGGCAGTTTTAATCATATAAAATAGATGAGACTGGTCTCCTTTTACATTGCCCTTGAAATGAGCTCCATCGCGCTCCACCTTAAACACTCCTAAAACAACATTAATAACTAGAAATGTCTTGATGTGTTCTTACGAAGATCCTTTCGATCTCGATGTTTAATATACCCTCCCAAATTCTATTTTTTTCAAAGTGTGGAAAATTTGGATAACAACTTCATCTTGGCCTAATTTGTACAGTCACCACTAATTAACATATAGGTGGTTACACATATAGAAAGTTGTTTCTTTTCCATGTATTTCATTCCTTCTTGTGTCATCCCTATTCGTCGAAAAGAAAATAATGTCCTCTGGTTCTCGATGGCACTTGTTGTAACTTGTATAAGTATGCATCTAGCATGGTATCCTCAATTACATGTGTTTTTCTCCTAACTATATTATGGATAGATGATTTTGTCTAGAATTAATTTTCCCTGGTTTCACCACAACTGTGAAATAAAATTCTTGAAATAAGAGCACCCATCGATATATGCGCCTTTGTAGAGAACATGTTTGTTTACCAAATAATTCAATGGTATGTGATCTCGTATAAAAGATGAATGGTGTAGCTAGTAGGTACTAGCAGAATTTATGTAGAACATAGATCATTAAGAAAGCTTTGCAACTCTATAGTGGTGTAATTTTGTTCTATAGGAGTCATCTTTCTACCAGAAAAATAGATGGGATGATCTATAATACCTTCTCCAGGTTGAGCCAACACCATGCCAATATTCATGCCAAAGGCGTCAACATGCACATGAAATGATTTCTCCCACAAAGGAAAACATAGAATAGGCGCGGTAGTATGTTTTTGCTTTAACATCTCAAATATGTGATGTCATTGCAGCTTCTCCCAAGAGAACATACCTTTTCACTTTCAAGAACTCTTCCAACGGTGTGAAATTTTGGCATATCCTTTCATAAATTTCCTGTAATATCCTGTATGACCCAAAAATATGTGTACCTCACTCTAACCGGTAGGCTCCCTTAGACCTATAATGACTACAACCTTGGCTAGATCAACGAACAAACCTTTCTTGCAGATTATGTGTCTGAGCAATATCCCAAATGGTGTAACAAATATGCACTTCTTGATGTTTAGTGAGATACTCAACTATCTACATCTTTCAAACATTAAGTATAGATTGTAACAATGATCCTTAACCAATCCATACACCATTCAAATGTCTAAATAGATCTGTAAGAAGTTGTGAATAAATTCCTTGATTGCTTGAACAACTATGCGTGAAAATACAATAGATGCATTTTTCAAACTAAAAGGCATTATAGTATGGGTGAAGCTATCCCATTCTATAGTAAACGTAGTCTTTGCCTAATCCTCTTAGGAAATCTAAACCTAATGATATCCAGAGAACCCATATATAAATGGATAGATTTCATGCCCTACAATTCACCTTCTAGTATTTCCTCAAGTTGATGGCTTAGGAAAGGTGTCATTCACACATACATCATTCAGCTCCCCTGTAGTCCACACAAATCCTGATGTGTCCATCCTTCTTGATACTAATCACCATTGGACTAACACATTTTGACTCATTAAGGGGCTTGATAATTCCATACTTAAACATTTTTCAATTTCTTCTTTGACCTTTCTACACAAGTTGGGGTTCATCATGTAGGATCTCTTTCTAACTGAAGCGCACACCTCTTTAAGTTTTATTTTCATCTCCCTAATGATTCATGCAAAATTTAAGTTCATGGTAACCCCTAGGTAATAATTCCTGGTAATCCCATATTAAATCTATGATTTTTCCACTTCGAGTCTTACCAATATTCATCGATTATGGCTTCCTTAGGCTCAACCCCCGATCCAATATTCACCCTCTTTGTCTTCATAGGTTCATGATAGGCACACGTGGTCATATCTACACTATCCAATACCTCACGCCTACCTATTGAATGATTTACATCCATATTTTCTACTTCCTCATCATCCACTAAGTAGACCATTTTTCCTTTTTCTTTCTCAAGGAAAGCACATTGAAGTAATGTTGCATCAACCTCTATTTCTTCATCAAGACATGCTCCTGATTCTCCTTCATCCAATAACTCCTGAAGGATTTCTTTAGCCTTGGAACTATCTCCCATAGTTAAGCACTTTATGAATTTCAATGCTTCTTCCACCGAGGCTTTGTAGAGAAGAAGTTAAACATCTAGGTCATTCCTAAAATTAAATCTTTCCAATTTCCAGGTCCTCTCTATGGAGTTTTCATATACATACTAAGCACGTGTGCATCTTTGTAAAGTGGAATAAAATTTTTATACCTATAATGAAGGTGGTAAAGATTCTTGTCCTTCTCTCTCCTAGAGTCTCTCACACTTCGAATGTGGTGTTGAACATGTTGATTACCATAATAAGTACATATTTGAGTAGGTGCATTGCTCCTTAAAACCGAGTAGCAAGAGAAATCCTTATTTGATTCCATCCTACAATGTTATCCTTGTGGGCCATCCACCGAGTGTTGTTGTCCCATGTAGTGTATATGCTAGCATATTTCTTCTTTCTAATAGGTCTATCCACTGTTCTTCCATGGCACACAAGAATACCATAGGATCTCCTTCTCCATTGTAATAAGGTACCGATTTATCACCTATCCTCCTAATATAACGCGGTTTACTTCCTCTAATAAATATGCTCTTTACTTCGTGCCCTACCAACTCATAAGTTCTATGACCCTAATTATCACAAACAACACTTGTAGTATCATTAATAGGTTGTGCATCCTCCCACCGAATTATTCCTTATTTGGTTGGCTCAAGTATCTCAACATAGGGCATATATTTTCCATCTATTAAAGGGATAATAAATCTCTCCTCCTTGTTTTCAAAATTGATATAGCCCTTGTTGAACCAAAGATCAACATTATTTTCATAGCACCAAGGATGCCCCAATAGAGATGGGAAGCTATCTGACTCTGCTAGTGCTAAAACCTCAAAGTCCCCAGTGAACTTGGCTCCTTGTATAGTAATGGATGCATCTTTCAAAACTCTGATGGGAGTGGCTTTAGTCTGATTAGCCATGAACAATACATTAGAGGATGACTGTAATGGGGGTCTCCCCATTTTTACCCATGCATCTAAGGTAATAACATTGACTTCCACACTATATTAATCACTTTATTACTTAATAGCCACCCATCCAAAACAAAATTTAGAGTGATTTCCTTTTCATAATATAGGCTTTAAGGGGGAAGATTTACATGCAAGATTTTCTTTCTAGTATTAATACTTGTGCATGGAGTGTTTCCCCTTAACAATCCTCTTACAACAAATGATATTTTCATGGCGTAACATTTTACATGCTTCCCTAAGTCATATATATAAGTTTGGGCCATCTCTAATACTTTATTTTGCTCCATCTTTTGTGATTTCTATTTTAAGTATTGTATCTCACCCTGAAGATTCCTAAGAACTTCCATGGTTTCTGATAGACCTCCTTTTTATGGGTAGGATATGGGTACCATGCATGTAGAACCTCCTCCTTAGTGATGGTAGGATTCTACTAAAATGCTTCTCTCGCACATGCCACCTTAGCATGGGTCGTGATCTTCATTTTTAACGCCTCAAACTCTACCTCCAACTTAGGAATCCACATATTTTCAATAGTGCATTGCATCCTAACCATTCTTGTGCCCTTGTTTTCTTGTTTATGCTACTTACTAAGGTGTTCATATAAGTCTGACACTCCTCATAGCTATGATTCTTTCTACAAAAAGAATATGTAATATTATGAGACATTCACACCTATAGTGGTCATGAGATCCACATGTATAACATGTTTTGCGAGGGAACTCACTTCTTCCACTACCACGGCCTTGTCCTTTAAATCCACCATAGTATCCTTGACCTTTGCCACGACCACCTTTAAAATCCCCTTCATTAGCACACCTAAGTGTGATCCTGGTCCCGATGCTCGTTCTTTCCCTTAGATATCTAAAACTCCTATCTTTCATACACTAATATCTATAGCATCATGAATCTTACCAATCATCCGAAAGTCTTCTCGTGTCATGAGTCATGGACCTACATATTTTACATTAGCTTGAAACATTATTCCTTATCATGTGTTGTAATAATGGTAGTGGCTAGCATCATGGTTTAAATGGCATATCTCACAATCCAACAACAACAAGCATACTAATCTATGAGGAAAACTATCCTTTGTGTGACCTTCTACTTCACAATCTATGCACCAAATCCCTATGTGCATCTCATGTGCTGAATTTGCTGATAGTTTCTCCAACTATTTTGCCATAGCTATGATTTGTGCTTCTAAAAATAGGCTTACCCCTATATCTATACTTCTAACTACCTCAACACGTAAGGCTGCTTCAAGTTCTTTACATAGATCAGTGTATGTCTTATGTGATAATTCCCTTCTAAAAGGGGTAATTAGGCCCCCACGAACCACTATGCATGTTGGCTTGCATGTATATCATAAGAAAGATTAGATAACAACGTTTTAAAATGGGAATCATACTCTCTAACACTCTCAGTTGTTCCTTTCTTAATATCCTTGAGTGCACGTATACTCTTCTTCTCAAACTCAGGGATGTGAAACTCTTTAAGGAATGCATCTTTTAAAGTTGTATAATCTATGCAAGTCTGATCAAGGTCAAAAAATTTGTACCAAATGTGTGCATGCCCTTGTAACGTAGTAGAAAATTGGCTTTCCCTATGCTCAGAAGCCATGATTCCTTTTTCTCACCATAGTATTTCACACATATGCACATTTTCAACAACATATTTTATGCCCTTATAGGCTAGAATACAAAGAGACATCTCCATGTAGATATTTTGGGGTTGGTGTGACCTTGCCCACCTGATCTAGAACCTCCTATGTTTCCCTTTCCTCTAGAACCACTGGATCCCCGGAACTAGAGCTACCTATGCCTCCTGATCTTGAACTTGTAGCTAGTGTTGGACCATAAGATGTACTTCCCTGTGTCCCAATAGTAGAACTAAATTATACCCCGATAGTCTGTGAAGTGTTACCACTCCTAGAAGTTAGTCCAAAATCAATGTGCCTAAGTTCTATGTAGATGATACACCCAAAAAGGTACTCCCATATAACAATGAATCCATTTGCACTACCATCACTATGCCTTTTATAAGACTCACTCCTACTCTCCCACTGCTTGAATTAACTTGTTGACTATTTGTTGTACTAGATGTTGGAAAACCAAGCACAAGAGAAAGGTTTCAAGTAGATTTAGATGTGCAACATGTGGCCTAAGGTTGTCTCTCTTGCCGACACGCTTCTTCGTGAGACTAAGGAGGGTTACTTATTATTTTTTCCCAAATGGGGAGTTCTAGAGGCTCGATTCCACATCTTTTGCATGAACTTCAACTCCTTCCCAAACTATCTTTCTCCATAATGCCATTTTCTCTACAACCTCCCATTACTTCTCTATCTCCCTCTCGTGTGCCTCATTATACTTAAGACACCTTTCCTCTCTCTACCTTTCTGCCACTAGGTCTTCCATCCTTCACCAAACCTTCTCATTCCCCGCGCATGGTGGGGTTTAATTAGCCATCAGTTTACTCTCCAAATTCAAATTTACCATCAGGATCTTGATCACTAGTGGAATGCATTAGAAGTAAGTTCCCTTAGATATCACAAAACTAGAATTCAGCTACCTATGGACATGAATAAGTGGAAATTGAGTACTCCATGATATAATTGTTTAAAACTCCACAAAACAATGTATCCACAACTCAAGTCCAAATCAAATCAGCATCATACAGGGCTTGAAATTCTTCCTATGTCCAGACAAGTGTGTGATACCTCCAATTCCACTTATATGTATACACAATCAGCCACTCGTCCGATTCTAATGGAAATATAGAGAAGAAGATCTCATACAAACTGTCATACAAGTTCTGTTCCACCCACACGCATGCGTTAAACTCGAATCCAGTGTTGAAATGTCATGCATATTCTTCTTCCGATCATGTATCCACTCCTCAACACTTGCTAAGGTCATCCATTATGTATTCATCGTGAACCATCCTAAAAACAACTAAAAGAGGTCCCGAGAAATGGAACTAATGATGCGAACCTAGAATTCAACAATACAAGCCCAAGTGCATTAGCACATCACTCAAATTCTAGGACCGAGCACTCACCAAGCACACAAAGGTACTAGGACCCTCTTTAGGGTTGTTGTTGTAGGATGTTAGCATGATGAAGACTTTATTTATTCAGATCTATAGCTAATATATCTTTCATACAAAGGTGCATATTCGACTGGATTTAGAACATAGTAGTCTTAATAGATAACCATAATGGAATCAAGCATGGAACACTAAATCATAACCATGAGAACACATTATTTCATTCTACAATCTCCATTATATTAATTGTGTAGTAAATACCTAAGCTTCATTACAATAATAGTAGTATACACTCATGCACATACTGAGATCTAGCAAGATAATCTCACTATACCCTAGTTCTCACACATATATCTAAGATGTCTCTCTCTCTCTATATATATATATATATATATTATATCTACTACATAGTTCACTCCTTATTTATAAGGGTGGGGACTTTCCCTTCACTAATTATCTATTCCCGAAATAGATCACATGCTATTATTAGCTACACGTCGTTAAAAAAAAGTCTTACATGTAAGAATGATAACAATATATCTCTTTGTCAACTATCAATTCACCATTCTATCTTTAACTTTCATCCATGCAAAAAGATTCATATATGATCATCCAAAAATAGCCAATGTGTGACACACAAGTCTCTAATCAGTTTGAGTGCTCCGCATGCTACCTCTAAAAATAGATCCTCATCATGAAAATGGCTAAATCATGAATCTATCTCTATTCTGTGCGTGATCCTCACCGATGATTCCACACCTTTGAATGCACTCTGTTTTCCCATGTGAACTCTCTGTATTTTCTCCACTAAGTGCCAGAGTTTGATTGATCAACAGAGAGGTAGCTCACTAATTTTTTCTACTACTATGTCATAGCTGGCCATTAATGGAGCTTAAAATTTTTAGTTATTGTTTTTGTCTCTATTCACAATGAGATCAACTTGATTATGATATTTTTTTGCTTCTCGGTGCTTCACGCGAAATTTTACTTCAATCCGATAACCGGTTGATGGGAAATTCAACTTTTTCTTCGTTGATTTGGAAAGGAGATTTATTCGCTATGAATGCTCTGTTACATGAGAGGAGAGTTTGAAATTATTTTTTTGATTCTCTTGGATAGATGAACCAACAGCAAAAAAATGGTTTATTTCTTCTTGCACTAGTTTGCAAGATTTGTGATAATTTTCATTTTTGGCTATGGATATTTTCTACTATTTTTCTTCATTGTTCTTTGTTTCTCCTTCCTTGTTCACTCAAGTTTCCTTCTAAAACCTGTGTGCTTTCATGGATCAAGGAGATTATTTCTATGATAGGTCTAGTTTGAGGTTTAGCAATGGTGGAGTGATGGTAAGGAGGTTGCAGAGGAAGTATGGAGTTATGGTGTGCGAGAGTGTAAGTAGTTAGAAGCAAGGAAGTAGGTAAATATTTAAATTTTTGAAATCATGCTGAGAGAGGGATGGTGAATTTTCTTGTCCCTGATGTCCCTCTTCTCAAAGGGACATAATTTTCCATGGTGATCCTAGAGTTGACACGTGGCGTAGATCCGGTGGCATGGGAGTTGAGCTCTAAATTACACTTGGGAATGAACTAGCAATCCCGATGGTCGTATGGGATTCCGTGAGGTCACATGGGGTCTACGCGCATTTTTACAAGGTTTATATATGTGACCCCGAGGGACATCAGGGACATAAAATCCCTCTAGGATCCTGGAGCTGACACGTGTCCTCCCAAAATTTGGCTAAGTCTTGAACTTGCTCCAAGAGGACAACTTGTGATGATGATAACTTGAGCTCCCGATGGAATTTTTCGTAGAAAACAACCATATGATCCTAACTAGAAATTTCCTTTATAATCCAATGGTGGGGATCTTGTGTATTGATTATTTCACTTGATCCTTGAAAAAGTTGGATTTTTGATTTGGTATTCCACTTGTGCTTGAGAAAAAATGCATGTAGACCTAATGTGCCAAAGTGTTGTGAAAATTATGATTTCACCATCTTTAGGTATTGGAATTCTCTTCTACGTATATGTTTTTTTTGCTCCTAACTCCATCTGGAGCTCCCAGAGTCACCTTTCAAAGCTCAATGGCTATTTTGGCATGTGTACTGACTAGGCTTGTGAATCCCCAATTTTGATGAAACTTCCCCAACTGCTCCAAATCTTCCCGAACCTTCCAAAATCACCTTTAGGATGTTCCTAGGCCTTTAAATTTCTTCCACATCCATTTTTTTATTTTCTAATCTACTCCATGGGGTTGTTCTAGTCCTTGGAATGCCAGTGATAGCCCTTCCCATGACTTCCCAAAATTTGCATTTTCAATGAACTCCTAAAATCACCTAGGGGACTAATTTGAATTTCCTAAATCACCTAAGGGGATGAGATAACATTGGATGGGGGTCACTAGACTAATGGGTGGACTTGGTGTGCCTGGGAATGATAGAACATGAAAATTTTGGCACATGGGTATAGTTGTCGTGTTTGGAAATTATCAATTTCCTGTTGCACATTTGCATGAAAATAGTCTGGCTCTGACATGCTTAGGGACATGACATGGAGAATCCATAATCTCAACTTTAAACCATATAATTCATTGACGATTCCTTATCCATTGGGCCCTGCAGAGTCATGTACAAATTACGAGAGAGAGAGAGAGAAGAAGGAAAAACATAAAAAACAAGGAAAAAGGGAAACACAGAATGCACGTAGAAAGGAAAGACATACAAAAGAAATGGAAACACATCTAACAATCACCTATGGTAAAATGTGGGTGACAACCTGTTTTCACTAAAGTACTTTTCATTCCTCGTGATTTACCCTTGAGTGGGAAACACTGAGTGATGTTGTTCTCATGAAGCCATTGACTGGTTCAAGAAAGTAACCTCCTTTCATTAACTTTTATGAAATATAAGTGTTTCCATGATTGTCTTTGTAATTTGTAGGAACGATTCCATGTGAGCCTCTTGATGCTCAGGTCTTTTCTTGGAAATTTCATTTCCTTCATGTTCTTTGAAATCAGTTTCATAGTGTTGGTTTCCTTCCATGTTTATCCATATAGTTGATTCTCCATTGAGCATCTCATCACTACCCCAAATCTGATTTCCATTCAAATTTCTTGAATATTCTTATTTACTTTTTTTTCTGAGTCTATGCTCATTGACATATTCTCCATGAGAAACATTAGATTCATATTTTATCTCTACTCCATTGTGAGCATTTGAGTATTGATGGGAAGATCAGAGGAAAACTCATACTTGTCTTGTATGTCCATGGCATGAGTGAAGAGATCAAGAATCATCTCGGGGTCTTCCACAACTTCTATTACATCCAAGATTTCTTGCATGGAGTTATGCTTCATTGTTTCCTACAACTCATCTTTGTATGCCTTTGAAGAATGTAGCTCAAGGAAACTATCTAGAGGGATTACCTCATCATTTTGGGAATCGTTGCACTCTACCAATCCTTCATCAAAAATATATTCATCTTCAGAGGTCTCAAAACTCCTTTCTTTAATTTCTTCATCATGGAAAGAGTCTTCATCTTCAAATGGGAAAGAAAATATCTCCATTTCATTATTGCATCCATCAACCATTAGCTCAAGAGTGGCATCATATTTTTCATCTTTCCTTATCTCAAAATCACCAACCTTCACATTGGTTAAGGATTCCAAATTAGCTTCACGCTTATCTTTCATATTCATGGCTTGCATCAAGAGTTCAAGACTCGAGCTCGGGGTCCTTTGTTTCTTTCGTGGCTCTTAGCAGTTCTTGTACGGATATTTCTTTCAATACTTTCACTAGCTCATCATAAGCTGATTTGTCTCTCTATTTCATTGGATTCTTAGAAAATTAATGAAATAGATAATGGGTAATAGGCTAAGGAGGAATACATGTTTATGATGTCGGTTGAAGGTTGTGCACTCATTCTAATTTCCGATCTAAGTTGGTTGCATGAGAGCTCCTTTTTCTAGACAAACTACCTAAAATGTAAAGAAAGACCATCAAACATAGTGAATAGAAAAAGGTTAGTGGATTTCATAGTGTGAGATAGATCCAAGAAGTTTGATACTTCCTCGATGGTTTTCAATCCACTATATATATAATTTAATATAAAATAAACAGACATGCAAACAAATAAGTCTAATGCTAGTACTCTGATTTAGGTATCTCATATTACTATCAATGTTAATCTAATTAAATGATTTGATAATTAAATTGGTGAAGGTACTGAGTCAAAGTTGCATGCATGATAGGTGGTTTGGAGGTCATAGTTAAGGGTCTGGTAAGACTTGGTGGAATTTGGGCTTGATTTGGGTGATTGGAGAGCTTGTTAATTATAAGAGGCACTTTCCGCACATAGAGACCGATGTTGGTCTCTATGTGATCGACAATGGTTTAGTGATGAACAATACCAGTTAGGGATAATAGATTATTGATCGGTAAGAATTTTGAACTTAGTGAAGAAAATATAGAAGGTTTGCGTGGGGAGAGAAGAGCACATTCAAAGGTATGGAAGCATCGAGAGGATCACATGCATAACCGAGACGGATTTTCGGACTTAGCCATTTTCATGATGAGGATATATTTTTGGAAATAGTGTGTGGAGCACTCAAATCAATTGAAACTTGTGCGATACACATTAGATATTTTTGAATGATCAAATACAAAGTGTTTTACATGGATGCAGGCTAAAGATAGAATGACAAACTAATAGTTGACTAAGGGAGATCTATTGTTAACACTCTTGCATATAAGCCTATTTTTGTAATGGAACGTGGCTAATAATAGCATGTGACCTATTTTGGGATTAGATAAGAAGTGAAGGGAAATTCCCCACCCTTATAAATATGTATTGAATTGTGTAGCAGAGAGAGAACATAGATATACGTGTGAGAACTAGGGTATAGTGAGATTATGCTAGATTTGTTACGCGCATGAGCATATACTACTATTATTGTAATGAAGCTTATGTGTATTTACTGTAATTAATATAATGGTTATTACGGACTGAAAAAGGTGTTCTCATTGTTATAAGTTAGTATTTCATACTTGACTCCATTATGGTTATCTATTAAATTTTGTTATGTTCTAGATCTAGATACGAATATGTAATGTTTAAAAGATATATTAGTTATAGATCCGAATGATTAAAGTCTTCATCATGTTAACATCCTACAACAGTGAGCCTAAAGAGGGGTCTGGTACCTTCATGCACTTCAGGTGAGAGCTTAGTCTAGGCTAAGTGATGTTTAGCGCATTTGGGCTTGTATTGCTAAATTCTAGGCTGCATCATTGGTTTTGTTTCTGGGACCTCTTTTTTAGTTATTTTCAGGATGGTTTGTGATGAAGACATACCGGTTGACCTTAGTAAGTGTTGAGGAGTGGATACATGATCTAGAAAAAGAATACACATAGTGGTTTGTCACCGGATATGAGTTTAATGCACGTAGGTGTGTGATAGTTTATATGAGATCTTCTTTGCTATCTTTCTAGTAGAATTATACGAGTGTCTCGATTGCTTGTGCATCTAAGTGGAATTGGAGGTATCATGCACTTATCTAGATGTAAGAATAATTTTAGGCCCTTTATGATGCTGATATGATTTGGAATTGAGCTATGGATACGTGGCTCCATGGCATTTTAAATAGTTATATCTTAGAGTACTCAATTTCCACTTATTCATGTCCAGAGGTAGCTGAATTCCAATTTATATGATATCCAAGGGGAACTTACTTGTAAGGTATTCCAATGGTGATCAAGATCCTGATGGTAACTTTTAATTTGGAGAGTAAACCAATGGCTAACTAAACCCCACCACGCACGGGGGAAGGAGCAAGTTTGGTGAAAGATGGCAGACCTAGTGGCAAAAAGGAAGAGAGAGGAAAGGAAGATTAAGTATAATGATGCACATGAGAGGGAGATAGAGAAGTAGCAGGAGGTTGTAGAGAAAATGGCATTATGGAGAAAGATATTTCGAGAAGGAGTTGAAGTTCACGCAAAAGATGTGGAACTCGAGCCTCAGGAACTCCCCCATTTGGGAAAACATGATAGGGAAACTCCTCGGCCACGTGTAGAAGAATAGGACTGTATAGAAGACTTGGGCCGCAGTGTGCACATCTCGATCCACACAGCAAACCTTGCCCTTGCACTTGGTTTTCTAGCATCTAATACAACAAGCAATCAGCAAGCTAATTCAAGTAGTGGGAGAGTAGGAGCAAGTCTTATAAGAGGAAAAAAATTGTAGCATAAATGAATTCATTGTTATATGGGAGTATCTTTTTGGGTGCATCATCTACACCAAACTCAAACATGCAGATTTTTGGACTATCTTCTAAGAGTGGTAATGCTTCGTAGACTGTTGGGGTATAGTTCATTTCTACTATTGGGACATAGGGAAGTACATCTTCCTGGTATGACCCCGATTACATGTGTTCGGAATCAAGAGGCTTAGGTAGCTCTAGCTCTGGTGGATCTAGTGGTTTTAGAGGAAGGGGAAACATAAGAGGTTCTGGATCAGGTGGGCAAGGTCCGCACTAACCCCAAAATATTTACATGGAGATTTCTCTTCATCTTCCGGACTATAGGGGCATAGAATATGTTGTTGAACATGTGCATATGTGTGAAATAGTTTGAGTGCAAAATGAATCATGACTTCGAGTGTAGGTAAAGCCAATTTTCTACTATGTTACAAGGGCACCCACACAATTAGTACATAAATTTTGACCTCGATCGGACTTGTGTAGACTATACAACTTTAAAAGATGCATTACTTAAATAGTTTCACATCTCTCGAGTTTGAGAAAAAGATTATAATTACACTCAAGGATATTAAGCAAGGCACTACTAAGAGTGTTAGAGATTATGATGCCCATTTTAAAACACTATTATCTAATCTTTCTTATGATATACATGCAAGACAACATGCACAATGGTTTTTTGGGGGCCTAATTACCCCTTTTAGTAGGGTATTATCACATAAGACATACACTCGATCCATGTGAGGTACTTGAAGTAGTCTTACATGCTAAGGAAGTTGAAGTATAGATACTGGGTAACCCATTTTAGAAGCACATATCGTAGTTATGGAAAAAAGTTGGAGAAACTGTTAGAAAATTCAACACATAAGATGCGCATAGGGATTTGGTACATAGATTGTGAAGTAGAAGGTCACACATAGGATAGTTGTCCTCGCAGATTAGTAGATCATTGTTATTGAATTATGAGATATGGCATTTAAACCATGATGCTAGCTACTACCCATTATTACAACACGCGATAAGGAAGAATGTTTTAAACTATTGTAAAATTTTACAGGTCCACAACTCATGACACAGAGATTGTCCGTTGATAGGTCGAGATCCATGATGTTATAGATATTGGTGTATGATATATGGGAGTTTCGAGATAACTCTAAGGGAAATAATGAGCATTAGGGACCGGGATCACAATCAGGTGTGCTATGATCGGAATGAAGGGTTTTTCAAAGGCGGTCATGGTAGAGGTCAAGGATACCATAGTGGATTTAGAGGATGAGGCCGTGGAAGTGGAAGAAGTGATTTTCCTTGTGGAAAATGTTATACATATTTATCTCTTGACCACTACATGCATGAATTTCCTTAGAATATTACATGTTCTTTTTTGTGGAAAGAACCATAGCTATGAGGAGTTCCTAGACTTATATGAGCATCTTATTAAGCAACATAAAAAAGAAAACAAAGGCATAGGGATGGTTAGGATACAAGGTGCTATTTAAAATCGGGGGATGTCTAACTTGGAGGTAGAGTTTGGGAGTCAGTGCAAGTGAAGATCATGTTAGGAATTAGAGAACAAATATGTAGAAACAATTCCTCAAACCACAGCAATAGGAAACTATATAGCAGAATTATACTTGCAGAAATATAACAACATAAATAAATAATGCACAAAATAAGACAAGACAAGATTTAACATGGTTCACCCAATGTGGGCTATATCCACTAAGAACTTTCTCATATTTTATTATCAACAAGAGTAAAAAAACTCTCACAATTTTCTTTTAGTTATGAACTCACAATAGAATTCCAAAGATGCTAAACCACATCTAAACCAAAATTGATACCCAATTGTATAACCTTTATCACTCTTGATCACCTCTTGATCATTAAGACTCAAGACCTCTTGAACACTCAAGATATCTTCAAGATACCCTAACACCTCTATTTATAGGATTACTATCCTCTTGAAAAGTCCTAAAGCTCATGACACTAGAAGTTTGAAAGTTGCGATCTTTCAACTTCCCACGGCTACTGAAAAAAACAGTCCCAATGTTAACAACCAATTAATAGTATGTTAACAACAACATCACAATAATGACACAACGATTGCAGTAATGTCACAACAAACAACTGCAGAATGCTCCTGAAGTCTCCAAACTTAACCATTCAAACTCCAACACTTCAACACTAATTCAAGAAGACCAAAAATAGGCTCCACACCCCAACAATCTCCCACTTGGAGACTATTTCCACTAAGAAAAGTTCTTAACCCTTCATTATCAACCATGAAGGCTAATCAAAGTTGAACACAACTTCAACTTCTCCCTTGTGACCACCTTGGTCATCATATCCATAGGATTCTGACTAGTATGAATCTTTTCCAGCTTCAACTTATCTTCTTCCAAAGTTGTCCTGATGAAATGATATCTCAGCTGAATGTGCTTCGTCCTAGAGTGGAAAGCGAGTTCTTCACCAAATGAATAACACTCTGACTATCACTATGTAGTCTCCCAAATTCTTGATTATGACCCAACTCATCAAGCAACTATTGTAGCCAAATCATCTCCTTGCTTGCCTCTGTGGCAGTAAACATACTCAACCTCTATGGTTGACAAAGCCACAACCTTTTATAACTATGAAATCCAACTCACCACTATATCACCAACCATAAATACATAACCTGTTGTGCTCCTCTTGCTGTCCAAATCTCCTGCCATGTATGAATCTACATATCCATGTAATGTAGTGTCTGATCCACCAAAACACAATGTTACTCCCATGGTCCCTCTCAAATACCGAAGGATCCACTTTATTGCTTGCTAGTGCTCTCTACTGGATCACTCATAAACCTTGCTCACTACTCCCACTACATGGGAAATGTCAAGCCTAGTGCATACCATAGCATACATCAAGCTACCAACTACTAATGAGTACGGTACCCTGGACATCTGGATTCTATCCTCCTCAGTCTTGGGACTCTACTCCTTTGATAATTTAAAGTGACTTGCCAAAGGAGTACTAACCAATTTAGCATCCTACATACTAAACCTCTCCAAGACCTTCTTTATGTACTCTTCTTGAGATAATACCAGCTTCCTCTCCTTCCTGTTCCAAGTTATTCTCATACCAAGGATTTGTTTTGCTGCCCCCAAATCCTTCATAGCAAAGGAGTCACCTAGTTGCTTCTTGAGTACCTTTATTTCCTACATGTTCTTCCTTGTAACAAGCATATCATCTACATACAAAAAAATAATATAACTACCATCAAGAAACTTCTTGATGTACACGCAATGGTTTGAGTGACACCTGGAGTAACCCTACTCCTACATAAAACTGTCAAACTTCATGTACCACTACCGTGGAGCTTGTTTCAAGCCATACAAGCTCTTCTTCAATTTGCACACTAACCTCTCCTTCCTTTGACCTCATAACCCTATGGCTGCTTGCATGTACAATTCCTCCTCCAACTCACCATGAAGGAATGCAATCTTCACATCCAACTATTCTAAGTGCAAGTCTTCTACTGTAACTAAACCAAGAATAGTCCTAATAGAAGTCATTTTAACAACAGGAGAAAAAAATTTCATCAAAGTCTATACCTTTCTTCTATGAAAATCCTTTGACCACAAACTAGGCCTTGTATCATTTCCTACCTCCATATTCCTCTTTGATTATATACACCCACTTGTTCTAGTAATGCTCTCTTGCCCTCGGTAGCTCCACCAGATCCCAAGTCTAGTTTTCCATAAGAGATCTATGCTCTTCATCCATGGCCTGCTCCCACTTCTTCCTGGAATCCACCTACACTACTTCCTCAAAGTACTCTAGCTCTCCACTATCAGTGAGCAATAAATAATTCAAAGATGGAGTAAATCATTTAGGTTCCCTTCTTACCCTAGAAGACCTTCTCACCTCAGGAGTTTGGGGTTCCTGATGAGTAGGTACCTAAACTGGTTATGTTGGAACATGTTGTACTTGAACCGCCCCTTGGACACCTTGATGTCTATAATGTCCTCTAACACTATGTATTCTTTATTTGATTCCTCTTTCTATTCCTACAACTAATCTTTATACATGACTTTTTCATTAAAGACAATATCTCTAGACCGAAATATTTTCTTGTCTTTAAGACTCCAAACACGAAACCAAAATCATCTTCACCATATCCAACAAAGGTGCATTTTTAGACTTAGCCTCTAACTTGGTCCTATCATCTTTATCAATGTGAACAAATACCTCACATCCAAATACTCTAAGAAATGAGTAATCAATTTTCTTACTAGACCAAGCCTCCTCAGGTATACCTCCATCCAAAGCCATAAAGGGTCCTCTGTTAATTAGATAAATAATTGTGCTTACCGATTCCACCCAAAACATGAGTGGCAGCCCCGCATGTAACCTCATGCACCTAACATGCTCCATGATTTTCCTGTTCATTCTCTCTGACACTCCATTTTCCTTATGGAGTATTTGGAACTATTCTTTGCCTACGGATCCCATTTACCAAATAGTAATCAAGAAATTCATTGCTGCAATATTCCCCTCCATTATCCGACCTGAGACATTTCAACTTGAGACCTGTTTCATTCTCAACCAAGGCTTTCCATCTTTTGAAAGTTTCAAACACATCAGATTTATTTCTAATGCAATATACCCAAAATTTTCTAGTTGCATCATCAATGAAAGTGACGTAATAACATGAACCACCAATAGAGTTTACCTTAGCTAGCCCCCATACATCTGTATGCACTAACTCCAACTTACCCTCCTTCCTAGTAGGTCCAACCTTGAGGAATCTCACCCACTTCTGTTTCCCATAAACATAGTCCTCACAAAAGTCCAAATATAACTCCTTTAATCCGGGTAACATGTCCTTTATAATTTGCATGCCCTTATGACTCATATGACCGAGTCTCTGGTGCCATAAAGTTGCATCTCCATCTGCAGAAACTAAATTACAATAATCAGCACCACTAGTTAAATACAAAGTACCCATTTTCTTACCTCTTGCAACCACAAGAGCTCCCTTGGTAACCTTCTAAGAATCTGCTGTAAAACTAACCATACAGCCATCACTACCTAGCTGTCCCACTAATATCAAGTTCCACCTCAACTTAGGCACATGCCTGATGTCCTTAAGTAGCCATGTGTTCCCATTCTACATTTTCACCCGAACACAATCTTTCCCTACTATGTTGCATGGTTCATCATCACCAAGATATACATGTCCAAAATCACCTTGAACAAAATTAATAAAGTAATGTCTATGTGGGGTGGCATGGAAAGAAGCCCCTAAATCTAACACCCAAGATTCAACAATATTATCTAAAGAAAGAATTAACACGTTTTGAAAACATCACCTTGTTGCCAAATTTACCTCTTTAGTTTCCTCCTTGTTCTTCTTATCCCGAAGAACCCAACAATCTTTCTTAGCATGACCAACCTTCCCATAGTGCCAATATTCTAACTTACTCTTGGACTTTGACCTTCCGTGATCATTCGACTTCCCATGATTACCTTTCCCTCTATTCTTTTGTCTCCCTCTACTCTCCACTGTCAAAGTGTTTCCAGAAGTAGAAGAATCTCCAGTGCTCTTCCTTCGCATTTCCTCTTAGGATCACACCTATTACATCCTCAAACTTCAGCTTTGAGTTATTAGAGACTAAATTACTTACAGCCATAACCAAGTTGTCCTAGCTATCTGGCAAGGAGCACAAAATCAACAAATCCCTGACCTCATCATCAAATTCAATTTTTACTAAGTTTAACATACTCACAACCGTATTAAATTCATTCAAATGATCAACAACAGAACCATTCTCAGACATCTTCATATTAAATAAATTTTTCATCAAAAATATTTTATTAGAGGCAGAGGGTTTTTCATATAACTTCCCCAACGCACTCATGAGACCTTCTCGTGGTCTTCTCCTATGATATGTTGAAAGCAACCGAAGATGCAAGGCATAAATGAATTTCCCCGAGTGCCTTTCTATCTAGAAACTCCCAATCCTCATCCAACATGGCTGTAGGTTTCTTTGCTTTTCCATCCAAAGGAACATGGAGGTCCTTCTGATATAAGTAATCCTCCATTTGCATCTTCCACAAACAAAAGTTCTTCCCATTAAACTTCTCAACCCTTGATCTGCCCTCATCTACCATAGCTCCCACTCAAGCTAAACTTTCCTGTGATTTACAACTTCAGCAAAAAAACCACCAAAGCTTTGATACCAATTGTTAGGAATTAGAGAACAAATATGCGGAAACAATTCCTCAAACCACAACAGTAGGAAACTATATAGCAGAATTATACTTGCAGAAATATAACAACATAAATAAATAATGCACAAAAGAAGACAAGACAAGATTTAACATGGTTCACCCAATGTGGGCTACATCCACCAAGAACTTGCTTAGATTTTATTATCAACAAGAGTAAAACAACTCTCATAGTCTTCTTTCAGTTATGAACTCACAATAGAATTCCAAAGATGCTAAACCACATCTAAACCACAATTGACACCCAATTGCATAACCTTGATCACTCTTGATCACCTCTTGATCATTAAGACTCAAGACCTCTTGAACACTCAAGATATCTTCAAGATACCCTAACACTTCTATTTATAGGATTACTATCCTCTTAAGAAGTCATAAAGCCGACACTATAATTTTGAAAGTCACAATCTTTCAACTTCCCATGGCTGGAAAAATAGTCCTGACATTAACAACCAATTAACATCGTTAATAGCAACATTGTAGTAATGGCACAACATCACAAAAAAAGCAACCGCAAATGCTCTCAATTCTCCAAACTTAATTGATCGAGCTCTATTTTCACCAAATCACCGCACCTTCCAAATGGCCGTGATGTGAATAGGACGTTCGGTGTGATTGGGACACATGGGATCACCTCTCAAGCTGTGGGAGTTGGGCTCGAGGTGAACCTCTGGAGAAGGTCGGCTTCCTCTTCCTAAACTAAGTGTTGTACTACTCCTAGTGTAACAAAAATGATGATCTAGTCCTATGCTAGCATTTTCATGGGGTTTTAGGGAAAGAGATTTACGAAATGAAACTATACTAGGGATGGTGATGCACCAAATAAAGGGTGTCTTCAAACTCGTGAAGGGTTAATTTGAAGAGGGTGTGTGCACCACAAATCAACTTCACCTACTACAACTTAGAGAGGATACAGATACCACAAACTAAGAGACACGCGTGTTCCTTTGTTAAACTTTATCAGATTGAGAAATATACCAGGTTTCCTAAGTGAAGAAGGATGAACTTAAGAAGGGTGAACAGATACCACAACTCAACCGCATGTAATACTTCACCACTCGATAAGCACAAACTCCAAGAACCTACAAATAGAAGTTAAAATTGCATAATGTACCCGCAAGTATGAGAAAGGCACAAAGAAGCACGAATGATGAAAGGACTAGATTAGTCACAAAACACACACTTTTATTGCTTCAATAACATGCACAATGCATCATACATTCGAAGAGGCAATAGTTATCATTACAGCCTTGAAGAAGAGGCTTGAAATTTCTCTCAACACACAAGAACAACTTGCAGAAGAGAGAGGATTCTTGAAAAGTATACACTTGCCTCGAGATATCTAACTATCCAACTTGTCCGAACAAACTCTTTGAAATGAGCTTCCCAACTTACATTTATAGAAGAATATGTGAGAAAGAAGAGGAAAGGTCATAATTACATTCCTAAATCAAGGCCCATGATGTATTTATTGCAGCTTAGTCAACCACTTGAGAAGGTTCCATCATGGGTCATTAATTGCACTCGATGACCTAGTCTTCTTAATTAATTAAAAGAATATTTAAATAAAATATTTAAATAATAATAATAAATATTATTATTAAAATATTTAAATAAAAATATTAATTTAATTAACATAATGTCGGGACCCCCATCACCCCGCTTGACTTGAAGAGGAGGGGGGTCCATATGGATAGAGTCTCGCAAAATTCTCAACTCCTGAGCTTCAATCCTCTAACTCGGTGTTGCAATCGATTTTGAACCCCACATTAACTCTTTCCTTGCTTCGAATCGGGCTCTTTTGCATTGAGTCCTTCAATGGTGAGCTATCAAACTCGATTATTATCATTTTCCTCTCGTTAACTCGAGGCCATTTATGAATTCCACGCTGAAACTTCATGAAACATCACCACGAGCTCCTTTTACAAAGTCACCAAGCTCTTCATCCAAAGAAACGATCTTACCTTTCCCGGGCTCAAACTCACTAATACCGAGCTTAACCCAATATTTCTAAAAAGAATGGTTTTACCACAATGCTCACGGTTCTTCCTTATCATATAACACTTCAGTAGTAAGAATTTTTGGCTTTGCCATAATAAGCACAATTAGTACTTCTCCAAATGATGAGAAAATGCCATTACCAATAAAGACCTAATGCTGCCATGACGATGACCTGTGCTCATGCCCATAACATGTCGATAGACACCCTTGAGACTGATTTTTGGTCAAAGAACCCTTCGTATTTTGGCAAAGGTGCATCTCGCAATCTCGGCTCCAATCAACAATTATGCCACTATTGGGATCTTAGTATGGCATAGGTAGTCATGAGCAACACCATATACTCATTTTTCCAGAAACTAAAAAGATCCTTAAAAAAAATACATTGAACAACTCGGGAAACTAGGAGAACCTTGGAAAAATGTACAGGTATCAATGATATGAATTCTTCCTTAGTCGTGGATCAAAGCTAATAGAAATAAAGCTAGATAAAATTAGCTTTAACTACAGTATAATCGTCCATTGTAAAAAACAAGTTTCTCTAAACTCCGTAACAAAATACTTTTTATTGTTTGATTGACGCATATAATGGAAGGGTATAAATTGCTTATCGCTTAGGTTAGAATTTCTCAAAGAGACCATTTACAAGTAACAAGGATGTAGCATACAAAACGACCAACCAGTATTTCGTGAGTTGACCTTCACATTCAATTCATTTCTGGAGAAAAATGCTTTGAGCAATATGAATCGCTTTCATTCTCGCACCTTAATAAACCTTCATCTCCCCGATTCAGTGGAAATTTTATGAAGCCTCGAATAAATGGTGACTCCAATCCATCATACACGGTAGTGAATATTTGTTTCCTGCAATGCCATAGATCCGAGTTCTCGAGAATAAGGATAAGCCACGCATTTGATACTAAAATGTATAACAACATAGTTGGACAACCCGCTACACTGGAAGCATTCAAAAGGCTTTCTACTACCGCAACATGCCTACTACCCGTGCATGGGAGCTTGTCTCGTGACCACATCAAGTTCTTTAACACTCAGCACATAGGATGAGGAGAGAAGGTCGTGGAGTTTTCAACATTGCTTTCCCGTCAACTCTTCGCATATGAGCCATAACTTAGATTAACGTATCGCCTTGGTTGGGTCTGCTTGTTGTAGCCTCCGCTGAAATTGGTATCACGTCACATTTTTTAACCCATGACCCGCTCTAATTCACAACTGTCCTATTAATCCTCCCGGTGACTCGCACAAAGACTCGGACCACCCCAAGCTACGTGAAATTCTGTTTACATGGCCCGTGCGGAAGTCTCATGATGGATAGCCATCGTAATATTTCCGCTGCGCTTTGATCTGATTTCTCCCATTCATGGAAGTCTGATCATGGTTTTCCATCCCAAAATTTCCACTTGGCGGTGCTTGCCTGAATCTCCCCGCGTGGAATTTCTTCTTTGGCTTGCCATCCACGAAAACCCACTTGGCATTCCAGCTCCGAATCCCCGCATAACGGCTCGGCCAAATTAATCCACGGCCCCTCCAAGCTTTTACACAACCTTGGCAAGATAGTAAAATATTTCCCATTAGCAGGATTACCTACTGTCACTGGCCGCCATGATCGTGCTCCCGATTTTTCTCCCGCCGAGTTTTCCTTCATGATTTGAGGATAACATTAAACTCTCAAAGGTGCAAACATTTCAGCTGTAGCTTGTAAGGTGTGATAATTTCAATAGAAACCTTTATGCTTGCCAACCTAGTCACTTGTTGAAGATGCTCATATAATTGTAAAGCAAATTGTGCCTCATGAATATTCCGATATGAAATAGCCCACCTCTATGAGATTCACTTCCATGAGTTGTATCGTAAAACAAGTAAGGTCTTGATAGAGAATCTTTGTAATAAATTTCATCAAGTCTCCCAAACACTCTTACTTGTCACTTAATCGATTTTCATAAAAATATCTTGAAGGAAAATCCTGAATTTGAGGATGCATTCGATGTCGAATAGATAAAAACATCGCTGACGACTTATTCTCCGGAAGTGCTCAAAAGAACTTCCTATACCAAGCAACATGTCAATCATGGTGTCACCAAATGCTCGGCCGAGGAAGGTCTCGAACAACGTCGCCGAAAATATATATATCTGTATTCACTAATACCCCGCCCAAAGATTCTCTACCTCGCGAGCTTACCATTGTAAAATTATTTCGAGTAGGCCTCCCGCTTTGCATTAATCAATGAGCCCACCGAATTGTATCCTAGAAACCATCTTTAATGCATCCACACGAAACGAGTTTCATTGAATTATCCATCATGCTTGATGAGTCTCATTGATAGGGCTCCATCACGTATCTCTATTTACACAATGATCTCCATTCATTTTATGGCACTCTTGATGCCTTGGCTTGCGTTTGAATCACCCTAGCTCTCTGCATGTGTCCTAAAAGAAGCTCACCACATGATCTCCAAAATGAACGAGTCACGAAGATGAGTCGAACTCCTTATCTCTACCTTCGCTTCCACCCGTGCTTGAACCTTTCTAATTCATCGAGATCGATTGATAGCTCGAACTTTGACTCTCCCCGACTCACTTTACTCACATGCATCGATCTCTACCGAGATCCTTATAGAGTTCCTTCATTCGTCAATTTTCAATGAGCTATATTTTTTATTAACAAGACCACATCGAGCTCTTCCAATCGAGAGTCTCTACCGAGATGACTATCAATTCAGACACTCGGGTTCTCTATCAACTTGACCCCAAACTCTTTCACCGAGTTGAGATCAACCGGGTGACTTTTGATACTAGGTGATCTCTCATATGTAATTTAAGAATTATTTTTAATTATTGCATCTCGATAATAACCGGTTTTTCCCGACTATTATTTCATTTTGAACGTGATAGGATTCCCGTTGTCCAATTTTGCCATGTGTGCAAAATTGGATAACATTTTGGTGACCTCTTGGGGATGATTGCCTACTAATCATGATTCCAAGAGCCTTAAGTCATCCATTAGGCATGAGTCTATGTTGGAATCCTAATAGTAGTATGATTTTCTTTGAAACATCCTAAAATCTCCTTGAGCATTGCCGATATCCTGACCTCCCCTGGAATGCTAAGCATGAAGTATACTGAATCTATTGAATGCTTGACATCCATGGAACACTGCAAAAAATTGAATGAAGCAAATTTTTAACTCTTATGGAAACCTTGAACCTTTCCTCTCCTTGACACCTTCCAATGATGAAACAAAGTGCAGAACAACACAACACACAACAACAAGGAAAGCAAAAACAACAACACAACAATGTGCATAAGCACTTGGAGGAAAACACCTAATTTAACTATACAGGGTGGAACGCTTCTCAAAAACAAGCTTTGAGATGTATCCCATTCACATGAATGGGTAGTTCTTCTCCATTGAGCCTAGATAGACAGAATGAATTTGCCTCTTTGTAACTTGTGATGATGTATGGCCCACTCCGAGAGTGTCAAACTTGGCATGCCCGCCTCGGTTTGGCCCCTATCTTCATCCCATTTGAGAACTAAATCTCCTCTTGAAAACACCCGTTGGATGCCTTCTTATTAAAATATTTCTTAACTTGAGCCTAATGCTGCTCCAAATTTTCATAGCCTTGTCTCGTACTTCCTCTAACTCCATGAGTTCAACAAACCTTCATCGAGGATCACTCTCTATAACTTCAAGTTGATGAGCTAACTCCAAAGAAGGTAACTCCAATGAGAGTGGGAGTTTTGCCTCTCTTCCATATACAAGAACAAAAGGAGAATTTCCGATGGCCCTTTTAGGTGTGATCCGATCTGCCCATAAGGAAGTCTTAAGTTGTGTATGCCAAGTCCTCTTGTTAGTCTCCATCAGGCGCTTAATAATCCTTATGAGGTTTTTGCTTTCTAGACTCACCAATCTGTTTCCTTGAGGATAGTAATTGGATGAAGTTTTGAGGTATACCCCATTTTTAATAGCCCATTCACTCAATTTCATACCAAGAAAAGCCAACGCATTGTCTAAAATGACTGTAAATGGAACAACGAACCTCATCATTATACCCTCCAAAAAATCTAGAACTTCGCTTTTCATTGCTCTCTTTTAATGCTACTACCTCTTCCCATCAAGTAAAATAGTCTCATGCTAGTAAGGACCTACTTATGTCCGCTCACTAGATGGAGGATTAATCATTCCAATGAAATCCAACCCCCATTCAACAAAGGGTTGATCCACTTGAATCGATGCAAAGGGAAGAGCTGCCATCTTTCGCTTTACCTGCGTGAAAAAGGCACATTCCTTACATTTCCTTACCCGTAAATGGGCATCCTTGAATAAATCTAGCCAATACTAGCTAGCTCGCATGATCTTAGTAGTCTGTTGTTCATGTAAGGAATAATGTCCTCCAGATAGGCCATTATGAAACTCTTCTAGTATCTTACTGACCTGTTCTGGTCCTATGCACCGAAGGAGGACGCCATTCAAATCTTTTCGAAAGAGAACACTATCTACCAAAACATATGGGATAGATTGAAGATGGAAAGTTCGTCTTTGGTTTTTATCCATGTTTGTCGGGTATGCTCCCGAGAAGATGAAATTCTTCATTTTGGATAACCAATCAGCTTGATCAACATCCTCATCAATATTTAGGAGTTTCACGTCCTCATTACCTTTTGATTCCATGTCTCATGCAGCAAGTTGTTGACATAAACCCTTACCTCTAACAAGTTTAGTGACTTTGATATGCACGCCATACTCCATTACCTTCGTGATCCATCCAAGACGCTTTTCGCTCATTTCTTTGTTCAAAAAAACCTCGACACCGGATGAGACACCATCAAATTAATCTTGTTGTTGACAACATGTGCTTGACTTTCTTCAAAGCTTGAATAACCGCAAAGACTTACTTTTCAATGAATGAATATTTTAACTCGTAGTCTTTGAGGGATTGATCAAGAAAGTGATTGGTTGCTCCATCAAAGTTGTTGTTTTGTTGGGTGAGGATCCCTGAAATGCTCTCTTGACCTACAAAAGCATAAAGGATAAAATCTTTGTCAAACCTAGGGTTCACAAGCGTGGGAGCTTGAGAAATGGCTGTTTTGATAGCTTCAAAGCTTTCTCATCCTTCCTTTGTCCATGAGAATGGCATGTTTTTCTTTAGCATGGTTTTCAGTGGTTTAGCCAATGTCACGAATTGAGGGACGAATCTCTGCACGAAATTTATGGTTCCCAGAAAACTCTGGAGGCCCTTCTTGTGACTTGGGAGAGATAAGGACATAATTGAATGAATCTTGGCTGGATTGATTGATAATCCTTCTGTTGAAACCACATGCCCCAACAATTTTCCCTCGTGCACTGCGAAAATACATTTCTTGGGGTTAAGTGAAACCCCAAATTCCCTACACCTTTGGAAAACTTTCCTTAGATGCATGATGTGATCTTCTGCATGCTTAGAGTATACAGTTATATCATCAAGGTAAACTAAAATAATATCGTTGATTAGTCCCTTAAATGCCATGTCCATGGCTCTTTGGAAAGTATCCCCGGCATTGGACAATCCGAATGGCATTTTATCAGAGGCATACGTGCCCTACTTGTAGTGAAAGCCATTTTGAATTGGTCAAATTCTTGGACTAGGATTTGATTGTAACTCAATATCCATCGAGTAAAGAAAATCTTTGAGCTCCTGCCACCGCTTGAAGGATCTTAATCCATCGATGGAAGAGGATAATGGTCTTTTAATGATGCATGATTCAAATCCCTAAATCTACGCATAAATCTCTCCGTTCTTCTTTCTCATGGGCACCAAATTGGATACCCATGAGGAATGCTTGATGGGAAAAATTATACAGGCCTCATGAGCTTGGTTATCTCCTTTCTCATTAAAGTGGCTCAATTTTGGGATTAATTGGTCTCTATTTTTGATTTAACTCGGCTTAGCATTAGGATCCAGATTCGATGGTATGTTTTGCTAGACTGATCAAAACCATGAAGATCTTTATAACTCCATGCAAAGATATCATGATACTCTTGACAAAGTTTGATGAAAGATTCCTTCTCTTCGTAGTACACACTTTTCCAATCTTAAGAAATTTTTCATTTGATACTTCAACTTCCTCAAAATATTCTTCTCTGACCACCATGTTAGGGCTTTGTCTTATGGCTTGGTCATCTGAATTGAAAATGGATTCCAAAGTGACTAAACCTTTTGGTAACTTGTTGCTTTTCAATTGAATAATTTGCTCACCATATGACTCCTGCAACTTATCTTGATTCTTTGTAGCAAACTCCGCCTCTTCTTGTAGGAAGAGGACAATTTGTTTGTCACTATCAAACACTTGCCAACTACTCACATTATCGTGGACCGCTGGTCAACCACCATTTTAAAAATTTCTTCCTCCTTTCATGATATCAACTAGTATGTTGTATTGTGAACCAATTGTAGCAAGCCTATCTACATCTTGATTTTGATCTCTAGGGATTGCATGGATTCCAAAAGCTTCAAAATCTTCAATCAGTCCTAGACTCGATTCTTATATTATCTTAAAATATCATTTTTGATGCACTACATGCCGAAACTTGATGAACAACTAACTCACTATCTCCAAAAATAGTCAGTGGGCCTTGATTCCCTTCCTTTGGGCTAGTTGAATTCCTTGCACAAGAGTCTCGATTCAATAATATCATAGTGCAACTCCTAACCGCAACCTAAAAGATGAGAAGTACTTATCTCCTCTCGGAGAAATTAACATAACACCAAAGACTTTGGATCCATTCTTACTTCTTGAGCCATCGAAGAAAAATTTCCACAATCCTTTAGAACCATTTGGTGTTTTGACCAGTTGTGGTACGATTGTATCTTCTTCATGGATACGAAGTACCTAATCCTGCTTTCTTCCAAGACCAAAAACCATCTTCTTCTTCTCTCACAATACATCAACGTAGGGATCGTATTGATGATCTCTACTTACTTCATCCAACAAAGTATCGAACTTCTTCAACAAGGGTGGTTGGTTCATGATCGGCATCTTCCTCTTCCGGATCACCGATGGCATAATTTCCATTTATGGGACTAGCATTGTAGGGCTCCACATGATTATGGAAAATTGGTTCTGCCCTTATAGTTACTTTGGTTCTGTATCGAGTCCTAAGAGAATCATATGTGACCAATCGGATCTGATAGATAACCGCCCATCTTGGCAGTGAAATCTCGTGATAGGCAAATGGAAAAGAGAGGAGGGAGATCAATGACTGATATGTCTTGGGTGAATGAAAAACTTGGGCATGCATGGATGGTAAGTTGAAGTCCTTTGATAACTCCAACAGCCTTAACAGCTTGTGCCATCCAAATTAAACAACCCTCTTATAATGGTGCATATTGTATGCCTAAGACATCTGTAGATTTGTTTCGCATGACTAGAGCTACCGGCACTACCAAATCGATCATGTAATTATGCACTAGGTGGTCACCAATGATCAGGGAAATATAGAATGGTGGTGGTTTGTTTTCTCGTAGGGAATGATTTTCCCTTCCAATTGACACAAAATTGTAGTATTTGTCACTCCATGACTTGGTGATCCGCTGGTTGTACTAAAAATTTCGAGCTTCTCAAAAAGTTTCTTTGGGAAGGATCGAGAGTGCGTCCCACATGGTAACGCTTTCGATTGGTTTTCTTCATTTGTTCTACTATGATGAAGGGAATTTCTCCAAATTTTATGACACTTTTTTGGGCATTGGGGTCCTCCTTTGGAAAAATTTTGTTGGGTACTTGATGCCCTGGAGAACCATCTTTCCTCGCGGTGTGGTTAGCTGGTGTTTCGTGATTTATTTCCCACATTTTTATCAACCGCCATTTGTATCTCAAAGGTTGAGAAGTGGATGCTACATCAGATTCAAGAGATTGAGACTCCATTTTTCTTTTCTTAGAACGAGTGTTTGCTGCCACCGATGAAAAATCTATATTCAATCCGCCAAAATCTTCTACTTGCTAGTTTAGCAAAGCGGATTCTTCTGTACTGCGGTTGATCCGTCGCTTTCTGTGTAGATGAATTGTTTGTTAACTCAAGGGGTAGATACACTTTGAACCATAAGGGCCTCAGGTAAGAACCCCATTGGGAAAAATATTTTGATTCTGAGATTGAGAGCAAGGATAACACCATTCGTAGTCTTGAACTAGATTATTTTGAACAGTACTATAGCTCTAGATGAGCCACCGCAAGAGGGTTCCTAAAGTTCAAAGGCCTCGACATTTGTAACTTGACTTGAAGTTTGATTTCAAGGCTGATTGTTCCTTGAAAAGGAGAACGGTTAGCTTGATATCTATTGATTTTGTGGATGATACAGACAATTGTATTGAAATTGTTTCCTTTTGAGTGTAACGAGCTCATTTCCAAAATTTTGTAGTAGTGACTTGACTTCAAATAGGTCATTTGAAGAGGAAGGGGAAGATTGAGATGGTTACTTGGAGTCTACTAGAATAGGAGCAATGATAGGCTGATGATTCGTAAGATCTGGAGAAAAGGGCATTGGTGGTCGTGGAGCTATCTTTCCAGCTTGAATCAAAGAATTCTCTGCACTTATGGCAAACTTCATAAGCATTAGGAAGTGTAGTCCCTCCCATGGACTAGATCATAACTACTACATCACTATTCAAGGCTCGTAAATAGTACAAGAATGCATTATGTGCAGAAGGCTTTATGAGTGCCGGAATCCTATTCTAAGTCCCGTGGAATCGGAAGTTGAAATCACTCATGTATTCTTGGGAATCTCTTTTATGGTAGTAGTTGTTCCAAAAGTGATAGGTGATCACTTTGTCTTCAAATTGTTTACATAGCTTTTCTCCCAACTTGTCCCAAGTGGTTATAGTGCCAACACCTAACCCACAAAACCATTGAAGCACTTTTCCCTTGAAAGAGGTAGCAAGAAGTCTAACTGCAACGTTGTCTTCGGTGATATTATGTATTGCGCAGATGCTAGCTACATCAAAGATATGCTCCACTCGAGTAACGTGAGCTTCCCTGTAGAAGGGAAAACTTTTGAGTGCCGCAATGTGGTATCGGGTCACATTGAGCCAACATGAGAGGACTTCTTGCGCTGAAAGGGGAAAAAAATTGGTTCCTCGCCATAGCAACAAAAGGTTGATTGTTCTCGGGTGGAGGAAATCTTCCATAAGGAGGAGTCAATGACCCCTACTAGGTAAATCTGCAATCGGGGATGTGGAAATGCCTCTTCTACTTCTCTTTGGAGGAGACAAGGAAAGTTCGATATGCTGATACTTTCCTTTCTTTGAAGAAGCTCTTGTTTGAATTCTTCGCATAAGTTACTGCACTGAGATTTGGAATCCAGAGATATAGAGTCGTTAGGTACTTTGACTTGTGTAAGTGAGAAGAGAAGTACCAACTCACACCCCACTCGGCGTGCCAAAATCAAGTAGCCAAATCATTGCACCCTCCGAATGGCCAGATGTGAATAGGACATTCACAGGTGATTGGGACACATGGGATCACCTCTCAAGTTGTGGGACTTGGGCTCGAGGTGAACCTCCTGGAGAAGGTCGGCTTCCTCTTCCTAAACTAAGTGCTTTGTACTACTCCTAGTGTAACAAAAATGATGATCTAGTCCTATGCTAGCATTTTCATGGGGTTTTAGGGAAAGAGATTTATAGAAATGAAACTATACTAGGGATGGTGATGCACCAAATAAAGGGTGTCTTCAAACTCAGGAAGGGTTAATTTGAAGAGGGTGTGTGCACCACAGTCAACTTCACCTACTTTGCAACTTAGAGAGGATACAGGATACCACAAACTAAGAGACACGCGTTCCCTTTGTTAAACTTTATCGATTGAGAAATATACCAGCTTTCCCAGTGAAGAAGGATGAACTTAAGAAGGGTGAACAGACACCACAACTCAACTGCATGCAATACTTCACCACTCGATAAGCACGTAACTCCAAGAACCTACAAATAGAAGTTAAAATTGCATAGTGTACCCGCAAGTATGAGAAAGGCACAAAGAAGCACGTAAGGATGAAAGGACCGAGATTAGTCACAAAACACACACTTTTATTGCTTCAATAACATGCACAATGCATCATACATTCGAAGAGGCAATAGTTGCCATTACATACTTGAAGAGGAGGCTTGAAATTTCTCTCAACACACAAGAACAACTTGCGAGAGAGAGGATTCTTGAAAAGTATACACTTGCCCGAGATATCTAACTATCCAACTTATGTCCGAACTGTTGGAACTCTTTGAAATGAGCTTCCCAACTTACATTTATAGAAGAATATGTGAGAAAGAAGAGGAAAGGTCATAATTACATTCCTAAATTGAAGGCCCATGATGTATTTATTGCAGTTAGTTGAACCACCTGAGAAGGTTCCATCATGGGTCATTAATTACCTGATGACCTAGTCTTCTCAATTAATTAAAAGAATATTTAAATAAAATATTTAAATAATAATAATAAATATTATTATTAAAATATTTAAATAAAACTATTAATTTAATTAACATAATGTTGGGACCCCCATTACCCGCTTTGACTTGAAGAGGAGGGGGGTCCATGTGGATAGAGTCTGCACAAATCTCAACTCGGTGAGCTTCGAATCCTCTAACTCGGTGTTGCAATCGATTTTGAACCCCACATTAACTCTTTCCTTGCTTTGGTAATCGGGCTCTTTTGCATTGAGTCCTTCGAATGGTGAGCTATCAAACTCGATTCTTATCATTTTCCTCTATTAACTCGAGGCCATTTATGCATTCCACGTTCAAACTTCATGAAACATCACCATGAGCTCCTTGCGAAGTCACCGAGCTCTTCATCCAGCAAACGATCTTACCTTTCCTGGGCTCAAACTCACTTGAATACCGAGCTTAACCCAATATTTCTAAAAAGAATGGTTTTACCACAATGCTCACGGTTCTTCCTTATCATATAACACTTGTAGTAAGAATGTTTTGGCTTTTCCATAATAAGCACAATTTGTACCCTCCAAACGATGAGAAAATGCCATTACTAATAAAGACCTAATGCTGCCATGATGATGACCCAGGCTCATGCCCATAACATGTCGATAGACACCCTTGAGACTGATTTTTGGTCAAAGAACCCTTCGGTATTTTGGCAGTGCATTCGGCAATCTCGGCTCCAATCAACAATTATGCCACTATTGGGATCTTAGTATGGCATAGGTAGCTGTGAGCTACACAATATACTCATTTTTCCAGAAACTAAAAAGATCCTTAAAAAAAATACATTGAACAACTCGGGAAACCAGGAGAACCTTGGAAAAATGTACAGGTATCAACGATATGAATTCTTCCTTAGTCGTGGATCAAAGCTAATAGGAATAAAGCTAGATAAAATTAGCTTTAACTACAGTATAATCGTCCATTGTAAAAAACAAGTTTCTCTGAACCTGGAATATAATACTTTTATTGTCTGATTGGACGTACATAATGGAAGGGTATAAATTGCTTATTGCCCTCAGAGTTTCTCAAAGAGACCATTTACGAGTAACAAGGATGTAGCATACAAAACGGCCAACCAGGTATTTCAGAGTTGACCTTCACATTCAATTCATTTCTCGGAGAAAAAATGCTGAGCAATATGAATCGTTTCATTCTGCACCGTAATAAACCTTCATCTCCTGATTCAGGGAAATTTTATGAAGCCTTGAACAGCATGACTCCAATCCATCATACACGGCAAAGTGAATATTTTTTTCCTACAAGCATAGATCCGAGTTCGAATAAGGATAAGCTTGCATTCGATACTGAACAGATAACAACACAGTTGGACAACCTGCTTGCTTTGGAAGCGTTCAAAAGGCTTCTACTATACTGCAACATGCCTGCTGCCTGTGCGTGGGAGCTTGTCTCGCGACCACATCAAGTTCAGAATTGTACAGAGGACGAGGAGAAGGTCGTGGAGTTTTCAGCATTGCTTTCCCATCAAACTCTTCGCATATGAGCCACGACTGAGCCATTAACGCATCGCCTTGGTTGGGTCTGCCTGTAGCCTCCGCTGAAATTGGTATCACGTCATGTTTTTTAACCCATGACCCGCTCCAATTCACAACTGTCCTATTAATCCTCCCGGTGACTCGCACAAAGACTCCTGACCACCCCAAGCTATGCAAAATTCTATTTACATGGCCCGTGCGGAAGTCTCATGATGGATAGCCATCGTAATATTTCCGCTGCTTGGCAGCTTGATCCGATTTCTCCCATTCACGGAAGTCTGATCATGGTTTTCCATCCCAAAATTTCCACTTGGTGGTGCTTTCCTGAATCTCCCCCGCGTGGAATTTCTTCTTTGGCTTGCCATCCACGAAAACCCACTTGGCATTCCAGCTCCGAATCCCCACATAACGGCTCGGCCAAATTAATCCACGGGCCCCAGCCTCAGCTTCGCCACGCAACCTTGGCAAGATAGTAAAATATTTCCCATGCGCGGGATTACCTACTCGGTCTGCCATGATCGTGCTCCCGATTTTTTCTCCTGCCGAGTTTTCCTTCATCAGATTTGAGGATAACATTAAACTCTCAGTGCAAACATTTCAGCTGTAGCTTGTAAGGTGTGATAATTTCAACAGAAACCTTTATGCTTGCCAACCTAGTGACTTGTTGAAGATGCTCATATAATTGCAAAGAAAATTGTGCCTCATGAATATTTTGATATGAAACAGTTCCACCTCTATGAGATTCGCTTCCATGAGTTGCATCGTAAAACAAGTAAGGTCTCGATAGAGAATCTTTGTAATAAATTTCATCAAGTCTCCCGGTAACACTCTTACTGTCACTTAATCGATTTTCATAAAAATATCTTGAAGGAAAATCCCAAATTTGAGGATGCATTCGATGTTGAACAGATAAAAACATCGTTGGACGACCTGCTTGCTGGAAGTGCTCAAAAGAACTTCTGCTATACTGCAACATGTCAACTACCTGTTCACCAAATGCTCGGCCGAGGAAGGTCTGAACAACGTCAGCGAAAATATATATACTGTATTCACTAATACCCTGGCCCGGCATTCTTGCTGCCTCTGCGAGCTTACCATTGTAAAATTATTTCGAGTAGGCCTCCCAGTTTTGCATTAATCAATGAGCCCTAGAATTGTATCCTAGAAACCATCTTTAATGCATCCACACGAAACAAGTTGCCTTGAATTATCCATCATGCTTGATGAGTCTCATTGATAGGGCTCCATCACGTATCTCTATTTACGCAATGATCTCCATTCATTTTATGGCACTCTTGATGCCTTGGCTTGTGTTTGAATCACCCTAGCTCTGCAGAATGTGTCCTAAAAGAAGCTCACCACATGATCTCCAAAATGAACGAGTCACGAAGATGAGTCGAACTCCTTATCTCTGCCTTCGCTTCCGCCTGTGCTTGAACCTTTCCAATTCATTGAGACTTTATTGATAGCTCGAACTTTGACTCTCCCTGACTCGGCTTTCACTTCTTTTTACATCGATCTCCACCGAGATCCTTATAGAGTTCCCTTCATTCAATTTTCAACGAGCTATATTTTTATTAACAAGACCTCATCGAGCTCTTACAACTGAGAGTCTTTACCGAGATGACTATCAATTTGACACCGGGTTCTCTATCAACTCGACTCCCGAACTCTTTACTGAGTTGAGATCAACCGGTGCCTTTTTGATACTAGGTGATCTCTCATATGCAATTTAAGAATTATTTTTAATTATCGTGCATCTCGATAATAACCGAAGGTGGGTTCCCTGGGACTATTATTTCATTTTGAACGTGATAGGACCTCGTTGTCCAATCTTGCCATGTGTGCAAAATTGGATAACAAGCTCCAACACTTCAACACCGATTCAAGAAGACCAAAAATAAGCTCCACACCCCAACATATCATGACCCACACTAAGGCACACATGTCCGAGAAACATTACAGGAGAAGCTTACCATCACTAAGGAGGAGGTTCTACATGCACAATACCCATATCCTACCCATCAAAAGGAGGTCTATCAGAAACCATGGAAATTCTTAGGTCTTTGGGTGAGATACAATACTTAAAAGAGAAATCACGGAAGATGGAGCAAAAGAAAGTATCAAAGATGGTCCAAACTGATATAGATGACTTAAGGGAAGTGTGTAAAATGTTGCGTTAGGAAAATATCATTTTATTGTTAGGGGATTTGTTAAAGGGAAAAATTCCACACGTAAGTGTTGAGACTCGATGGAAGATCCTACATATGAATCTCCCCCTCATAGCCTAGATTATGACAATAAAAACACTCAATGTTGTTGTGGAAGGATGGATATTGAGTAATATATTGATTGATACAAGTGCGGAATTCAATATTATTACCTTATATGCATGGGTACAAATGGGAAGACCCCCATTGAATCCATACTCTAATGTATTGTTTATGGCTAATCAGACTAAAGCCAATCCCATCGGAGTTTTGAAAGATGCATCCATTACTATACAAGGAGCCAAGTTCACTGAGACTTTGAGGTTTTAGCGTTGGCAGAGTCAGATAGCTTCCCATCTATATTGGGGCATCCTTGGTGTTATACAAATAATTTTGATCTTTAGTTCAAAAAAATTTATATAAATTTTTAAAAAAAGGAGGAAAGGGTTATTATCCCTTGACAGATGGAAAATATATGCCCTATGTTGAGTCCTTAAGTGAAGATGATCTTGAATAGGATTTATGTATGTGCCATCTAAGACCCAGAGATACTTGAGAAAACTAAAGAAGGAATAATTCAGTGGGAGGATGCACAATCCATTAGCGATACTACAAGTGTTGCTTGTGATAATTGGGCTCATAGCACCTATGAGTTGGTAGGGTGCAAAGTAAAGATCATATTTCCTAGAGGTAGAAAACCACGTTATTTCAGGTGAATATGTAACAACTTGGTACCTTGTTACACTGGAGAAGGAGATCCTATGGTATTCCTGCGTGCCATGGAAGAAAAATGGATAGACCCATTGGAAATAAGAAATATTCTAGAATATACACTACATGGGAAAGCAACACACTGGTGGATGGCCCATAAGGATAATGTTGTAGGATGGAATGAAATAAGGATTGCTCTTGCTACTAGGTTCTTTAGGAGTAATGCACCTACTTAAATTTGTACTTATTATGGTAATCAACTTGTTCGAAGCACATTCAAATGTTGGAGAGACTCTTCAAAGAAGGGAAGGAATCTTTATCACATTTTCTATGGGTGAACAAGTTTTATTCCACTTTAAAAGGATGTGATGTTTGACTCCTCTACAAAGCCTCTAGTGGAATAATCCTTGAAATTCCTAAAGTGTTTAACTATGGGATATATTGCCAAGGATGAAGAACTCCTTCAGGAGTTATTAGATGAAGGGTACTCGGAGATCATCTTGTTGAAGAAGCAAAGGCCGATGCCACACTATTTCAATGCACTTTCCTTGAGAAATGAAAAGGAAAAATGGTCTACTTAGTGGATGATGAAGAAGTAGAAAATATGGATGTAAATTTTTAACAAGTAGGCATGAGGTATTGAATAGTAAAAATATGACCACACACACCTATCATGAACCTATGATGACAAAGAAGATGAATATTGGATTAGAGGTTGAGCCTAAGGAAGCCATAATTGGGGACTATTGGTTAGACTCAAGTGGAAAAATCATAGAGTTATTAAGGGTTTACTAGGATGTATTCCTTAGGGGTACCATGAACTTAAAGTGTGCATGAAGCATTAGGGAGAGATTAAGATAAAACTTAAAGAGGGTACATGCCCGGCTTAGAAAGAGACCCTACATGATGAACCCCAACTTGTGTGAAAATGTCAAATAAGAGATTGAAAAAATGTTGAAGTCTGGAATTATTAAGCCCCTTGATGAGTTAGAATGGGTTAGTCTAATGGTGATCAGTATCAAGAAGGATGGAGGGATTAGGATTTGCATGGAATACGGGGAGTTGAATGCTGCATGTTTGAATGATCCCTTTCCTACACCATTCACCGAGGAAATACTAGAAGGCATTATAGGGAACAAAATCTATTCGTTTACAGATGGGTTATCTGGGTATCATTAGGTTTGGATTTCCAAGGAGGATAAGGAAAATACTATGTTTACTACAAAATGGTGTAGCTTCACCTATACTATAATTGCTTTTGGTCTGAAAATGCGCTGGGTATTTTCATGCATAGTTATTCAAGCATTCAAGGAATTTATTCACAAATTCTTACAGGTCTATTTAGATGATTAGACGGTGTATGGATTAGTTAAGGATCATTGTGACAATCTGCACTTAATGTTTGAAAGATGTAGATAGTTGAGTATCTCCTTGAACATTAAGAAGTGCATATTTTCTACACCATTTGGAATATTTCTAGGACACATAATCTGCAAGGAAGGTTTGTTGGTTGATCCAACAAAGGTTGTAGTTATTATAGGTCTAAGGGATCCTACCAGTCAAAGTGAGGTGCATGGATTTTTAAGTCATATAGGATATTACAAGAAGTTTATCAAAGGATATGCCAAAATTTCCACACCGTTGGAAGATTTACTGAAAGGGAAAGGTACATTCTACTAGGGAGAACCACAGTAGTGCACATTCCAGAAATTAAAGGAAAAACTTATTACCACACCTATTCTATGTTTTCCTTTGTGGTACCAACCCTTTCATGTACATGTTAATGCCTCTAGCATGGCCATTAGTGTGGTGTTGTCTCAACCTAGAGAAGGTATTGTAGATCATCCTATCTGTGCTTTGCAGTAGAAATCAAGTCTATAGAATAGAATTACACAACTACAGAGCGTGAAGCTTTGTCAATGATATATGCGCTACATAAATTCCACCAAGATCTACTAGCTACACCATTTTTTTATATACAAATCATATGACATCGAAGTATTTATTAAATAAGCCCTTTTACAAGGGAGCATATGTTGATGGGTGATCTTATTTCAAGAATTTGAGTTCACAGTTGTGGTAAAACCAAGGAAAAGTAATTTTGGACTAGACCATCTATCAAGAATATAGTTAGGAGAATAATCACATGCAATTGAGGATACCATACGAGATGCACAATTATACAGGTTACAACGAGCACCATCAGAACTAGAGGACATTGTTGTCTTTCTACAAACAGGGATGGCACCAAAGGAATGAAATCCTTGGAGAAGAAATAACTTGTTATACACGCAGCCCCCTATATGTTAATCAATGGTGACCTTTACAAATTAGGCCGAGATGAAGTATTGTTCCATTGTGTATTGGAACACAACCGTATGAGTCCTATGGAAGAAGCTCATGTTGTTATTACAGTGTGCCACTATGCTTGGGTGATGCCATTTCTCGCAAGATTTTGCTTGTTGGATTATGGTGTGAGACCTTGTATAAAGATTATAAGGAATTTTGTAAGGCATGTGATCATTGCCAACATCTTGGGAAACCAGTTCAATGAGATGAAATTCCTCTAAGACCCATTATTAGTGCAGAACCATTTGAGAAATGGGATATAAATTTTGTGGGTCCTATTTCACTAGCTACACGCATAGAACTAGATTGTGCTACATCATAACTTACATGATTATCCGACAAAGTGGGTAGAAGCTACACCTACAAAGGATTATACAATAGTAAGGTTTCTTTGGGAAAAGTATTATTACAAGGTATGGATTTCCTTTATGTTTGACCAAAGATCGGGCACACATTTTCTTAATGGGATAATTAGAATTCTATTGGATGAATTCGTGGATCGCACACCATAAGACTACACCCTATCATCCTCGGGAAAATGGAACAAAATGAGGCTTTCAATAAAATTTTGAGCCGGACATCGACAAAAATATGTGATATTGGAAGAAAGGATTGGGATGATAAGGTATCTACAAATTACTTTGGTCATATTGCGTTAGAAATTAGAGAACAAATATGTGGAAACAATTCCTCAAATCACAGTAGTAGGAAAACTATTTAACATAAATTATACTTGTAAAAATATAACAACATAAATAAATATTACACAAGAGAAGAAAAAAAATATTAACGTGGTTCACCCAATGTGGGCTACATCCACCAAGAAATTTCTTAGATTTATTACCATCCACCTCTCTCTCAATACAATACTCGATTTGTTTTACAACTATGCTCAACAAAACTCTCCCGAATTCACACATAAATTCACATGCCTCTACAATGCCATATCTCCCCAATCAAAGATATATTTATAGGTAATTACTAAAGTAGTTTGGAAAAAAAAACCATGGGCCAAAACCATGGGCCAAAACCATGGGCCAAAACCATGAATAGTAAAACCATGAATAGTAAAACAATGCCATATCTCCCCAAATCAAAGATATATTTATAGGCATGAAAAGTAGTTTGGCAAAAATGAATAGCCAAAACCATGAATAGTAAAACCATTTTTTTCTCATGTATAGTCTTTAACTCTTTCACACATGAAAATAGGCTCCACAACATAACAATCTCCCACTTGGAGACTAGTTTTCCTCTGAGAAAGCTTCTTAACCCTTCATTGTCATCTGTGAAGGCCAACCAAAGCTGAACATAGCTTCATTTTTTCCCTTGTGACCACCTTGGTCATCATGTCTACAAGATTCTGACTAGTATGAATCTTCTCCAACTTCAACTTCTCTTCCTCCAAATTTTTCCTGATGAAATGGTACCTTAACTATATATGCTTCATCCTAGAGTGGAAAGTAGAGTTCTTAGCTAGGTGTATAACACTTTGACTATCACTATGCAACTTTCCTTCCTCCTACTTATGCCCCAACTCCTCAAGAAATTGTTATAACCAAATCATTTCTTTGCTTTCCTCTATGGCAGCAACATACTCATCCTCCATGGTTGACAAAGCCACCAACTTCTGTAGTCATGAAATCAACTTATTTTTGTCCCACCTATAGTGTAAACATAACCTATTGTGCTCCTCCTACCTGCCTATATCTCCATCTATATCCGAAATCTACATAACCACACAAAGTGGTGTCTCGATCCATTGTAGCACAAAACTATCCCCATGGTCCTCTCAAATACCAAAGGATCCACTTTACTACTTGCTAGTGATCTCTACCTAGATCACTCATAAATCTACTCACCGCTCCCACTACATGGGCAATATCAGGCCTGGTGCACACCATGGCATACATCAAACTACCAACCGCTAATGAGTAAGGTACCTTAGACATTTAGTTTCTCTCCTGCTCTTTGTCTTGGGACACTACTCCTTTGATAACTTGAAATGGCCTACCAAAGGAGTCCCAACCGGTTTAGCATCCTGCATATTAAACCTCTCCAAGACCTTCTTAATGTACTCTTCTAAGATAAAGTCATCTTTATTCCTTCCTATCCCTAGATATCCTCATACCAAGAATTTGTTTGGCTACTCCCAAATCCTTAATAGCAAAGGATTCACTTAGTACATTTGCTTCTTGTACCTTTATTTCCTACATGTTCTTCCATGCAACAAGCATATCATCCACATATAAGCACAACATAATATAACTTCCATCCTCAAATTTCTTTGTATACACGCAATGGTCGAATGACATCTAATATAACCTTGATCCATCATGAAGCTATTAATTTTTTTATACCATTATCGTGGAGCTTGTTTCAAGCCATACAAGCTCTTCTTCAATTTGCACACCATCTCCTCTTTACCATTGACCTCATAGCCTTGTGGTTGCTACATATATAGATCCTCCTCCAAATCACCATGGAAAATACAGGTCTTCACATAAAGCTGCTCTAAGTGTAAGTCTTCTGCTGTGACTATTCCAAGAACAGTTCTAATAGAAGTCATTTTTACTACAGGAGAAAAAATCTCATCAAAATCTATACCTTTTTTTTGTGCAAACCCTTTGACCACCAACTGGGCCTTGTATCTTTTCTTGCCTCCTTCTTCTTCTTTGACTCTTAACACCCACTTGTTCTATAATGCTCTTTTTCCTTCGAGTAGCTTCACCAAATCCCATGGTTGGTTCTCCATGAGAGCCTAATGCTCCTCATCCATGGCTTGCTCCCACTTCTTCCTAACATCTACCTGCATTGCTTCATCAAATCTCTCTAGCTCTCCACTATCAGTGAGTAATAAATAATATAGAGAAGGAGAAAAATGTTCAGGTTCTCTTCTTACCCTAGAAGACCTCCTCAATATAGAGTTTGGGGTTCTAATAAGGAGGTTCTTAAATTGATTCATGTGTCGCGTTCCCATCCATGAGATCCTCTACCACTACATATTCTTTCATGGATTCTTCCCTATTTTCTTACAACGGTTGTTTATACATGACTTTCTCATTAAAGACCACATCCCTAGATCGAATGATTTTCTTGTCCTTAATACTCCAACATTTATATCCAAGGTCATCACCACCATAACTAATGAAAGTACATTTTTCTTATTTAGCCTCTAGCTTGGTCCTATCATCTTTGTCTATATGAAAAAACCTCACATCCAAAGACTATAAGAAATGAATAATCAACTTTCTTACCATACCAAGCCTCCTTAGGTATGCCTCCATCCAAGGAACTTGAGGTCCTCTGTTTATCAAGTACACAACAGTTTCACCGCTTCTATCCAAAAAAAAGAGGTAGTTTTACATGTAACCTCATGCTCCTAGCACATTCCATTATTGTTTTATTCATCCTTTCTAACACCCCATTCTACTGAGTTCCTGGAACCATCTTTTTCTGTGAATTCCATTATTAGAACAATAATCATCAAATTCATTGCTGCAATACTCACCTCCATTATCTGACCTGAGACATTTTAGCTTAAGACCTATTTCATTTTCTACCAAGGCTTTCCATTTAAAAAAGTGTCAAATACATCAGATTTTTTCTAATAGAATAAACCCAAACTTTCCTTATTACATCATCTATAAAAGTAACATAATAACTTGAACCCCAAGAGATGATACTTGAGTTGGCCCCCACACATCAAAATACACCAACTCTAACTTACTCTCTTTCTTTATAGCTCCAACCTTGAGAAACCTTACTCATTTTTATTTCCCATATATGAAGTCCTCAAAGAACTCCAAACTTGTTTCGTATATCCAGGAAAATCTTTCTTTATGATCTCCATGCCCTTATGGCTCATATGACTGAGCCTATAGTGCCACAATGTTGTATCTACTTTTGAAGCCACAAGATTACAAAAATTAGTGCTATAAGTGGTTAAATACAAGGTTCTAACCTTCTTACCTCTTGCCACCACAAAAGCACCCTTGGTAACCTTCTAAGAGTCTCAGTAAATATCATAAGACAACCATCACTTCTCAACCGGCTTGTCGATATAAAATTTCCTTTTAAAGTAGGCACATGTTTAACATACTTTAATAGCCATGTATTCCCATTCTACATCTTAACCTAAACATAACCTTTTCCAACTATACTGCAAGGATCATCATCACCAAGAAAAACATGCCCAAAATCCCTTGAACATAATCAACAAAATAATGCCTATGTGGAGTAGCATGGAAAGAAGCCTCTGAATCTAAAACCCAAGATTAAGTAATATTATGCAAAGAAAGAATCAAAGAATCCTGACATACATTACCCATTGCCACATTTTCCTCCTTGTTTTCTTCATGTTGTTTCTTCTTGTCCTAAAGCTCCCAACAACCCTTCTTTACATGCCCTATGATGTAGCCTAGAAGTTTTAGATAACACCTAGTCATGCTTTGGCACATTACTCAACCTAGGTGGCGAGCTCACTCAAAGTGTGCAAAGGTATCGTGTCCTCTTTAGGGTTTTGTAGTAGAATGGTAGCATGATGAAGTAGTATAACAAAATATATTTAGAAACTAATCCATCTATACATCGTTACACCTTACCATATCTATAAGTAGTTAAGTATAAATCATCATGATACAATAGTATATAATAACAAACATATCAAACACTATTGTTTGGCCAATATTCTTCATATATTTATCGTACCAACAAGATAAAAATATTCATACAATACCATACATGCATGTGCACATGGATCTGCATTAAATTATCTAGTCTCATGTACTCATGTATCTCTAATCCTTCAAAGTAGTATGTATCCCCTCAATCTATATCTTACTAAGTAATTCATTACATATATATATATAGGGTGGGGACTAGCCCTTCACCGCTTAACTCTACCAAAATAGGTTGCATGCTAATAATAGACACATTCCTTTTATAACTATAGCCATACATGCAAGTATGCTATCTATAGATCGTTGATAGTTAACTATAGTGGTGGATCTATTCTTAGCTTATGCCCATGCAAGAGTGATTTGACATGCTCTTTGAAATATCCACAAGAGTGGCGTGCAAGTCTCAGAATCACTCTTGTGTGCTCAGAGCCAACCTCTAAGAATATCCTTGATCTCCAAAATTGTCTAAGTCTTGAAAGTCGACTCTAGACCTCCACACGCAATGTGCCTTCCTACCTTCGTGCCTTTGCTCCTCTGTTGTTCTCTCACGTGGACTCTGTGTGTGAGTTCTACTAAGTGTTTTATCTTATCAAAATTACCCCACACTAATCTCATTGTCACCCCGATAATGGTGATGTCCAAAACTTACACAAATAATGGATAAATAAATAATGGTTGAATAAAGAATTTTGAATAAGTTATACACAACAAAACTGTTTAAGCCTCGGCTCCCCTTTCATTCAAGCAAAGAACTTTAGATATTCCTCTTTTATATCTACTTCCAAGTTCTCCCACTTTGTCAACATCGTTCCTTCTTCTCTGACACATCTACAATGATAGACTGCAACTCTTCCATAGTTAACTTTCCCTTCTCATTCTGTATCACAAGCATTACGCTTGACATAGAGGTTTGTACCCCTTCCAATATATCCATCTTTTGAGCAATGAGCTTTCCAAGCTCATTTAACCTTTCCTTATGTGGTGCTTGTGCCGCAACTAGTGTCTCATGCTTCTACTTCACCAAGATTAATCTTTCAGTGTGGCCTAGGGTTGCATCCTTCATAGCCTTTTGCACTTCATTATATTCCTCTAATGTTTTTACTGAAATCAACACATTTAGAGTTGTGCACATCATTAGTGCATGATCAGATTTATTCATCGCATCACAGATGGCTTGCAGTAGGCCTTCATAAGTAGCAATCTTCCTTGTTACTACAGCCTGCGCTTTCTTTGCCTCTTCCGCGGGGTCATTGGGTTGTTTTGGTATACACACCCTTTCATCCACCAACACTAATGTTATCATTGTCTTTACATAGCACATCGCATCAGAAGGAAATTCTTTTGGTACTTGGGATTCCAAATGTGGGCATACCTTTAGGACATCATCTCCAATTTCCTCCACCATACTAACAAAAGTGTCATATTTTCTCTTGATCAGGTCCTTTTCCTACACTAGGCGCGCTATCTCCACATCCTTGGCTTTCAGCTTCTCTGTCAGTGCTTTAATGGTAGCAAATTTATCAATGTTTCTTCTTGCTACTTCAGTAGATACCTTTTACCGAGAATTGATTACCTACTCATTTGTCATCACCATTGGCTTTATTGTCATGTGCCATATTTTAGGTGCCTTCTTCAATCATCTTGATGTGCATGATTCTTCACTAACATTAAATTCTGGCTCATCCATATGCATGTGCATTGACCATGAAAGTTACTTTTGTGTACGCAGTGTCACCTTTTCCTCATCCATGAGCACCCATCCAAATAGATCCTTCTACTCGATGGTGCTCTAAAACTGAGTGCAAACAATCAGCTTTGGGTTTTCTACATATCCCATTATATGTGCCTTGGCATCCTCACCTGTTCAACGGGATCTTGGCCCTCTTGGAATGGCTACATCAAGGTTAGGAATACTAGATGTATCCTCACCCTTATCTTGTCTGGCCTATATTATTCCCCTCCTCCTTCCATTTTCTCCTCCTCATGTTAAGGCTCCTCTTCTTTGGAGATGATGGCACCTTCTCCTCGATTCTTCTACTTCCTTGCCTAGCCTCGAGTTTTCTTCTTTTCTTCTCCTCTGGCTCCTTTACTTGTTAGGTTTCTCCTTACACCCTTATGCACTTGAATACCTTCTTAAATATTTGGTCACCCTACTCTTCCCCAATAACTCCTTCTCCCTGTGAAGCCGTCACGTGCTCCTTCTCCTTTTGGCCAGATGGCTACTTCCTCCTCCGCACCAAGCTACCACTATCCTCCTACTCTTCATCCTCTTCCTCATCATCTTTCTTGGGTTTAGAGGGCCTAGGTGCCGGGACATTCTCCATGGTATGCTTCCCCTTCGGTGGCCCTGGAAGTGTGAACTCATTTTCCACATACTTGTTATTTTCCATTTTCAGCTTAAGTTGGAGGTATATCAACATGGCCTCGATATCCACAATGGAAAGTGTCTCTGTTTAATGCTCAAAATCTCCAAGATATTACTCTCATTATATGCATTCTTCCCTGGATATCCATATGTTTTCTGCAAGGTGTGGTATTCATAGTACACCTTTTCTGCATTAAACACTAACCTTCGTGTCTTGGTGAACCACCGATGAATCAAGCTTAGAAATATCATGCGGAAAACACATAAGGAATTTTACCAAGGGCTCCATGACCCATCTACCATTGGAAAGTGCACAATACAAAAGTGTTGGTAGAATAAAAATTGTGCCTGCTTCCCTAGAACCAAAGGCAACTCCTTAGGTATACACCATTCCTCTTCAAACACCACATGGAGCCTGTCATACCACATCTCCACTTGCTCCTTTACCTCATCCGTCATTGACCCCTTGCATAGATACTTATTGAATCGTTTAGTTGGAGACTTGTGATTCATGGGGTATTCCCATATATTCTCTTTTGGGCCATCTGGTACCCCAATCTCCATGAATACCAAACTTAGCAAAACACAACCAAAACTTATCTTGTTTCCTGTACATGCTTCCTCTACTATTTTCTCTGCAATGAAGCTAACAATGTTGTAAGTGACTCCTTCTGACATGTGCTTTGCCACATGCAGCCACATAGAGTTAACTTGTGACCAACGTTCTTGGTCATTTAATTTTGTAATCAGGTGCATTCTTACTTGTACTCTTTTGACAATTTATAGTTTATCAATATCCATTCCACACAGTCCTTTCTAGTAGCCTAACACTTTCTCGTATCTCCAAAATGGCACTCTTGTTAACTAGGTCGGTCTTAATATCTTTATCCCGTTTTCTTTAATCTAGTCTTTGGTAATAAGAATTGGTGTCAATCTTACCCTCCATCATGCAAAAATAGAAAAATCCTCATGGACTGGCTCATCAGCCATCTATACAATGGTGCATGACTTCCCAAAGTATGGGAGCTCATACAACTGGTAGACACCAATCTCCTTCAGTATCCTTTCCACGGCGTCATCATCATATACTAGCATGCCATCCTCGGTTTGTTTGGGAAGTGAGCAAGTCATCTAATTTCTTTTGGTTATCCTTGGTCCGGTGATTATACTCACTTATCTTGCTCTGTCGTATGTGGGTATCCCATTCTGGCCCATAATTACTTCCTCAGGGTACTGCATCTCTAAACAATTACTTTCTGGGGCCATCTCTTCCTCTTCTTCTACTACCACCTTCTTATTTTCCTTTACTAGTGCTACTTTCTTCTTTGGATCCATTCTTCTCTTTGGGTTTTGTTTTCTAGACATCTGCTACAAGTTTTTATTAGTTTCCTTCAAACCCTAACTTGATTCAATCATGCCCTAATTTGCAATCATGAAATCATGTGCCCTAGCTCTGTTCTATCACTCTGCTTCATTCAAACCCTTCTCCTATGGGGATACAATCCTTTCCAATACACATATCTGTCTTTAACTCCTGGTTCACTTGCTTTGCACCTTGAATCACTTTACTTGGCTCTTCACATGTAGCTCTTTGTCAAATTCTCGTAGTCACAAGGGTAAAAATTAAATCGCATCCCATCCTTATATATTTCCACTTTTCACTACATTAATTACTCCTCCACCTACCAAATTCTCCTCATTTATTACCCATTTTTATCATTTCCATGTGGTAAAAATGCACAACAAAATCTATAACCTTATAGCATGCCTTTTTACCCTTTGTTAGAGATTTCTCTTGAGCACGCACTCTAGCTCCCGAGTACCTCGTCACCGCACCATCTCTCTCGGTCATTACCATGGCCGCTTACCTCACGTTATACTTTCCATCATTCATATTCATCCTTGGTTATCTTGAGAAGCAATCTTTTATCAATCACCCTTAAGCAACCTTCTTTCTCAACACCCGCACATTAAATATTTGTAGCATATACCTGAGAGTCACCAACAATCCACCCCACACTACAAGTATGTGCAGTCCTATTGTGCATCAACATGCTTCATATTGTAGTTAGCTTCATGTGCGTAAGCACACTTATTACACAAAAACAAGAACTAAATTGACAAAGCATAGTGATGATGAAAGAAACACATTAAGGGAATGTAGAAAGGGAAACCTAATCTATCTAGCAATACTACCTTATTACAAACACCAAGAAGACTTATTTATAGTAGGGCTTCAACCTACTCCCATTAAAATAACCGGTAGCCTCGTGCCATCAATTGCTTCTAACTAGAAAGCACCTGACTCAAGTATATGAGTTATAATATATGGCCCCAACCAATGCACCTTGAGCTTCCCGATGGCACAAAAACTTGGAGTCATACAGAAGTACCATTTGTCCAACTCGCAAGTTTCTTATCCCTGATATGTCTATCATGCCATGCCTTTTGGCACGCTTTCTCTTGTTTCTGACTCCAACATGTTATGGCTCGGTGCTCATCTAGTTGAACCATCTTCTCAATCCATTCTTCCAAGGCTTGCTCATTAGCTAGACCTCTGCACACAATGTGCAAAGAAGGTAACATAAATTCTATAGGAAGAAAACTTTCACGCCAAACACCAATTGAAAAGGTGTGGCTTTGTTCAATCTCTTGTATGTTGTTCTATAAGCCCAAAGAACAACGAGATATTTTATCATCCCAATCTTTCCTTCCAACATCACAAATCTTGGTCAATGTGTGGCTCAAAATCTTGTTAAAAGCCTCAGTAGTTCCATTTTTCCGAGGGTGATATGGTGTAGATCTTATGGTGGGCAACCATAAACTCATCTAATATAATTCTTATTGTCTCATTCAAAAAAATGTGTGCCCCTATCACTTGTTAAACTTAAAGGACAACCATACCTTGTAAAACATTCTCCCATAAGAACCTTACTATCAGTAGCGATTGTAAAGTCCTTTTAGGTGTTGTTTCTACCCATTGGGTAAGATAATTTGTACAAGTGATGATATAGTGAGATCCAGTCCTACACGCGTCTGGTGAAATAGGCCCAAAAAATCAATCGCCCATTTCTCAAAGGGTTCTGCACTTGTAATTGGTCATAAAGGCATCTCATCCCTTTATCTTGGTCGACCTAGATGTTGATAATGGTCACATGCCTTACAATAATCTTTACAATCCTTGTACAATGTTTCCCACCACAAACCAGCAAGTAGGATCTTGTGTGCTATTGCATCACCTGCATAGTGGCCACCTACAATACCACCATGTGCTTATTCCATTATATCCTTTCGTTCATGCTCCAATACACAATAGCGTAACACCTCATCTCTACCTAATTTGTACAAATCACCACTGACTAACATGAATGGTGTCGCGTGTATAGCAAGTTACTTCTTCTCTAAAGCTTTCATGCCTTTTGGTGCCATACCAGTCCTTAGGAAGATAACAATGTCCTCTAATTCTGATGGTGCACATTGTAACCTATACAGTTGTGCATCAAGAATGGTCTCTTCTATTGTTTGTGCCTCTTCTCTTGATTGAATTCTAGATAAGTGATCCGGTCCAATTACTTTTTCCTGGTTTTACCACAATTGTAAAGTCAAACTCTTGAAATAAGAGTATCCATCAGCATATGCACTCCTGTAAATGGGCTTGTTCACCAAATACTTCAATGCCATGTGATTTGTATAAAACAAAAAAGGTTGGCCAATAAATATTGATGAAATTTGTGTAAGGCATAGATCATGGACAAAGCCTCGTGCTCTGTAGTGGTATAATTTTGTTCTACAGGGGTCAACTTCCTACTAGAAAAAAAAATGGGATGATCAACTATACCTTCTCCCAGTTGAGCTAAGATAGCACCAATGGTTGTGCCAGAGGCATCCACATGAACATGAAAAGGTTTATCCCATGAAGGAAAGTGCAAGATAGGTGTGGTAGTAAGTTTCTTCTTCAATATCTCAAACGCGCATTGTTGCGACTCCCCCAATAGAATGTACCTTTCCCCTTGAGAAATTCTTCCAAGGGTGTGGCAACTTTGCATACCCTTTTATAAACTTCCTGTAATACCCTGTATGACCCAAAAATCTGCACACCTCACTCTGACTGGCAGCGCTTTCAAGCCTATGATGACTACAACTTTAGCTAGATCAACCAATAACCCTTCCTTGTAGATAATGTGTCCTAAAAGTATGCCAAAGGGAGTAGAAAAGATGCACTTCTTGATGTTCAATGAGATACTCAACTATCTACATCTTTCAAACATTAAGTGCAAATTATCACAATGATCCTTAATTAGCCCATAAATGGTCCAATCATCAAGATAGACCGTCTAAGAAGTTATGAATAAAATCCTTGAATGCTTATACCACTATCCTTGAAAATACAACAGGTGCATTCTTTAATCCAAAGGGCATCACAGTATAGGAAAAGCTTTCCCATTCAGTAGTGAAGGTGGTATTTTCTTGATCTTCTTGGGAAATCCTAACCTCGATGATACCCTAAGAACCCATCTCTAAATGAATATATCTCGCGCCCAGCCACTCCTAATATTTCCTCTATGAATGGTGTAGGAAAGGGATCTGTAACACATGCTGCATTCAACTCTCTATAATCAACTCAAATTCAAATCTTACCATCCTTTTTGATGCTTATCACCATAGGACTAACCCATTCTAATTCATCCAACAGGTTGAATGATCCCATATTTCAACATCTTGTCAATCTCCTCATTTACTTTCTCACACAAATTAGGATTCATCCGATAAGGTCGCTTCCTAATAAGGCACACAACTTGAGCTTTATCTTCATTTCTCTAAGTAATTTATGCATGCCTTTAAGTTCATGGTATCCTCTTGGGAATAAGTCCTCATAGTCTCTAAGTAACTCTATGATCTTTGCTACTTCTGATTCTAACCAGTAATCCCCAATTATCACCTCCTTAGGTTCAGCTTTTGTGCCTATATTTACCTTTGTTGTCTTCATAGGTTCATGATATGTGCGTATCTACATCCGCATTGGCTAACACTTCACGTGTTCCATGTGAATGATCCAATTCCTAGTGCTCAACTTCCTCATCATCCATTATGTAAACCATCTTCCCCTTGTCTTTTTCTAGAGAAGTGCACTCAAGTAATATGATATCATCTTCTTCATCCATAAAACATGCCCCCTTTCTCTGTCTCACCAAATAATTCCTGAATAAGTTCTTCCACTTTCCCATTGTCTCCCATGGTTAAGCACTTGATAAAGCTTAAAGATTTTCACTGGTGGTGTAGATGAAAAGAAGTCAAAATTTTGGATCATCCCTGCAGTCAAATTTTTCCAATTGTCAATGTCACGATGTAATTTAGCATATACATACCAAGCACACTCACACCTTTTAGATTAGAATAAAACCGATGTACCCAAAGTGAGGGTGGTAATTCTTCCTATCCTACTATCTAGAGTCTCTCACACTACTAGATATGATGCTGAGCAGGTTGATCACCACGATAAGGGAAAATTTTGTAGGTGCATTACTTCTTGAAAACCTGGTTGATAAGGCGGTCCCAATCTTCCCCCATTCTAAGAGATTATCCTTATGGACCACCCACCAGTGCGCTACTATCTCACCCAAAGTAGATGACAACATATCTTGTCTTTTAAGCTGTTCAACCTAGTTTACTTCCATGGCCTATAAGAATCCAACCAAATCTTCGGATGCAGGTATAACAGGTACTAAGTGACCTATACACCAAACAGTGAAAACCCTTTTGCAAGAACCGCATACTTAACTTCACACCCCACTAGTTCATAAGTACCATGAGCCCAATTATCACAAGCAATATTGGTAGTATCATTGATTGACTGAGAATCTTCCCAATGAAGGATTCCTTCCTTAGATGGCTCATTGACCTCTGGGTCCCAAATAAAGCACGTATATATAGATTTTGTTCAAGTCCTCTTCACTTAAAGGTTCCACACATATGGTATGGATTTCCCATCTCTCAATGGTATTATGACCCTTTCCTCCTTATTCTTAAAGCTGATATACCCCTTGTTAAACCTCAAATCAGCATTGTTTACATAACACCAAGGGCACCCAAGAAGCTAGGAAGCTATCTGCTTCCGCAAGTGCTAACACTTCAAAGTCTCCTATGAACTTGGCCCCTTGTATAGTGATAGATGCATCCTTCAAAACTCCTATGGGAGTAGATTTCATTCTATTTTCCATGAATGATACATTAGATGATGGTTATAATGGGGTCTCCCCATTTGTTCTCATGCATCCAATGTAAGTACATTCACTTCCGCACTTTATGTCAATCAAAATATTACTTAACAACCACTGTCCCACAATAGCATTCAAAGTGATCTCCTTGTCGTACTCAATGCTATCGGGGGAAGATTTGTATGAAGTATTTTTCTTCTAGTCTCGGTTCTACACGTGGAGTATTCCCCTTCAACCAATTTCCTAATAAAGGAATAATATTCTCCTGGACAACGTTCTACATACCTCTCTGATGTCGTCAATATCTGAAAGGGCCTTTTCTGTATCCTTAAGCTCCAATTTCTGAGACTGCTCTTTCGAACCCTATATTTCACCTTGAAGGATTCTAAGGACCTCCATCATTTCCTGATAGACTTCTTTCTGATGAGTTGGATCTAGATACCTAACATGAAAACCTCCTCCTAGTGATTGTTAGCTTCGTTGGAAAACCTCTCTTGCATGCCACCTCATGTCGTGTGGTTATCTTGACTTAGTACCCTCAAGTTCTCGGTGTTAACTTGGGCATCCACCGATTCTCTCTTGTGTGTTGGATTCTAACCATCCATGCGCCTTTTTTTCTTGCTTGTGCTTCTTCTTGAGATGCTCATACAAGTCCGGACACTCTTCATAACTATGCCCCTTTCCATAAAATGAACAGAAATATTCTATGAGCATTCATGCCTATAATAGTCAGTGATCCACATGTATAGCAAGTTCCTTAAGGGTAATTCACTTCTTCCTCCACCTTGGCCTCATCCATCATATCCACCTTGATATCCTCATCCCATTTCACAAACCCTTCAAACCTTCCATCATTCCCGCATAGTGTGTTTGATTATAAACCCTATCCCGATGCTAATTATTTCCTTTAGAATTATCAGCCACACTCACTTGTCTTACCCCAATATCAATGGCATCATGGATCTGGCCAATCAATCTACAATCCTCGTTATCATGGGTTGTGGACCTAAAAATTTTACAAAAGGAGGATACATTCTTCCCGATCGTGTGTTGTAGTAGGGGAAGTGACTAGCATCATAATTAAAATGGAAAATCTCACGGTAACAAAGAGGAAATGTCACAGTTCTACGAGGGAAACTATCCTTAGTGTGGCCTTCTAATTCACAATCTGTACACTATATTCCTGAGTGCATTTCATGAGTTGAGTTTGCCGATAATTTCTCTAACTATTTTTCCATAGTCTGTTATTTGAGCTTCCAAGAATGGACTAACTCTAGTGTCAATACTCCCAACTGCTTCAACACGTAAAGCTACTTCCAATGCTTCGTGTGGGTCGGTATAAGTTTTATGCAATAGTGCTCTTTGAAATGGGGTAATCAATCCCCTAACAAACCATTGTGCATGTTGACTTGCATGAATGTCATAAGAGAGTTTGGATAGAAGTGTTTTAAAATGGGCATCATACTCACGTACACTTTCAATAGTGCCTTTCTTTATATCCTTGAGTGCGCTTATACTCTTCTGCTCAAACTTTGGGATATGGAACTCTTTCAAGAAAGCATCTTTCAATGTTGCATAGTCAATACAAGTTTGATTGGGATCAAACTTCCTATACCAGTTATGTGTGCGTGCCTGTAATGTAGTAGCAAATTGACTTGCCTTGCACTCAGAAGCCATGATACCTTTTACCCACCACAATATTTCACACATATGAACATGTTCAGTAACATCCTCAATACCTCTGTACTCTGGGAGATGAGGGACATCTCCATATAAATGTTCTTGGGTTGCTACAGTGCCTCGACCACTCGACCTAGAACATCCTTGGTTTCCTCTTCCTCTAAAATCACCCGAACCACCAGAACTAGAATTATCCATACCACCGATCCTTGGTTTCCTGTTGTTACTTTCTCCTGAGCATACAAGTGTTGATATGTGATTTCTTGTAAAAGGATGTGTTCCTCGATTAAGAAATCATGCTTGATATGTACTGTATTTTCTTTGCAGATCTTTGACTGAGTCAGAATATGATTAGACTCTTTTATTTATTTCATTTTGCATCTGAGTTTAATCTGATCTCGGAATGAATTATAGAGTTATCCATCTATAATACCTAGCCTTGGATCAGTGGAATTGATCCAAGTATTGCTTTAAGTTTGTTCGTGATGAATTAAAAAATTACAGACCTTGAACAGGTTGCAAGGTCTAGAAGCATTGAATAAGCTAGTCCTGAGTATAACTCAGGTTGAACATGTGAAATGAATTGGTTCCCGATATCGAAGTATATCTGGAAGGTCTCGATCGTGGACCAGGTAATAATTCGGTTTCATACAATTCTGCAGCCTAAGGCAGAACAGGAGCTAACCCTGTTCAAGAATGTATGATGTAGGTCTTTTTCTGAGCATACAGAATGTAGACCTAACTGGAATTATTAATGTTTAGTAACCTAAAACTAAACCTAACCTAGGGGTTAGATTAGTGTTAATCTAACCTAGACCTAGGCTAAGAGCTAATGTCCTAAGTTAGTATCTATGTTTATGGAAGTTAGATTAGGTGTTATCCTAAATTCTAACCTAAGTTACTAACCTATCTATTGAACAAGAATGTATGGGGACCTATGGAGGGGTGCGAACCATGGGCGGCGTTTTCTATGTTATTTAATGCAAAGGATAAGTATGAAGGACAGGCATTGGCGGAGGTTTTAGAAACGGCTAATTGAGCCGACGTGGCAGTTCGCCAAAACTAAAAATGGTCTTGAAATTCTCTTTGTCTATCGCCAACTTTGGCGGTCGGTGGCAGTTGAGTTTAAGCGGGAAAATTGGAGTAAATGCATTCAATGAGCTTAGAATTGAGCTCGAACTCGAGAAGGCATGCAAACCGGAAGTTTGTTGGTTTGTTTGGCTTATCGTGAATTTCGCTTTCCTTCGCTGCTTCACCGGCTTCTTCGCACTGATCTTCTTGGAGTTGCGCATGGCGAGTATGAGGGTATCTAGCTCTTTTCTCCGGCAAGGAAAATATATATGTTATGGAGATAGAAAATTTTGTTGGTCGCTCTAACTTGGAAAAGGAAAAGGAAGTCCGAGCTCTTCCAGTGGTCTGCTTCAGAATTTTGAGCAAAAATCCAGGCATGTTAGGCCCTAACCTTTAAAAATCTTGTTGTCTTTCAAGTGATTTCATTAGAACAACTCTGTTCAAATGTTTTGAGAAAATAGATGATTTTTCCTATGGTTGTCTGGTGTGATTTTTGCACTGTATCTTCTTGCTGGAATGACTTGTCATTTATCCCTTGATGGGTGTTTATTATTTTCGAACTGTGGCTTTGTTTCTTTGTGTTTGCATTCTGGCTTAAATATACGAAATATATGAAAAGTAGGAATGCTCGGCCTGATTCGGCGATAGCTCATAAATTATTCCTGTGAAGGGTATAAGCCACTGTTATGATTGTCGATTTTTAGTCGTCGACGCTTGTTGTTGATACTAGCCATCAATACTGGTTGTGGGTACTCGCAGAAAGGAATACTGTTGGACTTTTGTTGACTGCTCAGTTTATATTGAACCTTTGTAAGCTCTGTTGTGGTTATTGATGATAGTGGCTATTGATACTTGTTGGGTTTCGTTTCGTCTTTTAAAAAAATGTTGGGAAGAGGTATCTTACTGTGTTACAGTAATTCTTTATGACTATGCCGGAGATGTTTTTCCCTTACTTTGTGGTTATGGGTTTATACCCGTTAACAGTATGCAATATATATATAGGTTTATATTTGTTATAATCAGTACGACTCTGTGGAGTCGATTGAATGATTTATATATATATTTGAACCACTTTATTCAAGCTAAATATAATTGAATATTGGTATTTGATGTGCCAAAGAACTTAAGGGAATAACATGTATTTCGTCCCTCTGTTATTTTTGTAAGAAAACCTTCGTATCGCAAGGATTTTGTGGTACAGATTCTTTAAGTGTATTTTTTTACATCGACATTCTATGCAAATTTGTGTAAAAATAATTGGCAAGGGTTCAGTCGGATTCCTTGTTTTGAATCGCAATTAGATTTGATTTGTCCGATTTTTATTATGCACCGTTGATGGGCTCATGGAATCATATGCAATTATTTGTCCTTCTTACCGTTGTTCGGATTCGCTTGAATTCTTGGAAGGTAACTGTATTTTAGTCTCATATTGAACCTGATTTTGGGACACCGTCGTTTTGTCACTTTGTTTGAGTTCCTGAGTATGGATAATTATCATGTGTCCTCGCTCTCACAAGTGAGTCGTGGATACCATACTTTAAACTTGAATGCGCCCGTGAGAATAGATATGCTATATTCCTTTCCATTTATTCCAGTCCGATTGAGACTAGTATGTTTCGGAAATTTTGTGTGATTGTCTTGGCATAGTCTTAAGGAAACATCAAATTGCTTAATGCAATGAAGTCTGTAGTTGATCGTGATATACTAGAGGTTCTTTGATTTCGAACTTGGGTCGAAAATCCTTGCTGTGTATAAAAGGGACTAGCATTGGGCTATAGGTTGATATATGGGATTGTAAGCGTGTTTTTCTTCTGTTGCATAACTATCCTGCCTTGAGCTGGACTGATCTAAAAGCCGGGCGACCGCACTCGGCTGAGTGCAATGTGGTGATTTTCATGTTGTTTAACGCTTCTTGTAGAGTCTGTTTGGTTGATAGACTTCACTATTGACGTGTTAGCCACTGTACAGGAGTTTTTGCTGTGTTCGATTTTTATTATGACAGTGATTCTTCTTGTGGTTTGTCGGACTTGTTCGTATACATACTGGATGAATGCTTTCCATATGTGGAGACGGTACAGTAGTGAACTTGTGTGAAGGGAAGTGTGAATGATTTGTTTCTTTCTCTTCTATTATTTTAATACTTGTTGGTATCTGTCTAACAGTTGGAATTGTTCTTGTATCTTATTAGTGGAATCACGATTTTCTATGATATTCCATTTCCTGATGAAAGTAACGATCTGTCCAATGTTGCTGATCTTGGATTCAAGATAATTGTTTGGATACTTTCATTCTTTGATTCTTAATATTTGATGAAATATTTGAGAAATGTTTAGGACTATTCTGTAACGATGATAGAGTTACACGTTTGTAGTCATTTTTGTATTACAAAGGCATAGTCTGATTATGTTTACTTGTTTGGATAATTGATCTCATTTAAACAGGGTGTTTAATGAAAACAATTGACGGATTGCAATTGTTTTAAAAGTTAGTGCTTATCATGCCGGGCATCGAACTGACTCATGTTGACTATTTTTGCAGATGGTTGCCGTAAGTGGTAAAGCATGCAGATCTGACAGGATGATCAGATTGTTTAATTTGATTTATAATAAATTTCAGCTTGATTTTTCTAAATGTACTAAATGTGGAAAGATGTTCCTTTTCCATTGAGCATTGTATCAAGTATGCTGAATGTCTAAAATGTACAGATCTGAGAGGAATGGAAATAAGTATTTGTTACTTATGTGTTGTATTCTTAATTCTGATAGTTGACCTTCTTCGGTTTATATATCGGAGTGGCAATGTTATCCTTGTGTAATTTGGATGCTTTTGTGATTGTCAATGAAAGCTTATAAGGAAATGTGATTGAATTCTTATGAGTGATTAGTAGTTCTAATTTGATCTATCGAAGCAAAATTGAAATTTAAATCATTGTCTTTTTAAAAGATAGGGTTAAAATGAACCTAAGCAGAACACTAATCAAGCTGAATTAAATTACTAATCCCTAGTCCTGAGCATGACAGGACAACATTAAATTGGATTCTTAATCATTTATATCTTGATGCTAATAAGTATGATATAAATTCAGTTAAGAGAACTGATATAAATCTAATGGGGTTCAGATGGCAATCTCATGTGAAGGTTATGAGATATTGTCCAATTCTGTTGTTTTAGAATCATGTGTATTCTAATAACTCCTTGATGAGACCTTAGCCTTAATATCTCCACCATGCAATGGGTTTTATTGAGGAAGGTCATCTTAAGACGAAGAATCCAGGGATCGGGAAAGACTAACCCTAGGGGAAAAGTCTTTAAGTAATTTAAACTCAAAGTGCGTAACGCATATTTTTATTAAGTAGATCTTTTCGAGGCGGATTTAAAGGTTGACGACACAAGTCAACTGCAGGGTTGTACCTCCGAGAAGATTAGGATCTTCTCGAAGTTACAACAATGCAGGTGACTTATGACGACACCCTTTGCATTGATCGCTAAGATTTACACTTTGATCTCGAACGAGTTACTCAGGGACCGATTAGGAATGTGGTCATGTTATAAGGCTGCCTAGGAGATTCGGGGTATCATGACACACTGGTTTAACTGCAGGGTTAAACCAGTATGTCATCGTATCCCTAACCCTCATGGGCATCCATATAACATTATCACCTTGTTAATCTTTCTCCGAGTGATTAAGTTGTGATAGGAAGGACTGACAGAAGTTGGTATAAGACATTCTATATAACATAAGAATGGGGTGAAGGGCGTATTCCAGATTGACGAGTATGTCGTTAAGGAATACGAGACATAAACAGTATGTTTCAAATCTTTGGCCAAAGTATCGCAAGTTGCTGATTGCGTTGTCCTAATTCACCTAGTCTAAGGGATGAGATGCCGATGAATAATGGTAACAATTATTCAGTTAGGTTCCTTGGATAGAGCATTCTGAATTCCCAGAATAGGGAAGAGAACCGCAAGAGTAAAGTGTTAAATAAAAACACCAACTCTTATTACTCATGAATAGATCGGTAGATTACCGAGTCATGGAATGAATAGATCGGAGGTACTCCGAGTCATTACAGCTGCATATGGTTGTCTGTTATATGAATGGTTATTTGATTTGTGAGTTCTAAATTATGTATTTAGAACCAGGATGCAATTATCAAAAAAAAATTCACTTGTTCTAAGGTATAAATTGAGGATGTTACAATCCTCAATACCTCTATACTCTGGGAGATGAGGGACATCTCCATATAAATGTTCTTGGGTTGCTACAGCCGTGACCACCCGACCTAGAACATCCTTGGTTTCCTCTTCCTCTAAAACCACCTAAACCACTTAACTAGAATTATCCATACCACCTCGATCCTCCACCAGATTTGGAATAGGGCCCATGGATGTACTCCCCGTGTCTCGACAAAGGGTATTATACTCGGGACCCCTATAGTCCGTGAAGTAGTCCCAATTCTAGAGGTGAATCCCACACTCGGCGTGCTCATATTCTCAGTATAGATGATGAGCCTAAAAATACCCCCAAATAATAACGAACCTATCTCGTATGTTGCCATTGATGTACTTTCTGTCCCGACTTATTTCTACTCTTTCACTTCCTAAATTAAAACTATGTTTACTGTTGTACTAGATCTTTCCAAGCGCAAGGGCTAGGTCAAGAGGTTAGCTTAGATGCGTGCCCATGGCCCGTAATATCTATTGGCATGCTTCCATGTGAGGCCAAAGAGGGTTCTCTATCATGTTTTCCTAGATGGGGAGTTCCCGATGCTCTTGCTCTTCTTACTCCCCATGAGCCTCAAATCCTTCATGAGTCATCTCTCTCCATAACACCATCTTGCTGTAATTTCTTGTTTCTTTCATAATTACCTCTCACACACCTCATCATACTTCATCTACCTCTCTTCCCTCTATCATTCTCGCCACTAGGTCCGACATCTTTTACCAACTCTGCCTCGCCCCATGTGTGGAAATTTTTAGCTTTCCATAGATTTATCTTCCAAGTTCAATGTTAACATCGTATTTTGATTGCAATGTAATACCTTGCAAATACATCCCTCTAGGATACCATAAGAACTAGAACTCCACTACCTCTGGGCATGAATAAATCAAAATTGAATACTCTAGAATATAGCTATTTAGAACATCGTGAAACTAGGTATCTACTGCGCGAGTCCAGATCAAGTCAGCATCATATAGTGTTTGAAATTCCTCCTAGGTCCAAATAAGTTTGTGATACCTCCAATTCCATTTAGACGTGTATGTAGTCAACCACTCATATAATTCTATGGGAAAGATAGCAAAGAAGCTTTCGTACAAACTGTCATACAGATTTTTCTCTACCCAAGTGTGTGCATGAAATCCGGATCTAGTGTCAAACCTCCATGCGTATTCTTCCTCCGATCATGAATCCACTCTTCAACACTTGCCAAAGTTAGCTGGTATGTCTTCATCATGAACCAAGCTTTCAAACAACTCAAAAGAGGTACTTAGAAATGGAACCAATGACGCAACCTAGAATTCTTAGATAACACCTAGTCGTAATGGCACATCACTCACCTAGGCCGAGTGCTCACCAAGCACGCAAAGGTACCAGTCCCTCTTTAGGGTTGTTGTAGGAGAATGGTAGGATGATGAAGTAGTATAAAAACATATATTTAGGAACTAATCCATCTATACATCGTTACACCATACCAAATCTATAAGCACTTAAGTATAAATCATCATGATACAATAATATACAATAACAAACATATCGAGATAATCAAGTTCAGCCAATATTCTTTATATATTCATCATACCAATAATACAAAATCTTCATACAATACCAGACATGCGCACATGGATCTGTTATAATTATCCAGTCTCATGCACTCATGTATCTCTAATCCTTCAAAGTAGTATGTGTCTCTATCTATATCTTACTAAGTAATTCATTACATATATATATAGGGTGGGGGACTAGCCCTTCACTACTTAACTCTACCAAAATAGGTCGCATGCTAATAATAGACACGTGCCTTTTACAACTATAGCCATACATGCAAGTATGCTATCTATAGATCGCTAATAGTTAACTATAGTGGTGGATCTATTCTTAGCTTATGCCTATGCAAGAGTGATTTGACATGCTCATTGAAATCTCCACGAAGAGTGACGTGCAAGTCTCAAAGATCACTCGTGTGCTCAAGCCAACCTCTAAGAATAGCCTTCTCCAAAATCGGCTAAGTCATGAAAGTATGACTCTACACCTCCATGCGCAACACCTTCCTATACCTTCGCGCCTTTACTCCTATGCTATTCTCCCACATAGACTCTATGTATGAGTTCTTCTAATTGTTTTCTTTGATCAACACCCTAACTTCCTATAGTGGCAATATATTATTTTATTTTTAGATTTTGACCTTTCCCACCCTTTGATTTTCCACAACTTCCTCTATTCTTCTGTCTCCCTCTAGTTTCCACTTTGTCAAATAATTCCCGAAGTAGAAGATTCCCCAGATATTTTTCTTCACATTTACTCGCTTAGAATCACCCTACAACATCGTCAAACTTCAAATTTGAGTTTGCTTTGGAACCGAGTTGCTTATCAGAATTACCAAGCTATTCCAACTCTCGTAAAGAGCATAGAATTAATAAATCCCTAACTTATTCATCAAATTATATTGAATCAAGCTAGAATATTTACAACCGTATTAACATCATTTAAATGATTTACTACTTTAAACATTCTCATACATCTTCATATTAAAAAAATTCATTAAAAATATCTTATTAGAGCAGAGAGTTTTTCGTACAACTTCCCTAATGCATCCATCAGTTCTTTTTAGTATTTTCCTTTGAAACATTAAATAATACCGAAGATGCAAGACATGGCCAAATTGTACCAAGTGTCTTCCTATCCAAAAATCCCATTATGCATCTCACATGCTCGAGGTTTTGTTCACCTTCTCAAACAACATAATATAAAGATCCTTCCGATAAAGGTAATCTTTCATCCGCATCTTCCAAAGACTCAAATTCTCGCCCATTGAATTTATCAACCTTTGATCTTCCATCATTTGCCATAGCTCCCACTCAAGATAAAATTTCCATGTGATTTACTTCAATAAAAAAACACCACCAAAGCTCGATACTCTTAGGAATTAGAGAACAAATATGCGAAACAATTCCTCAAATCACAAAAGAGGAAAACTATTTAACAAATTATACTTACAAAAATATAACAAAGATGAATAAATATTACACAAGAGAAGAAAAAACAATATTTAACGTGGTTCACCCAATGTAGGCTACGTCCACCAAGAACTTGCTCAGATTTATTACCATCCACCTTTCTCTCAATACAATACTTAGATTTGTTTTGGAGCTATGCTCAACAAAATCTCATGAATTCACATGCCTCTACAATGCCATATCTCCCCATCAAATATATATTTATAGGCAATTACTAAAGTAGTTTGGCCAAAAAACCATGGGCCGAAACCATGAATAGTAAAACCATGAGTAGTAGTATACCCATGAATAGTAAAACCGTGAATAGTAAAACCATGAATAGTAAACCCATGAATAGTAAAACTAGTTTTTTCTCATATAGTCTTCAACTCTTCCACACATGAAAATAGGCTCCACAACATAACATATCGACAACATATAAAAGGTTGAACAAAGCCACACCATTTCGCTTAGTGTTTGGTGTAGAATTAGTTCTTCTTATGGAATTTATGTTACCTTCTTTGTCTATCGCACGTGCTAGAAGTCTTGTTGATGAGCAAGCATTAGAAGAATGCATTAAAGAGGTAATAAAATTGGATGAACGATGAGCCATAGCACATTGGAGTAAAAATCAAGAAAAGGCCAGGCGAAAGCATGTCATGACAAGCACATATGGGGTAAAATGCTTGAGATAGGACAAATGGTGCCCCTTTATGATTATAAGTATTTGTGCCATCTAGGAAAACACAAATTACATTGGTTGGGCCATATGTTATCACTCACATACTTGAATCAAAGCTTTTAGTTAGAGGCCCTTGATGGAATAAGGTTACCCAGTTACTTCAATGGGACTAGGCTGAAGCCCTACTATAAATAAGTCTTCTTGGTGTTTTTAATAAGGTAGTGTTGCCATTTAGATTATCATTTCAATTCTACATTTCCTTAATGTGTTTATTTCTTTGTTGTTATGATTTGTCAATTTAATTGGTGTGTTTGTGTAATAAGTGTGTTTATGAGCCAAAAGCTAATTACTATTTGAAGAATTTTTATGCATAGAGACTCGCACATACCCTTAGTATGGGGTTAGTTTTGATATCTAGGTACCGAACTAATGGAGATAAGTCTACATGAAAGGAACTATCTACGGGTGCTATTCAAGGCTAGAATTTTGAAAAAATAAAAAATCTTTGGGATAGAAGGACCATAGATAGAGAGGAGTGAAGAAACAAGTATAACGCAATGTAATCAGGGGGCCGTGAAGACTACCAATAGAAGACACAAAGTGATGAGATACTTAGGTGCATGGAAGCACATTGAAGAGAAGTCTGCAGCCAAAAGGTAGGAGGGTGTGCTAGAAGATTATAGCTTGGGCACGAAAAATGTACCGTGTGGAAATAATGAAAATGGTCAATTAATGATAGGATTGTTAGTAGGTGGAGGAGTAATAAATGCACTAAAATTTGAAATTCTATATAAGGAAAGATGCAAGTTCATTTTTATCATTGCAATTGAGAGAATTTGAAAAGGATTAAGTAAAAATGAGCCAAGAAATCATGTTGAGGTGTGTAGAGTGTCAAACCAGATGGAGAGAAGGGTTGTGCACTGGAGAAGCTTGCGTTACCATATGTGAAGGGTTGAGCAAAGGAGACACATTATAAACAAACTAGGGAAAGTGATTTATACTAGGGCATGAAGATTTAAGCTAGGGTATCTATTTTCAAGACTATAGAGGTAGAAAAGAGATTTTTCAAATGGCACCAAAGAAAGCACCCGCAACAAGAGATAAAGGGAAGAAGAAGGTTGAAGTGGAAGAAGAGATTTCTCCCAGAGTAATTTTTCAGAAATGTAGTATCTAGAGGGCATGATTGTGGGACAAGAATGGGATTCCCATATCCACCAATGTAAAATCAATGACTACAACCATCAAACATTAGATAATAAGAAGGATCTTGATGTGTTGTTGAGCATGAAAATGAACAAGCGCACGACAAAGGATATGCCAGTATATGATGACGTTGGTGAGAAGTTGTTGAAGCAGAATGGAGTCTACCAGTTGTATGAGCTACCATATTTTGGAAAGTATGAACCATTGTATCGGTGGCTAATGAGCAGAGTCCATGAGGACTTCTTCTACTTCACCAGATGGAGGGTAAGAATCACAACTACTTTGATTTCAACAATGACAGGACTAAGGGCCTCAGGGTTGGATCTAGATAATGATTTAACTAATAAAGCCACAATCCTAGAGACAAGGAAGGAGCTGGGGTATACCAAGGGTCCGCGTGGCATGGACATTGAAAAGTTAATTAAGTACCCAATAGTGTAGGCAGTTGCACATTTTGTGACAAAGTTGAATGATCAAGGAAGGTGGTCGCAGGTAAACACAATGTGGTTACATATCACCAAGAAGATGTCTTAAGGAGTGGTCTACAACATTGCAGATCACATAGAAAATAAAATCATTAAAGAAGTGTAGACAAGTGACAAAAATAAGTTTTGGCACTGTGTTATTGTCCTTAGTATTCATGGAGATTAGGGTGCTTGATGGGCAAAAGGAGAAGATTTGGGAGTACCCCACGGAACACAAGTCACCTACAGAGAGGTTTGGAAAGTACTTGTGTGATGGATCAATGAGTGGACCATTCAAGTAGAGGGTGGAGATGTGGTACAATAGACTCCATGCAAAGCATTCGAGGAAGAGTGGCACATACCCAAGGATTTTCCTTCGGTGGTGGGTAAGGTAGTTCAGTTTTCCATATACCAACATTTTTACATCACACAATTTGCGATGAAGGATGGGGCTTGGAGCCCATGGTGTAAATTGTTGTATGCCTTCATAGAAAGGTATTTCCAAGCATCATTCCATCGGTTCTCAAATGTGTGCCACTTAACCTTTAATGTAGACAAGGTAGATTATGACTACCACACTCTAAGGAAGAAGTATGTATATCCAGGGTGCAATGCATACATTGAAAGACTTATTTTAGATATTATAAGCATGAAACATGTGATCTTGGTAGTTGGGGACACCAGAGTAGTGCTTATGTACCTGTAACTCAAACCCAAGCTGGAGAATGCTAAGTATGTGGAGAATGAGTTTGCGCTCCCTAGGGCTGCCAAAGGGTAAGCATACAATGGAAAATGTTCCAACACCCAAGCCCATAGAAATAATTCAAGTTGATGATGAAGAAGAAGAGCATGAGGATAGTGGTGGTTTGGAACATAGAGGTAGAAGATAGCCTCCAAATAAGGATGAAGCTGAGCACACAACTACTCCACCTCAGCCATAAGAGGGAGATGATGAGGAATTGGATGCATTCCAAGGAGAGCATTGATTCAAGAGAGTATTCAGGAGAACAAGGACCCAAGGTGCTACTCCACAAACAATGCATAGATCACCTCAACTCTCTCCATAGAAGGAGACAACTAAGAAAAGGAGAAGGAAATTAAAGTTGAATGAGGAAGTGGAAGAGTTGGATGAAAGTGCGCCCAATTATCTTACACCTCTAGAGAACGTGGAAGAAAAAAAAAGATGAAGAAATGAAGGATGGAGAAGAGCAAGAAAAAGGGGTAGAAGAGACAACAACAAAGACTACTCAGGACATAACAACACAAGTTCCCAATCTTAAAGCCCAAGTTCCTAAGCAGCCTAGATCAAGAAGAACAAGTGGGAGTATATTCCACTAGCCATGGGCTACACCGAGGACACAAGTAAAATTATCTACACCCATTTCCAGAGCACAATGGCACAAAAGGAGTTATATGGTTGGGAGTTAATGGATGAAGATATGGTGACAGTGTGCACAAGGAAGAAATTGTCATGGTCGATGCACACACACATGGATGAACCAGACTTTGATGTATGTTAGGAGTCATGCATGTTAAGAAGGTTGAAAAATACACCTTAGGATAGACACATAATAGTAAATCCTACTATTATGTCATACAAATAGGTGAGCAATGATTTGGTGAAGGTATCGACAAAGGTCGCACGAGGTAATATGGATAAAGCTACGACAATTAGGGCATTGAGGGAGGAGATCAAGACTAAGGATGAGGAGATAACACACCTAAAATAGGAAAAATACTTGGCACAGAAGAATAATGTTGTGTTTATCAACATGGCAGAGGAGATTGGTGATAATTTCATGAAGGCTAGGCCACACTTAGAGCCAAAGGTACCCAAGATGTTTCCTTTGGCAATACATTATGTTAGTATATTGGTGGACTTAGTGCTTGAAGATGAACCTCTGCACATGCCTGAGCCAAAGGATCTAGCACGGAAGTAGAGCATGAAAAGGATTTAGTGATGCGGAAGATTGCATCATATGAAGGATTGATTTAGAGCTTACAAGAGGAATTCAAGATGGTGGATCAAGCATTAAATATTTTTACAGCACCAAAGGCTATTATAAGGACCAGGACCATTTTAGAAGAAAATGAGGTCCTGAAGAACATGAAGGATGAGACATTGGGCCTCATAGAATGGTTAACACTTATTAAGAAGAAGCGTGAGGACCTTACAAACCACTTAGGAATGTCACAGGGAAAGGCTAGATGAGCTTGGAAAAATCATCACTCCAAATATGGACTTGTTGGAAGGGAGAATGATGGGTATGTCAAACATCATGTTGGTCTTGTAGAATGAAAATATAGAGATTGCAAGGGATGAATTAGAGTCAATTATAGTGGATATTCTAGAGAAAGAAGAGGTCACACTCAATGATTGGTAGACCTTAGAGGCAGAGATAAAAGAGGAATATCTAGAATTGATTATTCAGGTTGTAGAAGAAGATACTACGGGTTGAAGACATTATTTCATTCATCAAAATTATTTCTATTCTTCTATTCATATTCTTTGATTCATTTTTGGAGACAACCATTTTTGGGCAAAATGCAACTAGTGTGGGGTAATGTTGATCAGTCAGAATTTGGCACTTAGTGAAGAAAATACAGAAGGTTCACATGGGAGAGAAAAGCACATTCAAAGGTGCGAAAGCATCGGAGAGGATCGCATGCAGAACAGAGACAAATTCGGGACTTATCCATTTTCATGATGAGGATATATTTTTTGAAATAGTGTGCAAGGAACTCAAACCGATTGGAGACTTATGCGACACACATTGGCTATTTTTTGATGATCAGCTATGAAGCATTTTTCATGGATGCAGGATAAAGATAGAATGGTGAATTGATAGTTGACTAAGGGAGATATATTGTTAACACTCTTGCATGTAAGCCTATTTTTATAATGGCACGTGGCTAATAATAGCATGTGACCTATTTTGGGATTAGATAAGTGGTGAAGGGAAAGTCCCCACCCTTATAAATATGTATTGAAATGTGTAGTAGAGAGAGAGAATATATATACATGTGAGAACTAGGGTATAGTGAGATTATGTTAGATTTGTTATGCGCATGAGCGTATACTATTGTTATTGTAATGAAGCTTCTGTGTATTTACTATAATTAATATAATGGAGATTATGGACTAAAACAAGGTGTTCTCATGGTTATAATTTAGTATTGCATGTTTTATTCCATTATGGTTATCTGTTAAAGTCTGTTATGTTCTAGATCTAGACCTGAATATGTAATGTTTGAAAGATATATTAGCTATAGATCTAAATGATTAAAGTCTTCATCATGCTAACATCCTGAAAACAACCCTAAAGAGGGGCCTGGTACCTTCACGTGCTTCGGGTGAGTGCTCAGTCTAGGCTGAGTGATGTGCCAGCATGCCTAGGCTTGTATTGCTAAATTCTAGGTTGCATCATAGATCTTGGTTTCGTGGGAATTGGAAAATATTAGAAATAGTTGTCTAGGTTTTCTCTCGTGTCTACACGAGATATGGGGGAGGTCTCTGTGGAGACATTTTTAGGTAGGTTATTTGACTTGGATGAGTCTTTTTGAGGTTTTTTAGAATATTTACGTTATTTTAGTGAAATTATGATCAAAGATATACTAACCGACATCATTCTAGTGGCTGATTTCGGTGAAAGGGAAATCGATGATGGTTAAGGTAACCAGCGTCGATAGGGGAAATTTTGTGAAATTTGATTAACATGTGGTTTTGGGATTCTTTGTGATTGCACAGAGAATGAAGGGGGCTGGTTGGATTCATGATAAAGTGATAAAAACTCATAAATGTGTAAAAGGTTAGGAATAAAGATCCAGAAGGTTGTGGTGGCTAGATAGGGATATGGGCTAGAAAATGGGGATGGTAGAATATAGGGAATAACAAGTTCTAATGAAAAAAAGGATAAAGAACTTAATTAGTAAGTACAAAAATGATACAAAATCAAATGCACTTACTTTTCCTACAAGATTTGGGGGTGAAGGAAGGTAATGGTCAATTTGTGAGCCTAGTGGTTACCGTGTCGGAAGTGCTTCCCATAATGTCACCGTGAATGCCAATGCCTTCATATCAGTCCTAGTACTTTTTGGGCCTTTATATGGATGTATTATGTCGTCTTGATGTTGAGAAAACTTGGGTTCATGCTTCAATTCAGATAGCTCTCCCAAAAATTGAAATGACCAACCCTAGAAAAAGGTTTCCAAATTGTATATATGGTGACCGATGATGGTCAAGGTGATCGACGTCAGTTGAGGGTTAACCAGTGTTGGTTAAGGTGAGATATCCTAGGTTTACCAAAAATAACAGATCTTGGCTATTTTTGGCATGCTTTGCTTCTTGGCCCGGGTCTCAAGTGATGGTTAATGCTTAGATAAGTGGGCATGTTGTTGGAGAAGGAATATGAATTTAATGCTAGGGTTAGACTAAGTCCCAAGTGGTTAGGATAAGTAGAGACTTAGTCTTAGTTAATTAATATACTAAGAATAAATCCATGGGAAGGTGTCTTGGTGATGTGTTTAGGTGAGGTGTAAATTAACCTAAATAAAGTAATTATATTAATAAATAGTGTGACGATGGGCATTAATTCAATTTAAATAATTAAATTAATATGAATGTGAGGTAAAGGGGTCATGGTTAGGTGAACAAGTTATGTTAACTAATTCAAGGGGACCAAGGCGAGTATGAATCAAATTTGGTGTCTACACTCTCCATAGATGGCCTAAATGGGATCATCTTCATCCCCAAATGGGAATGAGAATAACTCCTCATCTTGGATAAGCATATAAGTTGATTTTTCTTCTTGAAAATCATCAAGAACTATCTCCTCTTCCTCATGGTTTGCATCGTCTTGTAATTCAGGGCTTCCCTCTTGTAACTCGAATCTCCTCAATGCTTCTTCAAAATCCAAATCTCTCTGGGAAGGCATGTCTAGACCTATCAAGATGGGAATATCATCTTCTTCCTTGGTTTCTACAAAGTGATTCATTTACCTACTATTTTGGTACAAGATGTTAGCTTTAGGATTTCCTTATTTTTGCACTATGTACCTCATCTTCTTCTCTAGAAGCAATTTCTCCATGTCTCCTTTAACTGATATGGTTATAGATGACCAATTCATTTGAATTTTCCCTCCCAAGTCTTGGCAAAAACTTCTACTCAGCAACATTCTAAACCAAGTCGGACGTCTGCTACCAAAATCCTCGCTGAAATTTTCTTATCTGGAAATCTGGTGAGATCCACCTATGCATCTTTGACCTTCCCTACAAGTGGGACCTCTTTTGACTCTAAAGAGTAACAAGAGCCACCGGGTGGAGTCATGGTGAGTTTGAGATCTTTGGAAACCTTCACGGGCATGACATTATCCAAGGCACCCAAATCTATTATGCAGTTGTTCAATACATATTCTCCAACAAGAAGGGAGACATAGAAAGGTTCAACTTTATCATTCTTTGATGCACTCAGAGAAAGCATGTTCTATGAGGGAGGTGTAGGTGGGTTTGGTAGTATTCCTTTAGGATGAGGAGCTACATCATTGGGTGTTAGACTACCATTCCTGATGTATTGAACAAACCTCTTGAACTATTCAGGATGGGTCTATAAATATTCAATTTTGGTAATCTACACTTTGTCTTTATTTGCATATTCTATGAATTCAAAGGGAGCAGATGCAGACAAAGGGGGTGAAGGGATTGATTTTGGAGTCTGGATAGGATTGGGAGTAGGATTTGATGTTTGAGGAATGGATGGTATTTTGAATGACACACTAGGAGCTTTCAAGGTATTATATTTTGTAGGAGAAGATTTAGATTTAGAAATGGAAGAGGAATTGGAAAACTTACTTGGAATAGTAGGAGTCTTCTTACTTGCTACAGGTCAAGCTTTAACAATGTAGACTTCATGGAAGATGGAAGTGGGGATCCTCAACTGATTATTTTGTTTTGCAGAGTCACCATAGGAGGATCATCAACCTTATTTTCCTTTGTAGTAGTGGAGGGAGATGCTCTTTTCTCGAACTGAGAATGAGTGAATACCACACATGAGAAACCGGGTGCATCCTCTTCATCTTATTCATCACCTCTAGAATACTCAAAAATATGATTTTTCTATTGTTCTCAAGTTCATCGATCTCTAGGAAGTTTCCACCTTCACTTTCTTGTTCAAGCTCTTCTTCACTTTCTTGAAATCTACAATTTACATTCACAGGTGAGGCCTCTAAGGAAATACTTTAGGGTGATCCTGAAATTTGATTTGTGTTGTTTCTTTGAGAAGAAAATCATTCAAACATTTCCCTCCTCAATGAAGCTATTTCATTTTCCATTTTCTATAAAAAAGGATTGGTTCTTTCATCTCCGTGGCATTTAGCTTTACCTTTTGAGGGATTCTTGATCTTTCCAAATAGGATGAGATTGTCATCAAGTTCAATGTCCATATTTTTTGCTTCTACCCTATTCCTTGGTTGAATTCTTCGTAGGAGAAATCCTACCTTCCGATGATTGCGCATTAATGAAGAATATATTGGTATTGATTTCAGATGGTGAATCTTCTTCTCGTATCCTCGTGAAGTAATTATTCAAAATGAGCCATGAAGTCTCTCATAGTTTCTCTTTCTCCTTGCCTCATTTAAGCCAACCGCACCAAGAGGTCCCGATAGTATTCAATTGATTTAAATATTTCTTCAAAGGAAGCTCGATGTCGTCCCAAACCAGTAATGGATTGGGAAGGTAGGAGTTTGAACCATTATGCTTCTTTTTCTTAGAGGGACTCTATGAATAATCTTACAGTAATGTCTTCATGTTAGACACCAAGAATTCCACATGATGTCATGAAGGCAACGATGTGTTCTTCACGATGTTTTGTATTGTTACCTTTGAACTTTGGAAATTTCTTGATGAAACCCATTAGTGGATCATGAAGAGGAGGTTCAAGAGCAAGTGGGCATGTATTCCTTCCCCATGGAACAATGGGTTGAGGTATTTCTTCTTTTCCACCATCATTTCCTCTACTTGTATTTATGCTCTTTCCTCATAAAATTATTCTTAAAATTCTTCTTATTCTGAGAGCTCAATGTTCAATGGTGGTTGAAAATGGGAGAATTTGAAGGGGGTATCAACAGGAGTTTGGATAGGATTGTTAGGTGAACTATTTGAAGAGCCAGATGGAGAGGAGGCTTGAGAGAAAAATAATGGATTATCTCTAATTCATTCTTGCTAATTTTGTAGAACACCTCTCAACTTGTTCAAACTAGTGTACCTTCCTTTGGTCAGCTTTTGGAAATTCTTGAAGTGGGAATATGAAAAGACATTGTGGAATATGAAAGGTCATGTGCAGGAATTTACAATGTATCTTTCAACAATAGATTTTCATTAACATTTTATTTTGTTTTTTAAAAAATTTGGACCTTGTGGACATATTTTGGGTGTAGATGCTATTAAATCTTCCCCACAAAGTGGGTTCCAAGAACTATTGGTGAGAAAAAAATTTAGGTGGACAAAATTCTAGTTATCTTACCAATGCTCTAGGAATCTAAGTCCCTCTACTTAACTGGTGAAGCTTCAGATATGCATGTACGAGAAAATGTGGATTTCTATGGTGGCATTTAGACTACGGATCTAGTAAGGGGCCACTAACCCTACGAAAAGATAGTAATTTATTACTAGGGAGGAAATTTTTGTAAAGCAGGTGAAAGGGAGTGAGAAATGAGATAGGGGAACTAATTTTTTGGTAGGAAATTAGATTCCCGCACACACTAGTTGAAACTTCAACACATGCATTTATGAGAAGAAACAACCCCGTAAATGGTAAAAAGATGAGATAATATGCTGAACTCAAATTTTCTAAAATATCCTCATCAAAAATGCTAAAAATTCCTCCTTATTCTATTGATTCTTAAACAGAAGTTGTACATAGTGTGGGAATGGAAGAAATTTGAGAGTGGAGGAAAGTAGAAGAAAATGGCTATCTCCTTTGCTTTCTCTAAGTATAATGCACTCTTGAGTTTACAAGATCAATTTCCAACCCTTTGAAAAGAGAATGGCTTTACAATTTATAGAATGAGAGATGACTCGTCATCTACCCCCAATGGCTTTTCATATGTCCTCACGTAACTTAAAAATTTTCAACTTCCTAGGAGAATATTAAGTCCCTTTTTATAACATAAAGGTGAATTTTACATTAGAAGCATAAAGTTTCTTTTTTAATTTCATTAAAGGACATCTAAAAATTTCACCCCAATGAAGAATTAGAACATGGAGGAGAGAGAAATTAGGGGGAGAGAAGAGAGGAGAGAAAGAAGGAAGAAGAAGGGGGAAGAAACACTGATGACGAATAATCTTCCTTCGATGAAGTCCACATCTCCTTCGAGATGATCTAATGATGAGGTGTTCCACGTTAGTGAACTCTACATATTCAAAATATTTATACCCTGAGAAATTACTTCATCTTTTCTCATAGAAACTTGTCGAGTTGAATGAATTGTTCTATCGATGACTGCAATTCTGACCCTTTGTATGATATACCTATGACTGAAAACTCTAGTGAGTGTCAAAAGATGCTATTGAATTCCCTGAGATGAGTCTTTAATTCCTTATAAGAAATTCCCATAGATAATCTTGAATGATGGTGTTGACCTAAATGATCATCCCTATATGTCCCATTGTGCCAAAATTTCCCTTTGAGTACACCCTGCTATTTTTAGAATATGAGCCCATGTTCTCGCTATTCAGGACATATCACCGATCTTGCTCCAGTTTCACCTTCCCGAACCTTCTACCATATTCTAACCTCCTCTGTTCCTCGATATTTGTATTTTTAGCACATTTCTATTTTTAACAGGTTTCTATTTAGGGACCTATTATTTTGGAAAGAAGTTGTTTATGTATTCCTTTTCATTTTACCCCTTTTCTTATTGTCATAAGTGATAGAACTTGCAATTCAATGGACTCTTCATTTATAGCATGTGATGAAATATCACATCTGCTATTTTTATTTAGTGGTTAAAATGACCTATGTTTGCAATGGGAACAATTTTTTTAGATTTGGCTCTTCGTCACAAACTTGTGCTCCAATTTTCATCATGATTCGCTTTCCAAAAAGCTCATAAATGAAAAATGAAAATTTATGTTTGGTAAGAGCTTCATTTATGGAGATAATAGGGTAGAATATTGATAAAAAATCAGTCCTTCATATCTCAAGAAAGTGGAAACTTTATCATGCAAAAACTAGTTTGTGAAACTATATTTTTGGATACTCTTCCCTCGAGAATCCTAGATTATTTCACCCACTGGATCTTTGAGAATTTGAAAATTTCTTTGAAGAGGGAAGAATTATGATAAAAACATAGCCCTCCATATGCCTAAAAATAGGGACTTCATGGCATAAAAAATAGTTCACGCGAAACTAGATTTTTCAACGATCATTCCCTCCAATTTTTGTGTAATTTCACCCACTAGAACCCTGAGAAGTGGAGAGTTAGCTCATTGATTTTTTCCATTACTGTTTCATGGCAGCCATTAATGGAGATTTAAATTTTTAGGTATATTTTTTCTTCATTTTCTATGAAATCAACTCCATTGCAATAGGTTTCTACTTTTGATACTTCATGCAAATTTTACTTCAATCTGACAACTAGTTTGATGGGAAATTCAAATTTTTCTTCGTTGAGCCGGGAAGGAGATTTATTTGCTTTGAATGCTCTATTACACAAGAGGAGAATTTGAAATTATGTTTTTATGCTCTTTGATAGAGGAAAGAACAACAAAAATAATTTTTTTCTTCGTGCAATTTGCAAGATTTGTGAGAATTTCCATTTTTTGGCTATGGAGATTTTCTACTATTTTTCTTCGTTGTTCTTCATTTCTCCTTCCTTGTTTGCTCAAGCTTCCTTTTGAGACCTGTACACTTTCATGGAGTGAAGGATAGTATTTCTGTGATAGGTCTAGTTTGAGGTTCAACAATGGTGGAGTGATGGCAAGGAGGTTGTAGAGGAAGTATGGAGCTATGGTTGTGCACGGGAGTGTAAGAAGTTAGAAGCAGGGAAGCAGGTAAATATTTAAATTTTTAAATCATCTTTGAGAGAGGGATGGGCACATTTTATTTTCCTTGGCATCCCTCAACTCAAAGGACATGAAGGACATCAGTTTCCATGGCGATCTAGGAGGTGACATGTGGCGAGATCTAACTATAGGGGATTTGAAATCTAAATTGCACTTGAGGGATGAACTAGAAATTTTGATGGTTGTATGGGGTGTTTGATCCTTTTTACGTATAATCGAGAGACTAAAATAGATAAGGGTGTAGGATATTTACTTTTTTTGGGTTGAAGGTGGAATGCATGCACGCATGTAGACTTATGATCTCGACCAATCATGTGAACAAATTTTTGGTTGGGAAGGACTACCTGTCATAAGAAAGCAAGACCACATGAGAGAGTGAAATAGTATATGCGTGGGCTTTCCTAGCGTATGCTAGATCTAGAAGTGTGATACTCTCTAGAGGGATATCAATCCACTATTTTATAAATCAATATTAAATGAAAAATCATGTAAATAAAAGGAATCTATTACTAGCATTCTAATTTGGGTGCATCAGTCGCTATCATTGTCGATTCAATTAAATACTAAACTATGTAGGTAAAAGGTATTTGGGTCGGGTTACGGGTAGCTTAGATCATCCGTAGGTCATAGAAAGGGTCTAGTTGGGGTTGGGTAGTGTATTCTACGTTGTTTTGGTTAATAGGTAGGTCATTGGTCTACTCTTGTCAAGTAGACACAAAGACCGCACCTTTGGTAGGTCCACCGATGTCGATCGAGGGTCGACCAATGCGGTTAAAGTTTGACCAGGTGTCGATCACTCGTGGAAGTGACAGAGGTCTAGGTGGTTGTTTTTGGCTCCACTCTATCTCAGAACGAGAGGTTAGGAGGTTGTGGGTGAATTTTTGGTGAAGAATGAGTTCAAGGTCATAGCCTAAGGGTTTTAGAGGGTGGTTTTGGTGTGTTTAGGTAGAAGGTGGGGAGCTGGCAGATAGCAAAGTGACAAGACAGCGGTCAAGATAGACCGACCATGATTAGGGTTAACTAGTGATGGTCACTGGTATTTTATCAGAGCTTGGTAGTGGGGGTTAGGGTGCTCTTTGTGAGTGACCAGAGGGTTGTTAGGGACCGGAATGGGGTGAGAGAGGGTCCCTGGTGTATATATGGGTTGAATGGGTGAGGTTGGAGGGGTAGGAGAGAATTTTTACTCTTAGGGAGGGGAATAAATAAACAAAGTACCAAAACATGAGTGAATGATATAGGGATCCACTTACCCCGATTCTAATGCGTGTAGAAGAATGATAGGCATTGGTGAAGAATGGTAGGTTGGTTGGAGGGCTCTTGCTTGAGCTCAGTCTAGTTTAGGTTCTGTTGTCAAAATTTCCCCCAAGGGTAAATTCTCGATAACATGCATCAAAAGTTGTTGTAGAAAGGCAAATAGGTCGATCAGCCTAAGTCCTAGACCTAGGGGGCGATCAGGACATTTGGGACCAAAATGCGCAGATCAGCCGAAAAGCCTCCAGTAGTGTGCCCATCCTGGGACAAAAGACGCAGCGGGCGCGAAAAGCCGATCTAGAAAGAAGGAAAAAAATTGACTAGCTATTGCTGGGAGGGGTAGTGTGTGGAACAAATATACCCGAACCGCCAAACCGGGCGAAAAGGGCCAGCAAATCAAAGCATAAATGGGACAAGCGGAACAAATGGGCGCGAACCAGTGGTTAAATCCAAATCAACACAAAGAGCACAAAGCAAAATAGCGCGGAGGGGCGCGCGGACGCAGATCTCCGGCCGAAAGCCGAAAGCCAATAAATTTGCGCCATGTCATCGCCAAATGAGGACAAGGAATCCCATTTCGGGCGGATCGGAGGTTTTGTCCCAAATGGTTTGGGACATCTGGGTCAAATAGACCCGAACCGGCCGGTCCGACCAAAATGAGTCCAAAGGGCCCAAAATCAAATGGGACATCCGGACAAATAGAGGCGAAGGGCGCGAAAGAAATGCCAGGGAGTGCCAACTAATCAAAAGTTGCCACGTGTCCTCATAGAGTAAAGGTCGAAAAGTCAAAGGGTGAATTTTCGAGCAAGGCCGAACAAATTGGATCATGTCACGTGTCCCATTTAAGAGCCCACGAGGAAAATTCAAAGGAAAGCCCACCAAAAGGTAGAGGAGAGAGAATTATTCATGAATCACATCTTGCCACGTGTCATCCAGTGATGAGTGCGGAAGGGATTCAAAAATATTTTGCACATTAGTGCCTAAATCTTCAGATTGCCATAACTTTTGATTCGAGCTCGGATTTGTGCGTTCTTTGTATCAATGGAAAGCTGGTAAAATTCTCTACACATTTCCAAGGTCAATCTTGTATTTTGGTTCAGTTTGGAGGATGAAAATCAAGAAATGTCTCTGGCGCGAATAACAAATAGAAGTGATGCGTCAACGAACAATTTTAATGCAGCGGTATGGCATGAAAGGTATCGCTTTCTGGGCAGCCCACCATTTCGCGAGGATCCGCCGCTTCATGCCATGATGAAACGAGTTAAATGCATTCTGAGGTGGTTGGGGCAGATTTCGAATTCCTCTCCCTTTTCCCTCTCATTCTTCCTATAAATTGTAAGTAGGGGCTTCTTTCAATGTTGGACATTTACATTTTTGCGACCCTCCCTTCTCTCCTACTTGCAAGAGAATTCGTGGAGTGTTTTTCAAGCCTCCCACATGGACCGTAATGCCATTATGCCTCTTGGCCATTGCAAATGTATTTGAATCGATCCTTTGAGCAATATATATGGTGATTGAATTTAAATCCTCTTATGTATTCATTGTTGTCATTCGATCTCCCATTGCATTTCGGTTACACCTGTGTATGATGTGGTATTGCATCTATATGGCTCATGTTTATGTTGCAAAACTTATGTTCTTCATTCCTCGGGCATCACCTCCATAGTTTAGGTTTTATTATACGCATTTCTCTCCCTATCCCTTGGTAGTTAGGTTAGTTTTTTTGAGCGAACCTCTGCGTTTTATTGGTGCATCGAACAGAGGAATAGGAACCAGCCTTTTAAAGAATCCTTTCTCATTTTCAAGTCCCACACTTGGAGGAAGGATTCAATGTTATGTAATCACACTGGGATACCTAAGTGATCAACCTAGAAACTCGATCTGTATCCAGGGGTGCTGTGATTTTTCATCAACAGCCTTTAATGGGTGTGCTCACAAATGTTCTTATAAGTGTTTCCACTACTGGTCTCAACTAGGAAATCTTATGGCCTTGTTGCTTCAACGAGTTGCTAGTGATAATGCAAATGCCAATGCCGAAATCAAATGCTAATCAACCAAAATGCCAATGGTGAACCAACCAAAAACAATGTGAACCAACCTTTTGGAAATGGCCAAGACCGGTATTTGTAGGTGATCGATGTTGGTCCCACCTAATTGACATCGGTCAAACTATGATCAATACCAATTATGTTGGGAGATTTTGGGGTCCTATGAGTGGGGTGGCCACTATTAGGGTTTTCTAGAAGGGTATGGGCTAGGTATGGGAAAGGTGGGAAGTGGAATGGTGAGGTGGAGGGGCAAGTGGGGTAGTGGAAGGGTGAGGTGGAGGAGTAAGTGGGGTAATGGAATGATGAGGTGGTTAGGTGAGGTGTGTCGGTCCCGGTGGCAGGTGAGGTGGCCCTGGTGAGTGGGTAAAGGGAGAATTTAATTAATTGATGTTAATTAAATCCTTGGGTGTGTGAATGAGGGTCATTGTGATGTGTGAAAGGGGTTGTGAGTGACCAAATTAGGGTAAATCAATCACCCATGTAGAATGTGGTTATTAGGTTATTTTGGAGGAAAGTGATGAAAGGTGACGTGTTTTTGGTGTCTACATTTTTCCCCTTTTTGTTGGGTAGCCTGTAGTGGTAGGCGGCATGACAAAAACAAAGGTTGGTTTTTTCCCCATGAAGTTAGGGTGAGAAGGTAGATGTTGGGTGCCCTAAATAGGGGCATGAGTGATTATCCCTCAAATCGGCACCGACGATGAAGGGTAGAGAGATTCGGTGGGTGGTTTGATAAAGTATGGATAGGTGTGATGGAGATGAGATGCATGGGTATGATGATGGTGAAAGGTAGGGTAGGTGAGTAGGTAGAGAATTCAAATGTATGCACATGTTGTAAAATGTAATGAGGTACAAGGGTTGCTCAACATAATAAATTTACATCAGCTAAGGTCGCAAGGGTCATCCAAACATGGGTTATTGAGGTCCAGTATCTAGGTAAAGGATACGGTCCGGGAACTCAACGAGGTAAGATGTAGGAACACATAGGGTGGTTCCAGTACATCTAAAAGGTCAAGGTTTGTTTGACAAGGGTCACAACCATAGGTAAGGTAAGGTCAGGCTGAGCAAAACAGGTACCATCATCACAAGATGCAACAAGTGAGGACATGAGAATATCCACATAATCAATGTGGGGTAGGTAGGCAGGTAGGTAGGTCAATAATAGGTACATGTAGGATGGGTAATAGATAAGGGTAGGTAAGGTCGATCGTAGGTATCGGGTCATGGGTATGGGTAGATAGGTATGGTCAGATGGGTAGTGGTAGATAAGTAAGGTAAAAGGTATGGCAGAGTAGGTATGGCATGGTCATGGTTGTACCATGGGTAGATAGGTAGGGTCATGGGTATGGGTAACTCTATAGGTAGGGTCGATGGGTATGGATTATACAAAAAAGGTAATTTTCAAATATGTAAGGGTCATGGGTATGGGTGATAGGTGAATAAGGATATGGTCAAATAGGTAAGAAGGTCATGGGCAGGTAAGATGTAGGGTCAATGGGTATGGGTAGTTTAGGTAGGGTAAAGGTATGGTTGAGTAGGTAAGGGTAATGGGTACGGGTAGATAGGTAGGGTCAATGGGTATGGGTAGATAGGTAGGGTCAATGGGTATGGGTAAATAGGTAAAAAAGGTATGGTAATGGTAGGGTAAATAGGTAAGGGTCAAGAGGTATGGGTATGGGTAGATAGGTAAGGTCAATGGGTATGGGTAGATAGGTAGGGTCAATGGGTATGGGTAGGGTAAGTAGGTAAGGATGATGATGGGTCAAGGGTATAGGTGTGGTAGACTTTGGGTCAAGGTATGGGTAAATGGGTAAATAGGTAGTGGGGAAAGATGTGATACTTGTGGGTAAGGATAGATGGGTAAGATGCTAGGTCAGAGGTATGGGTGTGGGTTGGTAAGGTGATGAAGATCAGATGTGGTGTGAAATAGAGATTGATAGGTTGAGGTAGGTGTGGGTGAGAGTAGGTGGCGGTGAGCCAAAATCTTGGTTTTGGTTTGAAGAAGGTCAACAATTTTAAAAAGTAGGAATCATAATGGGTTGATGATGTGGCCAATTGGCAAGGACCATCGATGCATAGACCAAGGGTAGGTGTGATGAACCTCAAGCCCCTAAAATTCCTTACAAGTTGGATTGTTCCAAAGGTGAAGCAATGTGCAGGATCACAACAGATTGTATTCATGACATCGTCCCATGGTAGGTAGAAAAGTAGGGTAATGTGGTAAAATGGTGATATGGTGAAAGGTTGAAACATAAAGGGGAATAAAACACCTCTTGTATAAGATGGTCGATAACCTAGATAGGCGAGTCCATGGAAAAAAAGGTGTGTTATGTTTGTTGGATAGACTGATCGATGCGGGAAGTCTATGTGGGATGATTAGATAATCTCCTTGAGGTCTTCGTGAAGCTGATCGATGTGGGAAGCTTCGAAATGGGCCTAGTCTTTTTTTTTACTAGGTAGAGTATGGCTAGGCTAGTGCAATATAGCTAGTCCTTTGAGGAGAAATCTATTTATGGTGACTAGATACAAATGGTAGATGTCCTTTTGAGGGATTCATCTTTATGTTTGGAAGTTTGACTCAAGGAGGGTGATCCCATTTTTGATAGGTGAATTTTTTTTACCAATTAAGCCATGGACAAGGCTATAGAGGAATACGAACAACTGGTAAGTCAAAAGGTGGAGGGAGGTGGAGGTAAAGGTGGATTTTGTGAGGTATATAAGGAATGGTATATGACCATGGGATTCCATCCTCAAGGGGATGAAAAGTATCCATGAGAATCATGCCATGAGTAGAGCCGTGGTACTCATATTGAAGACAAGGTTGAAAAAGTGATGGACAATCACATGATTCTTTGTTTAATCATAGGTATGTGAGGTGGTGATAAGAGGAGTGGGTGCTCATGGGATGAGCCGGTAATAATAGTCAATGGGTGATAAAGCACTTGGTTCAATAGTAGAATGGTCGAAGATGCAAGATGTTAAGGGGCTCAGGTTTGGGTTTACCATCGAGTGAAGATAAATGATAAGCACCTGATCCATAGGTATGGGTAACGATATAGGGTCCAAGCCAATTAGGAGAAAATTTACCCGTAGATGTTTCTCATCTTTGGTGACGTGTTGATTTTCCTTCAAGATGAGATCTCTGACTTGGAAGGTTCGGGGTGGACGTGCTTTTCATAAGTGCATTTTGATGCATTTTTGGTATATTTGGAGGTGATCTAAAGCATGTAGATGTCATTCATCTAACAACTCTAGTTGTGCCAAATGATCTTGGTGAAAGTCATCATTGGTGAGCATGTCTTTGAGTGATATGCGAGAGAGATGGGATCTGACTTCGAGAGGCAAGACAACCTCAGTACCATAGACCAGAGAGAAAGGTGTAGCAGCAATCGATGTGTGAATACTAGTGCGGTATGCCCATAGGGAAAAAGGAATGTGCATATGCCAATCCTTCCCAGTATTGTTGACCACTTTCATGAGGATTTTGTTCGGGTTTTGTTGGTTGATTCGCTTGGCCATTGGTTTGTGGGTAATAAGGTGAAGAAAAAATGAGCTAGATACCAAAGGTATCACAGAGTTTCTGGAGGGTTTTGTTTTTGAATTGTTTTCCATTATCAGTGATAAGGTGATGAGGAACACCGAAGTGATAGATAATGTGATGGTTGATGAACTCACAAATCTTCTCAACTTTGGTAGAGATGAGGGGAATGGCTTCTACCCATTTGGTATAGTATTCGATAGTAGCGGTTATGATCCATTGGTGGCGTTGGGAAGAATGAGGGTTGATCTCACCGATGAGATCGAGGCCCCATTGAAAAGGGCCGAGGTCTCGTGTGACCTATAAGGCATGACCTGGGGTGTGATGAAGGTTTGAGTGTTGTTGACATTTCACACATCATTTGACGTAGTCACAACAATCATGGTTGAGGGTAGGCCAGTAATAGCCAAGGTGAAGGATACGTTTAGCGATAGCTAGGCCACTGATGTGACCCCCACAAATGTCATCGTGTATTTCTTTGATGGTATAGGTATTTCGAGCTAGTGAGGCATCGAGAAGGATCCCATCAAAGCCACGCTTATAGAGGAGACCTCCCATGATGACGTACTGGGAGACTTTTTGGAGGAAGGCACATCGGCCATTGTGGGTAAGATCCAGAGGAAGGATGGAAAGGGAGAGGTAGTTAGAGTATTGTTGGTACCAGAGGTCTGATGGGTCGGTGGTAGGTTTCTCAATGAGAGTTGACATGTGAGAGAGGTAGGAGGGTGATTGCAACCTTCACACAACAACAAATATTTGTGAATCGGTAGGTGATGAGGGTATTTGTGAGGTGAGACAAGCCATGGTATCCAAAACTTGTTCGTAGAGCGGGGGATGGTTTGTAGGTTATAGTGGGTGAAGGTGGTTAACAAGAGGTCTACATGGTGTTTGTACCATTGTAATTCCTCATTGTGACATTGGTATAGTCCATTGACCTGATTTACTACCAATTGAGAATCACCAAAGATATTAATGGATTTAACATCTAGGGTTTGGGTGGTTTGGAGACCTAATACGAGTGCTTCATATTCGGTGATGTTGTTGGTACACTCAAAGTCAAGTTTGAAAGAAAGGGGTATGGGTTCACTATCATGTGGAATGAGGATGATTCCAGCTCCACCCCACGTTGACACTTAGATCCATCAAAGAATAAGGTCATTTGATAGTGTAGAGGTTCCTCGAGGTTCATCGAGGAAAGGGTAGCGATGGATTCATCGGGAATTCAAAGTTGTTGGGTTGGTGGTCAGAGAGTGGGGCATCAACTAGTTGATTGGTGATAGCCTACCCTTGATTGATTTTTGGTGAAGAAAGGTGATATCCAGATCAGCGAGTAGCATGAGCCATCGTGAAATGCATTGGTTTTGGAATGGTTTAGAGTACATGTAATGCAAGGGGTCGGTGTTGGTTATGATGAAGGTAGTGTGGTTAAGTAGGTAGTGGTGAAGTTTGGTGGCCACAAAGACTAAAGTGAGGCACAACTTTTCTGCATGTGTATATATCTAGTCTCATAATCCACAAGGGTACGACTTATGTAATAGACCACTTGCTCCCTATGTTGGTCATCATGGTGAGCAAGCATGGCACCCAAGGAATGGTCGGTGGTGGAAATGTAGAGGTAGAATGGTTGATCATCCTTAGGAGGGGTAAGCACAGGGTGGCTGTAATAGGTATGCTTTCAAGGCTTCAAAAGCTTTATGATAGTCCATGTTCCAATGGAAGGTGATATCCTTTTTAAGGAGGTGGTGAAAGGGTTCACAATGATCGATAATTGAGAAATAAAGTGATGATAGATTACAGTTTTCCTTGCAAGCTACGAAGTTGGTGGAGGTTAGTGGGTGGAGGCATCTCGAGGATGGCCTTGATTTTGGCAGGGTCAACTTCAATGCCTCACAAGGAAACAATGAAGCCCAAGAGTTTACCGATAGGATGGTGAAAATGCACTTCTTAGGTTGAAGGCGTATGCAATATTGGATGAGATGGTCAAGATGATTTTAAGGATGGGTAAATGTTTGGCGTGACTTTTGGATTTTCCCAAAAGGTCATCGAACGTAGTCTTCCAAGATGTGATGCATGATGTCATGGAAGATATAGGTCATGGCTCATTGGTAGGTGGTGCACTTTGCATTCTTTAGTCCAAAGGGCATGATGTGATAGCAGAAGGTCCCCCAAGGGGTAATGAAGGTGGTTTTGTGTTGATCCTCAGGGGTGAGTAATATTTGATTATAACCCGAGAACCCATCCATGAGAGATAACATCTCATGTCCGGTGGTGAGGTCAACCAATTGGTCGATGCTGGGTAGAGGAAATTCATCTTTAGGACAAGCTAGGTTAAGGTCCCAGAAGTTGGTGCATATGCGAGTCCCCCATTGCTTTGGTAATGGGAATGATGTTGGAAATCCATTGTGGGTAGTCGATTGGTAGGATGAAGGAGACAGAGAGGAGGCATTGAGCTCTTCTTTGATGAGAAGGGCAATGCGTGGGTGCATTTTACGTAGCTTTTGTTTTATGGGTTTAGCATCAGGTAAGGTGACGATATTGTGGACCATGATGTTGGGGTCAATACGGGCATATCGGCATATGACCAAGAAAAAAGTCATTATTATGGTCACGAAGGAAAGAAGTGTAGGCTTCTTGTTCAGTGGAGTCCAAAGATTGGCCTATCTTTAGAATGCGGGGTCATCCAATGTGTGGATGTTGATGTCGATGGTGGATTCATTCAACATGTTTTGGGTCTCGAAGGTAGTGTGTGGTGGAGATAGGAGTCCTCCACACCCAAGTAGGTGAGAATGGAGTCATCATTATGACACTGTACAACATTGATAGAAGGGGCATCATCATCGATCATATCAGGATAGAGGATGGGAAAAGAAGTAGGAGCCTCACCATCTCGTTGAATGGTGAGTGGTCCCAAGGAAATGGTGTTTATGGAAAAAAAAAAGTAGGAGGAATAGACTGGGTCTATAGACTCCATGCGGGTGATGTAGGTGAACTAGGTGGGGGGCTGTGAGGTTGAGGTGCCTCTATAATGAGGTCGACATGGGATTGTTTAAGCATGGGCTCAACAAATCCCACCCCACTATGGTCCTTGTGCTTGTGAGTAGTGCAAGGGATAATGGTGTGATGGCCTTGTTCATAAAGACCGAAGCCAAAACCCTTCCAAGCACAAATGATGTAGGAAGGTATGGGAAAAACATGGTTGGTTAATGAGGGAAGGGTGGTGGTAAATGGTAGGGTTGGGTAGGTGGTTCAGGTGTGTAAGTGGGAGTGTCGATGCCTCCATAGGTCAGATTGGTGCGGAGGTGTGAGGGTCCATAGGTGAGAACTTCACCAATGTGGGGTCATAATGGGGATGTTGTTGAAGGTTTCCATACTCTTGTGGGGTATGGAAAGTGTCAACATTGTAGAGGTGGTACTCCCCCAATGTCAAGCATTGAAAAACACCTTCTAGTGGATTAGTATCTGGGATATGGGTGGTGGGAATGGATGTCTCCACGGGGGTTTGAGATGAGGAGGTTGTGGGTTGTGGCGCAGTGGATGGTTCTGCAGGAGTTGTTGTGGTGGTGATAAGAGGTGATGTAGGGGTCAAAGAAGAAGTAGTAGAGGGTGGTAGGTGGTAGGAAGTGGGGGTGGAAGTAGGAGTGGTGATAGGTATGAGGACATCATTGGGCTGGTATAACATGTTACATGTTTTGAATGGTGAAGGGTCAATGGGAATGGTGTAGTTGTGTCCCTCATGTTCAAATTTGAGACAACGATGAAGGGTGGAGGGGACACATCCCATGGCATGAATCCAGGGTCGGCCAAGTAACATGTTGTATTGGAACTCTCCTTCTAGGATGTAGAAGAGTTTGGGGATGCTACGGGGACCAACACGAATGTGTAGGATCACTGTCCCCAAGGTAGTGGTTATGGCATCATTGAAAGAACATAACATAATTGGGTCATTATGCATGTAATTGGTAGGAATGCACATTTGGTTAAACACATGAGAGGAGATGATGTTAATGCTAGCTCCACCATCGATCATAATACATCGAACATGTATATTATTGACAAAGGTAGAAATGAATAAGGTGGGATCAGGGTCCTCCATTTGGTGAGGTGTGATCTCATCATCGAGAAAAGTGAGGGCAAGCCACCTGAGATGAGGCAACAGGTGTCGAGGTGGGAGGTGAAGAAATAAGGGAGGCCACATGGTGTGGTGTGATGATGGATGCAACCATGGTGTGGGGTCATTAGGTGGGACCTCAATGGATTATAGGACCTCAATGAGGGCTTGGCGATGAGATTCGAAAGTTTGGATTAGGTCATACAAGGACATTTTGAGTGGTGATTGATGGAGTTGTTTGATCATGGCATGATGGGCTCTCCCATTGGAGACAGGGAAGGTAGGTCCTCGGATGGTGATTTTAGGTGTGGGGTGCGGGTGTGATGTGAGGTATAGGTGAGGTAGTAGGTTCATCTACCCTAGTTTTCCCTTTATCACGTTGAGCCCGAGTGGCTATTCAACCATATTGATTTCAAATATCGGTGGTGGGTAGGAAGGGTATGATGTTTGGGGTGATGGTTGAGTGGTAATGGTATAGAAGGGGTGATTATGGTGGTGGGAGGAACAAGATCTTTGTCTAAAAGATCATCCTCAATGAAGAGTTAGAGAGGAGTGCTTTAAGAGCTTGGCAATCCTCCATGTTATGCCCTAGTGCATGATGGTAGGCACATATATCTGGGAGTCATCAAACCATTTTGGTTTTGTTTGAGTGGGTCATAGGGTCGAAATGGGTGGTAAGGTGATGTGGGAGGAGGCCAATAGGTTAGCCAGGATAGTCAGCATAGATCCTACCATTGGGTCGCATTGTGTGGTGGGTATGGTTTTGGGTGAGGAACTCGGTAGTGACTTAGAAGTGGGTGCCATGGGTCACGGTGTGGGGGTGGTCTAGGTAGTTTGGGTACATTTTAGGTTTGGGTTGGGGTGTAGGTTGCACCTTATTAGGTAAGAGTGTAGTGGGTGATCTTGGTTTTGGTTTTAGGTGTCACTTTGGGAGGTGGGGTGGTTAGTAATGCAGAAACGATGGTGTGATGAAGAGGTCATGCCAAGGTGGGAGAGGATGGGTTATCCAAGGTGAGAGGGGTGATGTTATGGAGGTAGGGGTGATAGATGGTAGTGGTGTTTGGTGTTTCCTAGTAGGTAAAGGAAACTTCATAGGGTTGGGTAGAAGAGGAGGTGGTGGTAAGTGGGGTGGTTGTCAACTTTTGGCTATACTGTGTATAGTAATTTTGTTGTTAGGGTCGATGGATGAGGACCCAAGAGGGATGGTAGTGGTGAAGGTGAAAAAGAGGTAGTGGGTGATGCTAGTATCGATCTGGGGTGGTTGGTGTTTTGGTTTTGGTAGGGGTGTAATTTTGGTGAAGGGGTGAGAGGGGTAGTTAGATCAAGCTTGATTTTGGATGGGTAAGGCTTGATGTGGGTCATACCCCCAGGATACGAGAGATTGTGGAGATTGATGAGGGGTTAGGAAGTGATGATGTAGATGATGTAGATGATGAAGGTGTGTGTGGTCGAGAGGTAATATGGGAGGTGTTGCAGTCACCTCTGTGGGTGGGATAGGTGTGGATGTTGCCACTATTGTAGGGTAAATAGTGGGTGAGTCGGTGGGTAATGTCTGCATCTGTGGAGATGGGGATTTGAAGGTGTTCCCAAGTAATGAATGATCAACATACTCCAGAGGGTCCATCGAATGGGGTGATGAAGAGAGGAAGGGGATGAGGGTGATTTGGTGGTGATCCTATAAAATGGAATTGATATCTATGAAACAGGGAAGCCCTCTACATCCGATTCTATAGGAAGGAGAGATGAGAAGAGATCATTTAATGTTGTAGGAGATGGTAGTGGGTCATTGTTCTCAGAATGGGATCTTCTTTGTGGTGAGGTGTGGGTAAGGTAGATGAAGTAGGATCTTCCTTGAGGTGTGGTGAGGTGGAGGAAGGGGAAGGTATTTCCAACTCCTCGGTGGGTATGGAAGCAAGTGTCAATGGTGATTCATCAAGTATGAGGGTAGGAGGGTCAATGACATGGTCAGGTATGGTAGTTATGACATCCAAGAAGATGAATCTATTTGCACTAGATTATCTTCTTGGTAGTGGGGAAGAGGGTGAAGATGTTGGTGAGGGGTAAAGGCATTTGTTCGAGAAGTTCTTCTATAGGTGTGGTTGGGGTATGGTGCAAGTGGTATGGGTAGGATATCAAAGATGGCATGAACCTCCCGGTATTGTCACTTGTCGATGGAAGAATGGTTGTGTTGGGTGGGGGTGTATGATTAGGAAATGGTTTTTGGAAGATGTGAAGGTTTTGGTTTGTAGGTGCATTGGGATTGTCCAAAATGAGATCTCCTCTATCTAACATTTCTTGGACAATGGTTTTGAAGGTGATGCATTGTTGTTGTTTGTGCCCTCGGGTATGATGGTAATCACATATTTCATTCTCCTTATACCATGAGGGTATCGGGTGGGTAGGATCAAAACCAAGGTGTGGTTTGATAGCCGAAGAGTGATAGCCCCTGCATTCAGGAGTTTTTCCAGAACAATAGGGTATGGTTCAAAAATGGGGGTATATTTCTTTTGTTCATTTTTGAAGAGGAATGTTTGCACTGGTGAGAGGTTAGGTGGAGGTTTTGGCAGGTTGGATGGGTGAGATGGGCCAACCTTCAGGACTACCGCATGGGTGGAGCCTTTGGCTCTAGGAGGGTTGAGAGGAGTGGTTGGTGGTGTTTTGGTAGTGGAAGAGGGTTCTGTGGTTTAAAAGGAGTGCCTTTGTTGTGCAATTGAATCCTTTTTCTCTTCGATGGCTCATATTTTGAGCTTTTAGGCCATGGTGAATGCCTCATCAAATGTACAAACATGTTTGATTTGTAAGGTGGATGAGATATGGTGAGCACAAGCCCATGTAAACAACTCTATTAGTTTGGTCTGCGGTAAGGGGAATGTGAGTTGATTGATCAAGCCATGCCAATGAGCAACAAAGTCTATGATTGACTCATCATCATATTGACATGCATGGTGTACAAGTCAGTCATGGTGACTTTCTTGACTACATTGATGGAGAAGTGATCCAAAAAGGCTTGGGCCACCTGGTTGAAGGAGAAGATAGAGTGCTTAGGTAGGCACTATACCAATCTAGGGTGGGTCCATTGAGGGACATAGGAAATGTTCACAAAGAAAGCGTGTCATCATGAGCGATGAGATAACACATGTGTCTAAAAGACCTCAGATGTTGTTGTGGGTCTTCTTTGTTGTTGAACCGATTGAATTTTGGCATTTCCCAGTGTGGGGGTATGGGCGGATAGGAACAGAGAAATGAATAGGCTCATTACAAATCTCCTCATAGGTGAGAGATGTGTGAGCTGGAAAGAGATGCTTCTAGTGTTTACATCTTATCCATCATCATTTTAATAAGATCAGGGGTAGGTTGTGATGGAGGTTGACTTCCCAAAGGAGGGGGAGGAAGGTAAGAAGAATATGATGTAGAAGGCATCACGTTATGTGACGGAGGATCCATATGAAAATTGTGGAGGTATATGTGAGGAGAAGGATGAGGAAGGGTAATATGTTGAATAAGAGGTAGAGGCTACTGGCGGAGGTTGAAAGTGGGTGTATATAGGGGGTCGGGTGACCACCCTAGTAGAAATGGGAGGAAGTGATTGGGGAATAGATAGAACTAAATTCTAAAGGGGGTATGGTTTCCGATACTGGCGGTGGTTGAGATGGAGTGGGTATGTAGGTAGTGGATGACATGGGGCCACTTGGACTAATGGCCATGGAGGTGGGCATGGTAGATGCCATAGGGGTGAAGATGTCAAAGGTGTGGTAAATGTCATATAGGGGTGGATACCATCATGGTAGGGTCGAGCTGTGACACCACTGGTGGTAAGGTAGAAGTAGGTATAGTCGAGCTAGAAGTAGCTCGACACAGAGGTAGGTGCGAGAGCGGGAGGGATGGACATGGGCATACCATAGATAAGTAAGGCCCCCGAGTCATCAGTGGAGAGTGGAAGCATGGGCTAGATAGTGTTGTAAAGTGGTAGGTTTTGGTCTAGAAATCATGCAAAGTCTGTGTCACCCATACTAACAATGGTAGGGAAACTAGGGGTCCATAGGGATGACACGGAAGGGGGTGATGGACTAGGTGGAAGAGGTTGAAGGCTAGCATGGAACACAAGTGTGCATTGGCTTGGTTACATGTCAACACCATGTGAAGGGGTGTATATCAGGTAATGTTGTACTCTACAGATGACACAGAAAAAAGTAACATGAATGAAGAGAATGGGTATTTGTAGGTAGATTGGGTGAATGTGCTAATTAAGAACCAACACAGGCTAACCGACATAGTTAGGGGTGACCGATGCTGGTTAAGGTTAACCACTTTCATACCATTATTAAAGATAAGAATGGTTTATCAAACTGAGATAAATTAGTGATAATTATCGAGGTGGGAAAAGCTCTGTGATAGCTTTTTAGAAACAGAGTGTTCAAAATGTTATAGAAGCTCTTTGTGACAAAAAAGAAACTAAAAGAGGGGTCTTTTGGACAAGTTAACCCAAAAGAAATAGAAGACCGAACACCGGTAGGGGGTATAACCGATGCCGGTGAGGAGTAAACCATGCCATTCTTATGTGAGATTGAAAAATTGTAGAAAATTGTATTATGGTAAATTTGAATCAAAAGAATGATCAAACCAGAGATTGGTGGATGATATAATGAAGCCTCTGCACCCTCAAAAAATTTGGAATACACCAACTATGAGTGGGGAGTGAAAAAGGAAAAAAAAGAAAAAAATGGAGAAAACGTACTCTCACACCTCAAAACACACTTCAAAAAACGCTAAAAGAAGACGTTACCTAACAAGTGATTTTAAATGTGTTGAGCTTACGCTATTTAGAAGGACTGACTCATGAACTTTAGAATAAAGTTTTTTGGTGAGGAAGGCTTCCTACGAAGAAGGAGATCTAAAAGGTGAGGTTTCAGGTTATGTTATGGTGGGGGTGGGCCATCCTCTGAGATAATGACTCGATAGAAGTAATGAGCTGGGAGTACCTGCCAACCTAATCATGTGATCACATGAAGATGTTCCCAGGTAAGATGTCATTTAAGAAGATGTGTTTTTTGAATTTTTGTGCAGTTTGGTAAGACTCGAGAGAGAGAGAAGAGAGAAGAAAGTGCTTTTCTACGATTCATTTTTCAACCATCAGCTGGGCATGACTTCCAACATATAGGTTTCCCTCATTTAATGTGAGCTAATGTAGTAAAGCAGAATGAAATGTGAGTGTTTTAAACCCAAATCGAAATATGATATTCGATGTCACAACTGATGAATAGGAGAAGGGATGCTCTTTCACTAATGTGATACTAATGAAAGGGAAGAAATGTTCATTTTAAAGCACCAAAACATGATTGATTTTAGACAATAGAAGAAGAAGAAGATTCTAGAGAAGGAGATTAATGTGAAAGCCTTTTAGAAAGGGAAACAAACATACAATTTTTCCTAGGAATGAAAAAATGCAAGGAACCCCGATGGGTCCCACCGTGTGCCAAAATGTTTCGATCCTTTTTGCATATAATCAGAGACTGAAATAGATAAGGGTGTAGGAGGTTTACCTATTGTTGGGTTGATGGGTGGAATGCATGTGCACGTGTAGACTTCTTGATCTTGGTCGATCATGTGAACTCCTTTTTGGCTAGGAAGGACTACCCTGAAATAAGAAAACAAGACCACAAGAGAGAGTTAAATAGTATATGCAGTGGACTGCCTAGCGTATGCTAGATCCAGGAAGTGTGATACTCCCTAGAGGGTTGTCAATCCACTATTTTATAAATCAATATTAAATGACAAAAGCATGTAAATAAAAGGAATCTAGTGCTAGCATTCTGATTTGGGTGCCTCAGGTCACTATCAATGTCGATTCAATTAAATACTAAAATATGTAGGTAAAAGGTATTTGGGTCAGGTTCTGGGTAGGTTAGGTGGTCTTGCAGTCACAAATAGGGGTCTGGTTGGGGTTGGGTAGGGTATTCTAGGTTGTTTGGGTGAAGAGGTAGGTCATTGGTCTACTCTGTGTTAAAAGATGACACACACCGAGGTCCACCGATCTACCAATGCCGGTTGAGGGTAGACCGATGCGGTTAAGGTTGACTGGTATCGGTCACTTGTAGAAGTGACAGAGGTCTAGGTGGGTGGTGTTTGGGTCCCACTCTGTCTCAGAATAGAGGTTGAGAGGGTATGGGTGAGGTTTAGGTGAATGGTGGGTTTAGGTCAGAGTTTTGGGGTTTTAGGAGGTGGTTTTGGGTGTGTTTAGGTAGAAGTGGGAGTGGTAGAGAGTAGGGTGACCGACAATGGTCGGGATCATGAACCACGGTTAGGGTTAACCAGTGATGGTCACTGGTATTTGGTCAGAGTTTGGTAGTGGGGGTTAGGGTGCTCTCTGTGAGTGGTCAGAGGGTTGTTAGGGAGTGGAATGGGGTGAAAAAGGGTCCCAGGTGTGGTATATGGGTTGAATGGGTGAGGTTGGAGGGGTAGGAGAGAAGTTTTTTCTCTTGGGAGGGAAATAGAGAAGCAAAGTACCAAAACATGAGTGAAGGATACAGGATCCACTTACCCAGAGTCCGATGTGTGAAGAGTGTAGTGAATGATAGATGAAGATGGTAAATGGTGAAGGTAGGTTGGTTGGAGGGCTCTTGCTTGAGCTCTATCTAGTTCAGGTTCCTTCAATGGCTGTGCTCACAAAGGTTCTTGTGAGTGTTTCCACTATGGTCTCGGCTTGGAAACTCGATGGCCTTTTGCTTCAACGAGTTGTCCAATGTCAAGTTCATGATAATGTGAATGCAATGAAGTGTCCAATCAAATGCCAATCAAACAGATCCAACCAATGGTGAACCAACCATGAAAATGTGAACCAACCCTTTGGAAAGAGTCGGACTGGGTATTTAGGTGTTTACCGACCAGTGCCCGGTCCCACCCACCGACATCGGTCAGACTGTAACCGACACCGGTTATGTCGGGGGATTTTTTTAAAAGTGGGGAATATGCCTTCCCCACTTGATTTTGAGTGGCGAGCACATGCGTCCTCTACCCTTAGAATGGGTAATAGGACAAAAAGGGGTCCTATGAGTGGGGTGGCCACTATTAGGGTTTTCTAGAAGGGTATGGGCTAGGTATGGGCAAGGTGGGGAGTGGAATGGTGAGGTGGAGGGGCAAGTGGGGTAGTGGAAGAGTGAGGTGGAGGAGCAAGTGGGGTAATGGAATGATGAGGTGGTTGGGTGAGGTGGTGGTAGTGGCAAGGTGAGGTGGCCTTGGTGAGTGGGTAAAGGGAGAATTTAATTAATTGATGTTAATTAAATCCTTGGGTGAATGAGGGTCATTGTGATGGGCGAAAGGGTGCAGTGACCAATTAGGGAATTCACCCAATAAAATCATAATTTTTGTTACTCCACCTATGCATGAGAAAATTTTCCCGTAGACCTAATGCACCAAAGTGTTGTGAAAATTATGATTTCACCATCTTATAGGTCTTGTAATTATCTTTCCTTATATGTTTTTTCTCCTAAATCCATCTAGAGCTCCTGAAATTACCTTCCGAAGCTCAACGGTTCTTTTTGGCCTATGTACTAACTATGCTTGTGAATCCCCAATTTTGATGAAACTACCCCAACTACTCCAAATATTCCCTAAACCTTCCAAAATAACCTTCATGATGTTCCTAGGACTTTTAATCACTTCCACATCCATTTTTATTTTATGATCCACTCTATGGGGTTGCTCCAATCCTAGGAAGGCCAGTGATAGCCCTTCCCGTGACTACCCAAAATTTGCATTTTCAATGAACTCCTAAAATCACCTAGGGGGCTGATTTGAATTTCCTAAATCATCTAGGGGGATGTGATAATGTTGGTTGATGGGTCACCGGACTGATGGCCGGTGGACTTGGTGTTCTTGGGAATGACATAACATGAAAATTTTGGCACAAGGGTATAGTTGTCATGCTTGGAAATTGTCAATTTCCATGTTGCAAATTTTCACAACAACATGATTATTGTAGCAATGATGTTGATGATTATTGTTATAAGAATGGAATCCATGGTAAAAATATGGTTCCAAGAACTCCGCAGAGAGAATGGGGTTGTCGAAAAGATGAACAAGATAATAATGGAACATGCTAGGAGCATGAGGTTACATTTGGGACTACCTCTTTCTTTTCTAGAACAAGCGGTGAGCATAGTTGTGTACTTGATAAATAGAGGACCCTCAAGTTCCTTGGATTGAGTCATACTTGAGGAGGCTTACTATGGTAAGAAATTTGATTACTCATTTCTTAGTGTCTTTGGATGTGAGGTATTTTATCATATTGACAAGGATGATAGGACCAAGCTAGAGGCTAAATCAGAAAAATAAAATTTCATTGGTTATGGTGGTGATGAATTTGGATTTAAATGTTGGAGTATTAAGGACAAGAAAATCATTTGATTTATGGATGTTGTCTTTAATGTGAAAGTTATGTATAACCAACGATTCACAGGAAAATAGGAAGAATCCAAGAAATAATATGTAGTGGCGGAGGATCTTCTAGATGGGAAAGTGACACATGAATCATTTTAGGAACATACTAAAAAATAACCCCAAAATCCTATATCGAGGAGGTCTTAGGGTAAGAAGAAAACCCTGCATTTTTCTCCTTCCCTTTATTATTTATTACTCACTTACAAAGTGGAGAGCCAGAGAGTTTTGATGAATTAATGTAGGTAGATGTTAGGAAGAAGTGGGAGAAATCTATGAAAGAGGAGCATCGGGTCTCTCATGGAGAACTAGACTTTGGATTTGGTGAAGCTACTCAAAGGAAAAATATCATGCAAAACAAGTGGGTATACAAATTTAAAGAGGAATAAGGAGGAAAGAAAATAGGCAAGGCTCAGTTGGTGTTCAATGGTTTGCACAAAAAAAAAAGGTATAGATTTTGATGAGATTTTTTCTCCTATAGTACCTTACTCATCAACAGCTTAGTAGTTTGGTGTATGTCATGGTGTGCACTAGGCATGATATTGCACATGAAGTGGGAGTAGTGATTACATTTATGATTGATCCGTAAAGATCATTAGCGAGGTAATAAATTGGATCCTTCGGTACTTGAGAGGGACCATGGGGAAAATTTTGTGCTACAGTGGATCGGACACCACTTTGCATGGTTATGTAGATTTAGATATGGCTAGAGGTGTAGACAGCATGAGGAGTACAAAAAGTTATATTTTCACCGTAGGTGAGACAACAAAGTGAGCTAGATTTCATGACTACGAAGTTGGTGGCTTTTTCAACCATGGAAGCTAAGTATGTTGTTTCCACAAAGGAAAGCAAAGACATGATTTGGTTTCAGCTATTTCTTGAGGATTTGGGGCATAAGAAAGGAAGGAAGTTACATAGTGATATTCGAGTGTTATACACCTAGCTAAGAACTATACTTTCCACTTTAGGATGAAACATACATAGTTAAGGTGCCATTTCATTAGGACAACTTTGGAGGAAGAGAATTTAAAGCTAGAAAATATTCATACCACTCAAAATCCTACGAGACATGATGACCAAGGTGGTCATAAGGGAAGAACTAAACTTGTGTTCAACTTTGGTTGGTCTTCATGGACAATAGTGAAGGGTTGAGAAGGTTTCTCAGAGGAAAACTAGTCTCTAAGTGAGAGATTGTTATGTTGTGGATATTTTTTCATGTGTCGAAGTGTGGAAGAATGTACACTAAAAGTATTGTACACTATCCACATTTTATCAAAAAAAGTTCCTTGATATCTCGGGAAATGTGCTCTTCTCACATGGGTGGGATTTTTGGCCCATAGGTTTATGGGGTAGTTTTGGCCCATGATTTTGGTACCCATGGTATTGTAAAACTGCTTAATCATTTTCCTATTAATGTGATTTTTGCATATTTTAGGGTTGATGTAACATTGTAGATGTGTGTGAGTTCAAGTGTGAATTTAGAAGAGTTTGTTGAGCATAGCTCCAAATAGATCTGGGTATTGTATTGAGAGAAAGAGGTGGCTTGTAATAAAAATATGAGAAATTGATTCTTGGTGGATGTATCCCAAATTGGGTGAACCATGTTAAATATTGTCTCTATATTGTGTTCTTTTATTTTTGCACTTTTATTTCAGATCTGTAATATTTTTCTGCATATTAGTTTCTACTATTGTGATTCTGTGTGGGATTTTTCTACATATTTTATCCCTTATTTCCTAACATAACTCCCTTGGAATGCATCATTCATGTTCAAATTCCTTGTGCATTCACTTATACCACCTACCACCCTTATCTTATAGGAATTATTAATCTCATCGCATGTGTACTTTGTACAAATCTCTTCTTGGGGGACTTGTTCTCCATAGGATACTTCCACATACTATCTTTTGAAGCATCCGGGACTACGATCTTTGAAAACACAATCAATAGGAGAACTTCTCCCTTATTTATTTTACCTTATTTATGCGCTTCTTCTATAATTCCTTCAACAATGAAGGAGGCAATGTTATAAGCAACTTTGTTGTCCATCATTTGGGAAATATGGAGGCACCTCTTGTTCACATGTTTCCATCTTTCGATGCACCCAACTTCTAAGTGACCGAGCACACAAAAGCTCTTATAATTGGGTTATTTATCTTCACGATATCCATTATGTGACCTCCCCTGATACTTGAAGGAAAACAAGAGCCTCCACTTTGGCATCATCCTCTAAGTCCATCCCTATCTCAAGTCCCAAACTACGCAAACTTGTGATTCTCCCACACACCAGCGGTGAGGTGTATCCTTCTACTTGCAAAATAGAAATAGTCCTCATGGACTCATGACATCAGCCATTGTTAAAGGCACCCAGGGATTGCTAAAGAAAGGTAGCTCATAGAGCTAGAGGAGAATTCCTATGCTCTATAAGTCTTTCTACACCTTCTCGTCATAAATTATCTTTCCATCCATGAGTCCTCTCAATTGTATTTTGTATTATTTCATTCTATATCTTGCATTCGTTTGCATCCGAGAGATGGTTTTAGTTGCTAACTTTACACTTTCTTAAGTGAGACTCCCAAGCCTTTGCTCTATAATTACTTCCTCTAGATACTACATTTTTAATACCATTCCTTCAATATTTCCTCCACTTTGGGATTCTTTCCCTTTCCCTTTCCTTTTCCATTAGGTGAAACAATGCATTCCTTTCTTGGTGCCATTTATTCATATGAGAAATGATTTTTGTCGCAACTCAATAATTTGGTGCCCTAGGTGCTTGATATCCTCCTTCTTAATAGCTCATGCTAAATATTCACTCCATCTTCCCTCCTTGATCTTAAACCTTCATCTCCCTTAAGAAAATGTGTGTCATAACTCCAATTCTATATACCTATATTTTTATAAACCCTAAGTCTGAAGAATGGAAACCATAACCCACTGAATACCAACTTCTATTCCTTACCCATGATCTAAACTTCCACCTAAAGGATCTTCTCAATTAATTCATGTGCTTTCTCTATTTGGGTTGCTTTGATTGTTTAAGTTCTCTTATAAATTTAACAAGTTCACACAAATTTTCACTCTTGAACAATCAAGTTCTTTGCAAGGTAAGGTAAAAATAAACTCTCTCTAGTGCCCCTTTTCCACATTTTTATCACATTTATTATTCCTCACCTACCACCATACTTTGTAGCTTTAAAGACTTTTTTTCTTTTTCCACACTTTACTCTTATTTCTTCCATGCGCGATAGTCATAACCTTCTAGCGCACTACTAATTCCACACCATGGACATCCTGGCACACACTTACCTACACCACAACACATATTCCTTGTTGATCTGTCCGAGGAATATGGAACTTAGTGAAGAAAATAGAGAAGGTTTACACAGGAAAGTAGAGCACATTCAAAGATGTGAGAGTATCAAAGAGGATCTTGCGCGAGAATAGAAACAGGTTCAGGACTTATCCGTTTTCACGATGAGGATCTGTTTTATGAGATAGCATGCGGAGCATGAAATGTAACACCCTGAATCACAGTTACTTTCTCCTTTGCATTCGAGTGTTGATATGTGATTTTTCCATATGATGATATGTTCTTTTGATTATGGGAAATCATGCTTGAATTGGTTGCGTCTCTTCTACTCTCAAGATCTGTGATTGAACGAGAATATGCTTGGATTTATTTTCTTTCATTTCTTGCATTGAGTGCAATCTGATTTTTGGGAGATCGTAGACTTATCTATCTCTATGACTCATCCTTGGATCAATTGCATTGATCCAAGGAATGTTTTAATCATATTCCGGATGAACAATTATGTATTGACATTTTGTGAATTATTAAGTCTGACTGAACTTAGAAAGTATAAGTTATTTTAAAACCTTCTTCATATGAAATATATTTCCGTAGTGGAAGTTTTGTTGGATTCCAAAATTAATCCTGGCAGGTTATTGCAATCGGAATCTGGTCTCAATCATTTTGGCATCGGAAAGGACCTGGACCTTAAGCCAGGTAGGATATGTAAGTTTTCCACCTAAAGCTAATTGCTTGATGCAAATCTAGAGTCTGAGCTGGGAACATTGTATTCTGTTTGAATTCAGGATGATGATTTCTGCCTATTAAAATAGACTTAAATTGGAATTATTAGGATTGTTAGTTTTAAACCTAAACTATAACCTATTGTTGCTAGGGTTAGTTGATCTAACCTAATCCTAAAGCTATGTTCTTGATATTCCTAAGGGTTATCTAAACCTAATACTAAGGTGGGTGACTTATGTTGTAACCTAAGGTGTTAAGATTAAGCTAACCTATGATCTAACCTATCCTAAACTAATGCTATGGAAAGGAACCTAAAGGGGGTCACAAGCTTTGGGGTGGTGATTTCAATGGCATTTAAGAAGAGGATAAGGATGAAGGGGTAGGGAGTACTACCAAGGTTAGCGGAGGTTAATTGGAAAAAAAAAGGAAACTTACGTGGCAGCATCTTTAAAATGGAAACTCTTGTGTTTTGTGATGTGGAACTCACCAACTTTGGTGGATGGTGGCAATGGAAAACAGGGGGAGAAAAGAATTTAATGCAATTAAATTGCATGGGTTCTCGAGCTCGGGCTGCCTTGAGAGACATGCAAAAGGAATTTTTTTTTGTTGTTTCTTTTGTTATGCCTTCCATTTTTCACTCTGCATGAGCACTTGTTTTTCGAACCAGCAATTTACTCTTCGTTGCATGGTAATTTTGAAAGTTTCAAATTTACTTTTGTGTCGTGGGGAATATATAAGGCATGGAGGAAGCAATATTTTGTTGTTTAATTTTTCGTGGAAAGGAGAAGAAAGGGTGATCTCGTCTAGAGGTCTTCTTTGACTTTTAAGCGACTCTATCAGGCATGATATACCCTAACTATTAAGATCTTGCTTTCCTTTAAATGTTTTCATTAAAAAAACTCTGTTCAGATGATATTCATGCATTTTTGTCTTGGTTGGTAAAAATGATTGTGGGTTTTATGTAAGCTTAGGTTCGGGATTGAACATGGAAATTTTAGTTCACAAGGAAACTTGTTTTTATTGTTTTCTTGTTCCCTTGTAGTGGTTTAAGCTTGGAATCCTTTATCCAGTTAGAACTTTCATACTACTTTTCTTTGTTGTGTATTGGTAACTTGAAAAATGTACTAGAATTCATAGGATTTTCTGGGTGTTGAATTGGTAAAGGTGTTTGATTTCTTAAGACCCTTATTGATGTTAATGATTTGGTTGTATTTGTTGATTTGGGTTTTTGGGAACTGTTTTGTTTTCATACCCATTTGGGTAAACAACTAGTGACTGTTGTAAGCTTCATCTGATTGATTTACTAGATTAAAAACTTGCTCCACTGATGAAAACATTTTAAAAGAATATGTATTTTCTTTTGTTGTGATAGTCTCTTTGCTTCGCTGTGAATGGAGTAATAGATTGTTGCTTGCCATGAGAAACTATGACTGTAACAAGTTTATAATCAAGAGATCTGGAAAATGTTTGCGAGATCGGGTTGCTTGTAAACTCAGTAAAAGAAGACTTGATTGTTACATGATATGTATTTGGAAATATGGAATGACTGAATCCTTAACACCTCTTGTGAAGGTGTTTGTTTGCTTTTTAATTTTCTCAGGTACTGTGAGTAATACCGTGTATGGCTTAGTTGTAAATTTTAAGGTGTCCATGTATGTTGGCAATATGAGTTATACGGAATGATTAGCTGTTGAATGGGGTTTGTGTCCTTCTTGCAAATTTTTGGTTGCTTTTTGGTTAAGTTGTAACAAAAAAGGTGATCATCAATTCTAGGTTTTTAAATGATATTTTGAATTTGACATTTGAAGTAAAATGGATGAAGCTTATGGAAGATTTGTTTTACTTTGACTGCTATTGCATATTCTTTATAATGGTAAGAATATTTTGACCTTAAGTGTTTTGAAATTAGGATATGAATACGTTTCTCATTCTGAATAATCAATCTTGATTAGTGTGTAAAATAAATGGCACCGGATGATGTTTTGGTCTAGTTGATTAGTATTGGCTTACCATGTAATCAAGGAAAAATGTTAAGATAACCTAGCTCGATTCTCATCTCGAATGGTTCGAGCATATGAAGGATAATAGTTTGTTTATTTGAATCAAGTCTGTATCGAGTTGATAGGTTGTAATGCATTTATGTAGAATATGATTTTGGTTTCATAGAATGTATAGTGGTAGATCCTGTAAGGATCTAAGGGCAATTCTATATAGTGTTTCTACCTGAATCGTACTTTTGAATGTAATTAAGTGACAGTAATAGATCCTTATTCCTTGATCAGGTTTGTTAAATGGTTATTATTTCATAGAATTTGGATTTAGTTCTAGAACTTGGTTACAACAGTGTTTGGTCATCTCTGTTTATCTTTGAGTTGAAAAGATAGGTTGGAAAGAGGCTGTAAAAAGAAGGAAAGTTATGTCGATTTCTTCTTGTATGTTAATATACTTCTTTTTGAAATTATTTATGGAACCCAACTAGTAAAGTTATGGGATGGCAGATTTTTACTTAAAAGATGGAAGGAATATTAGGATTAGGGATCCTAATCTGGGAAACTCCTTTCATTTTACAGCAGGTTATGTTATTGATATAAACTTACTGTTGTTATTCTTATTGTAAAGTAATCCAATATTTATTGCTTTACATACTTACCATGATTGAAAATCAGTTATACTAAGATGAAGGACAGATTGGCAAGTGAACTTGCAAGTGTTAGCAATCCATTCCTCTTGTTTAAATTACTTATGTATGAACCATTGGATTTAATATTTCAATGGGTTTAGTGTTAAATAAAGGTGGTCAATTCATGATATACATTGTTTCTACTTTTTGATGATTAGGTGCATAATAATCAAGATTCTCCTTCTTACCTTCTTGCAAGAAATGAGATGAATCATCCGAAATAGATTTAGTTGAAACTACATTTGTAATTTATGTGTACTATGAAGTTGTATTATAATTGGTAGAAAAAAATCTCAGGGTGTAATATGATTTTGGATTGTGAAGGTAATTGTTGATTTCAATTATGCTTTAAATTGAGGACAAGTAGAATAGAATATTCCTTCTATCCTTTTGGTTATAATAGTGTACATAGACTCTCTTTATATTGATTTCATTCTTGGATATAAAGTATGAATTAATTGAAGTCATTCAATAGGGTATTTAATTGAAACAATTAGAGGAATGAAATTTTTTAAGGATTAGTGCTTATCATGCTCGGTTCATTGAAATGACCTGTGCTTTAGCAATTTTGCAAATGGTCTTCGTAAGTGACAAAGGAAGAAAAAATCTAATATGATGCCATGATGTTCTAAATTGGTTCACATGAAGAATTCTAATTAGGTTTTTAATCAGTATTCGAAGGAGGTTAACTCTTTTGTTGAAGGCTATTGTCTTAAAGCATGCCAAAAGTGTATAAGTTGTAATTGTATGGTTTTGGAAACGAATGAAATTGTGAGGAAATTACCTATGAAGAATGTGTACCTTGTTTTGTTGGGATGATCTTCTTATTGGCTATATGAATGAGTGTGCCTTCTTATTGTTTTGAACAATGGATTATTGATGATCTTCTTAAGTAAGCCACAACTAATGATGTGGCTGATTTCTACATTCTTAATTAGTGACTCATTATAACTTATGATTGTGAGTAAAAACTGAAAATAAGATCACTACATTTATAGTGAACATTGAGGATGGGTTACACCCTAAAATGTGCCTAAAAGAAGAGGAGGACTTTTCCCCCTTGTAATGTAATATTTATAAAAGGAATAAATGACTATAAATCGTTAAGTCTTAATGGTATAAAGTCTGATATGACTCAACCTATTAGGTTGATACATTTCCCTCGTTTGTTGAGTTATTTTTCTTAATTAAGGAACTTAAATGGTTGTTGTCCTATTTTTGTGGATAAAGGTTGATCGGCCCAACCAACAATCAAAAGAAAATTAAGACCCTTTTTGTAAAACTGAACCCTAATTACAAAAAGGTAACTTAAGGAGTGTTGGACTCGGGGTTAGAGAAGGCTGCCTAATTTTGTAGTCTTTTAACCTAAATATAACTTAACATGAATAATTCATGGAGGTATGTACATCCTTTCGAGGTCGCTTTTGTAAGATGTTGACACACATCAACTGCAAGGTTGTACCTTTGAGAAGGTTAGGATCTTCTCGAGGATACAATAATACGAGATAACATGTGGCGATGTACTTCTACATTGATTGTTAAGATTTACATACCTGGGACTTGATCAAGATTTCTCTCTAGGACTAGTTAGGACCATAATCAGGTTATGAGGAAGCCCTTTGAGTCTCAAGGTACCTTGGCACATGGAGTTAACTTTGGTTGACCCTGTATGCCAATTTATCCTTAGAGTTTAAGAGCCGCTTCATAACGTGGACTATGATGTTAACCCGATCTAGAGTGAAACCTTGGGACAAGGGGACTGATAGAAGTCAGTAAAGACGTTCTATATAACAATAGAGTGGGGTGAAGGACGTATTCCAAAGTGACAAGTATGCCATCAAGGAATAAGTAATACGAACAATATATTATGAATCTTTGGCCAAAGTATCACAAGCTACTGATTGCTTTGTCCTATGTCACCTAGTCTAAGGATTGTGATGCAAATGAATAGTGGTAATAATTATTCAAATAGGTTCCTTGGGCAGATCACTTAGAACCCAGATTGCGGTAAGAGAACCACGTATATGAAGTATTCAAGGTAGAAACTTCAAGCTCAAAGTTATACATGAATAGATCATAAATTCACCAAGTCATGGAATGAATAGATCGGTGGTGCACCAAGTCATTACAACTCGCATATGGTTATCTATTATAAGAATGATTGTTATGATATGTGTGTTCTAAATTATGTATTTAGAGCAGAGAACATTGATCATGCCAAATAAATAAAAAAAAAAAAATTCCTTGTTTCTAAAGTATTAAAATGGGAATGTTACATGAAAACCATTCAAATACTTATGTGACATGCATTGGCCATTTTTGGAGGATCATCTACAAAGCGCTTTACATGGAAAAAGTTGGGAATAGATATACTATTGTAAGTTAACTAAAAGTAGTCTATTGTTAGCACACTTACATGTGTGGTTATTTTTGTAATGGCAGGTGGCTAATAATAACATGTGACCTATTTTGGGTTTAGATAAGTAGTGAAGGGAAAGTCACCACCCATATAAATATGTATTAAACTGTGTAGCAAAGAGAGCATAGATATATGTGTGAAAACTAGGTTATAGTGAGATTATTCTACTAGATTTGCTACGCGCATGAGCGTATACTACCATTATTGTAAGGAAGCTTCTGTGTATTTACTGTGATTAATATAATGGATATTATGAACTGAAACAAGGTGTTATCATGGTTATATTCATTATGGCATGCTTGATTTCATTATGGTTATCTTTTAAGTCTATTATGTTCTAGACCTAGATCTGAATATGCACTACGAAAATATATATATTAGTTATAGATTTGAATGATTTAAGTCTTCATCACACTAAAATCCTATGTGAAAACCTAAAGAGGGGCTGGTACCTTTTGCACTTTGGGTGAGCACTCAGTTTAGGCTAAGTGATGTGTCGGTGCACCTAGGCTTGTATTGGTGAATTCTAGGCTACATCATTGGTTCTATATTCGGGACCTCTTTTTTTCAGTTGTTTTTAGGATGGTTTCCGATGAAGACATGTCAATTGAGATTAGCAAGTTTTGAGGAGTGGATACATGATCTGAAGAATTATTTGCATAGTAGTTCAACATTAGATCTTATTTTAACGCATACGTGTGGGTGGAGCAGAATATGGATGATAGTTCATATGAGAGCTTATTCATTATCTTTCCAGTAGAATTATACGAGTGGCTGATTAATTATGCATCCAAGTAGAATTGGAGGTATCGCACTTATCTAGACACGGGAAGAATTTCAGGACCCTTTATGATGCTCATCGATTTGGAGTTAAGTTTGTGGATATGTGGTTCCATGGTGTTTTGGACAGTTATATCTTGGAGTACTTAATTTCCACTTATTCGTGTCCGAGGTAGCTAAATCCCAATTTTTATGATATACAAGAGGAACTTACTTGCAGGCATTCCACGTGCAATTAAGATCCCGATGGTAACTTTGAATTTGGAGAGTAAATGATGGCTAACTAAAATTCACCACGTGTGGGGGGGAGTAGGTTTGGTGAAGGATGACAGACCTAGTAGTAGAAAGGCATAGAGATTAAAGGTGGCTTAAGTATAATGAGGCATGTGAGAGGGAGGTAGAGAAGTAGTGGGAGGTTGCAGAGAAAATGGTGCTTTGTGGAGAAAGATAGTTCGGGAAGGAGTAGAAATTCACACCAAAGATGCGGAGCCCAAGCCTTAGGAACTCCCCATTTGGGAAAACATGATAGGGAACCCTCCTCAGCCTCACGTAGAAATGGGCTAGCAGAGATGACCTGGGCCACGGGCACACATCTAAATCCACCTGAAACCTTTCTCTTATGCTTGGTTTTCTAGCATCTAGTACAACACATAGTTAGCAAGCTAATTCAAGTAGTGGGAGAGTAGGAGCAAGTCTTACAAGAGGCACAACAATGGCAGTGTAAATAGCTTTGTTGTTATATGGGAGTACATTTTCAGGTGTATCATCAATGTAGAATACATGTGCACCGATTTTTGGACTATCTTCTGGGAGTGGTAACGCTTCGCAAACTTTTAGGGTGTAGTTAAGTTCTACTATTGGGACACAGGGAAGTACATCTTATGGTTTGACCCCGTACAAGTTTGGGATCAGGAGGCTTATGTAGCTCTAGCTCCGGTGGGTCTGGTGGTTCTAGAGGTAGGGAAACATAGGAGGTTCTCGATCAAGTAGGCAAGGTCCACACCAACTTGAGAATATTGTGAATGCACAACATTGAGTTTTCTCCAAGGTGTGGGACCTTGCAAGGTGAGAAAACTCTCCAGATTGAAGTTGGTTCTTACTCCTCTGTTTAGGTGTATGCATGTAATTTTTAGAGGTTCTGGTTCAAAATCCTATTCTAAAACTACCAAGGAGATAGGGTTGAGAGAAAACAAGGAAATGGAAACAAAACTAAGCAAAAACAACAGAGAGGTGATACACCAAAGGAGTGTTGAACTCCTTACTTTGAAAAATAGACACAGATCATGAGGATGTAGCAAAAAAACATGCACAAATTACCATAATGCAATGAAGGATCAGAAGACAATAATAACTACATGAGAGGATTGAAAATTGATCACAAAACATACATTATCATGCCCAAATTTGATACAATATGTTCCATTGGAAAAGAGGCAAAAAAATGTGTTACAATCTCCATGGGAGGTCTGAAAATCCTTCAAATCCACCTGCTAAGGAGGAAAGAAGAGATCTTCAAAGCAAGAACATCCAACATTACAAAATGAGCCAAAACTGCTTTTTAACCATGAAGCAGAATGGAAGAAAAGAGAAAACATGGGAAAATCTGATTTTAGATCTCAACCACTGACAAGATTCATTAAAATGGAAAGGTAACCTCTGCAAATCCACTTCCCAATGCATTCAATCCCGTAGACAAGAAATTTCCCATACCTCATTAAATCTGGTAGATGAAAATATGATTTTTGTCTTTTCCAGTGCTAGGACGTTTTTCCAAATTTCTCCCACGAATATTCACCAAAATCCAAAATTGAGGGGTCCAACATGTAGATAATTTCACCAGCTTTCCAATGATATAAAGAACATGAAAATCTGAGCTCTAGATCAAAAGATATGGCCCTCTGAAGATTTAGGGCAAAAATGGTGAAAACAGAGTCAAAATTCGGTTCGGTGGGGTCAAACCTTAAAATTTTCCCTTTTTTTGAATTTGGGAAAATTTCCCAAAAATTCCCATGCCCACCACTCCACTACCACATGGTGCTTTCCCATTCATTGATGGAAACGTGGGCTCAAACCTCACCTTTTCCCCTTTGATTTTTATTGGGAAAAATTCCCAAATTTTCCCCGCGCTCCGCTCTCCTGGTGACACGTGTCACTGGCTCTTGGTTGCTTAGTGGGGTGTACTTTTCAAATTTTTCCTTTGTGCCTCTATCACTTTGGCAAAAAACCAAAGTTTCCTCCATGCCTCCGACTCCCACCACTGTCATGGACACGTGGTCCTTCCACATTGCTCGGCAGGGCCTTCTAACTTTTCTCCATCCTCTCTCATGGGCCGCGCAGCCGGCCGTTTTCCTTTGCACCCTCCACCAAATCTTTGGAAAATATTTCAACTTTCCTTCACCACCGACCCCACTCCACCACCACATGGCATCATTCTCATTGGCCACGGGCCTGTCAAGGGAAAATTTCCCCAAAAACTCCTGTCGAGCCATAACTTTCAAAATATTTGGAGTTAGGAGGAAAATTTTACCTTTCTGGAAAGGTGAGAAAAAATCCTATCTGATGGAGCCATTTCTAAAAACCCTTGAGTGCTTGAAATGTGTGAAAAATTGAATTTAAGCACAAGGAAGGAAAGAATGAAGGAAAGTTAGCCAAAATAAGCAGGGGCTCATTTTGGATAACAATTTGGTGACTCTCAGGGGTCATCTGCTGCTAGATGAATGATCAGTGGCCTTTGAAGCATCCATTGGGCATGGAGTCAAGCTTGATGAACTGATTCTGATCTAAACTATGAAAATCTGACCTCTGAGCTATTTGGAAACCCACTAAAACTTGCTGGAGTTGATCCTCACCAAAATGCCACTAAATGGACTGTGCAAGAGTAAAACCAGCACCACAAAAACTATGTACAAAATGAAAATCATACATACTCCAAATGGAACATGCAGAGTGTGCACAAGCACTTCTTCTTGCTGAAATAAAACCTACCTACTCTACTCTAACTGGAAGAAAAGGTGGGCTAAACAAACCCTATAACTAGTTGTGCAAAATAGCTTCCTTTCTTCAAAATTGGCAGCCATGCAAATGATTTGGAGCTGAGTATGGCTGCTTGGATGAGTGGAAAATCAACAAGAAGTTGGTCTTCTACCCAAATTAGCAAGGTGTCAGCTAAAAGCAAATTGAATACCTCTTTTAGTTGCTCTGCATTTGGATTGAAGAGGTATGACAACTGATCCTTGGTACTTTGTAGCTCATCCTCATGCTTAGAAGCAAGCATGACTGGTTGTGACTTCTCCTTTGGCTCCAATGAAGCCAAATACCTTATTGGGCAAGGTCTGATCCATTTGATATGCCCATAGCTCTGATTTTCCATTCCAAAAATGGAATCTTCTTGTAGACCTTCTTGAATGGATGGTGTGGAAGAAATGGTAGAACTTTTCTTCCCTTTCTCTTCCTCTAATGAAGAACATGGAAGATTTAAATCTTCCAATCTTGATTCCAAAGAGCTGTTATAAGATGTAGGCTTCTACAAATGAAAGTTCTCCTCCATGACAACAGGTTCTTGTGTTTGGAAGATGGATGATGAAGGAGAAGATGGTGTGATTTCAACCGGTTCTTCTTCATCAAAACAGTCCTCCAAATCAGACAGGTAAACTACCTCATTGTTGTCTTGCTACAAATGTTCAACCTCTCCCATGGTGTTCTCTTGATCTGACAACTTGATCACCATGGTTTCTTTCATCCTCCAACATTGAGTTTGAGAGATCAAACTCTTCTTCAGCACTAGAACTCGAGAGAGATGAAGTAGAAAGAAGAACTGAAGGTTCTTCTATAGCCTACTTTGTGCTCAAAGCCTTTTGGATCTGCACTTTTCTCCCCCACATCTGAATGTGCTCCTCTTCTTTTGGATTTGGAGTAGCTTCTCCTTCCTCTGTTGTTTGAAGACAATCTTGCTCTTGATTGAACTCTTCCTCTAGCATGAAGTTTTTCAAGTCAAACTCTTCAATCTGCTACTCTAGAGGACAAGTTGGGGCTGTAAGATCTCTTTTAGAGCTTTCCTCTTCCATGGCTGATTGTGCAACTTGAATTGGATCAGCATCTTCTTCAAGTAGAGTGCCAACATGGACACTACATTATGAGCAAATTGATTGCTGATTTGCCTCTTCTTTTTTCTCTTCTTCTGCTGCAACAAAATCAGTCCTAACCACCACTTGTTCTTCAACCTTTACCTCCTCTATAGGCTTCACCAACAAAGGAATTTTCTCAATCCCATATCTAAGAGCCAAGCTTACTAAGCTCTTAATCATTCCTTCTTTTCTTGGTTCTTCCTCTTGCTGTCCTTCATGACTGATTTTTGCAATTTCTTCTTCCCCACATGGAATTGGGAATGCAAGAGGAGGGGTGGGTTGGAGTTCAATTGATTTTGCAATTTTTTGTGGTGGTGGAGGAGGTAGAAACTCTTGTTCCCTTGGAGTGGAAGGTATTTCTTTTAGCTCTTGTGGAGGGGATGACTGTTTGGAAGGGAAAAGGATAGAATAATTGAGATGGGGTGGAAGACTAGGGGATGGAGAAATGGAATCAACATTTGGGGCAACATATGGGCTGGATTTGAATTTGCTTGACATTCAAAATGAGATGGTGTTGCTTGAGGAATGAGGAAAAAAAAGGCATGAGATGGTGTAGAACTTACCCATTGACAAGGTTGCTCAAATACTCCTTCATAGGCCTCTATTCCTTGTCCATTTTGCAAGTTGGGTGTTTCTCAATCATGAAGTCAAGTTTCTCTTTAGGGCTGTAATGCCTTGAAAAGGTCCCACCCATGGAAAAGGTGCTCTGTAACCGATTCCAAATGCTTTCATTTGTGCTTGAGCCCTGGATTGCACCATGTTTACCTCCATCTTTTGGATCTTCTCAAACAAATCTGTATTTTCTTCTTAACTTCCTCATAATATGCATACCCTTGTGCTTGACATGCTTCATAGCCAAACTGATTTTGGCATTGCTCATATGGATATGCATACTAATTTTGAATTTGATCAAAATGTTGATCTGGAGGATTTGAAAAACATGTTGGAGGTGGAATATATTGTTGTTGTTGTGAATGAAAATTCCATGATGGAAATGAAGTCATGATTGCACAACTTCATGGAATGAAAGAAGATGGAAGAGATGGAAAGAAGAATGAATGGAAATGAATGGAAAGAGGTCTCAACTCAGAGAATGAGTTATTTACTAGATGGAGTTGCCAGATGTGCTTTTGAATATGCCTCCAAAGGCTGAATCTTTAACAGGAACACACCAACCTATCAAAAATAAAGTGGAAGACCTCTAAGGTCCCACCGGTGTGCCAAAACTGTTAGTGCAAATTCATAGCACCCCCAAATGAGTTATGGATCTACTTTTCTAAGGAAAACTCATCTGGTGTGAATGCACAACATTGAGTTTTCTCCAAGGTGTGGGACCTTGCAAGGTGAGAAAACTCTCCAGATTGAAGTTGGTTCTTACTCCTCTATTTAGGTGTATGCATGCAATTTTACAGAGGTTCTGATTCAAAATCCTATTCTAAAACTACCAAGGAGATAGGGTTGAGAGAAAACAAGGAAATGGAAACAAAACTAAGCAAAAAAACAAAGAGGTGATACACCAAAGGAGTGTTGAACTCCTTGCTTTGAAAAATAGACACAGATCATGAGGATGCAACAAAAAAACATGCACAAATTACTAGAATGTAATGAAGGATCAGAAGACAATAATAACTGCATGAGAGGATTGAAAATTGATCACAAAACATACATTATCATGCCCAAATTTGATACAATACGTTCCATTGGCAAAGAGGAAAAAATGTTACAATATCCATGGGAGGTCTAAAACTCCTTCAAATCCACCTACTAAGGAGGAAAGAAGAGCTTGCAGAAGCAAGAACATCCAACATTACAAAATGAGCCAAAACTGGCTTTTAACCATGAAGCAGAATGGAAGAAAAGAGAAAATGTGGGAAAATCTGATTTTAGATCTCCAACCACCGACAAGATTCATTAAAATGGCAAGGGCACCTCTGTAAATCCACTTCCCAATGCATTTGAGCCCGCAGACAAAAGAAATTTCCCATACCTCATTAAATCTGGTAGATGAAAATCTGATTTTTGTCTTTTCCAGTGCTAGGGACGTTTTCCAATTTTCTCCCATGAATCTTCACCAAAATCCAAAATTGAGGGGTCTAACATGTAGATAATTTCACCATCTTTCCAATGATATAAAGAATGCAAAAATCCAAGCTCTGGATCAAAAGATATGGCCCTCTGAAGATTTAGGGAAAAAATGGCAAAAACAAAGTCAAAATTCGGTTAGCGGGTCAAACCTTAAAATTTTCCCTTTTTGAATTTGGGAAAATTTCCCAAAAATTCCCCATGCACCACTACTCCACTACCACATGGTTCTTTCTCATTCGTTGATGGAAACACGGTCTCAAACCTCACTTTTCCCCTTTGATTTTTATTGGGAAAAAATTTCCAAATTTTCCCGTGCTCCAGTCTCCCTTTATGACACGTGTCACTCTCTGTTGCTTACACTGGGGGATGCGCTTCAAATTTTCCTTTGCACCTCTATCACTTTGGAAAAAAACCAAAGTTTCCTCCACTCTCCTCTCCCACTATCATGGACATGTGGCGCCTTCACATTGCTTAGGAGCCTTCTAACTTTTCTCCATCCTCCTCCGCTGGGCCCACGGGCCAATTTTTTCCTTTGCACCCTCCACCAAATCTTTGGAAAATATTTCAACTTTCCTCCACCAGCCCAACCTCCACTACCATGTGGCATCATTTCATTGGCCACGGGCCTGTCAAGGAAAAATTTCCCAAAAAACTCCACCGAGCCATAACTTTCAAAATATTTGGAGTTAGGAGGAAAATTTTACCTTTCTGGAAAGGTGAGAAAAAATCCTATCTAATGGAGCCATTTCTAGAAACCCTTGAGTGCTTGAAATGTGTGAAAATTGAAGTTAAAGCAAAAGGAAGGAAAGAATGAAGGAAATTTAGCCAAAATAAGCAGGGGGCTCATTTTGGATAATAACTATTATCTAAGATTTCTTATGATATACACATAAGCCATCATGGAAAATGGTTCCTTGGGGTCCTGATTACCCCTTTTATGAGGGCATTATCACATAATACATACACCGATATACATGAAGCACTTGAAGCAGCCCTACGCACCGAGGAATTTGGAAGCATAGACACTTTGGGGTGAGCCCATTTTTAGAAGCGTAGATCGCATCTATGGAAAAATAGTTGTTGAAACTATCAAAAAATTTATCACACGAGACACACATAGGGATTTGGTACATAGATTGTGAAGTAGAAGGTCACAAATTATATTTTTCCTTGCATATCAGTGTGATCATTGTTGTTGGATTGTGAGATATGCCATTTAAACCATGATGTTAGCCATTGTGCATTATTACAACGCGCGATAAGGAATAATGTTTCAAGCTACTATAAAATATACAGGTCCATGACTCATGACATGGAATATTGCTAGCTGATTGGTCATATCCATGATGCTATAGATATTGGTGTATGACAGATAGGAGTTTCAGATAACTTTAAGGGTAAGAATGAGCATCAAGACCGAGATCACAATCGGATGTGTCAAGATCGAATGAAGGGCATTTTGAATTTTATCATGGAAGAGGTCCAAGATACCATGGTAGATTCGAGAGGATGATTCCATGGTAGTGGAAGAAATGAGTTCCCTTGCGGAACATGTTATACATACGGATGTCTCCCACTACAGGTGTGAATGTCCTCAAAATATTACATGTTCTTTTTTTATGGAAAGAACCATAGCTATGAGGAGTGCCTATACTTGTATGAGCATCTTATTAAGTAGCATAAACAAGAAAACAAAGGTGTAGGGATGGTTAGGATACATCACGTTATTGAAAATTGGTGGATGCCTAAGTTGGAAGTAGAGTCTGAGGCATTACAAGTGAATATCACGACTCACATTGAGGCCACACACCGAGATAAGCATTATAGTAAAATCCTACCATCACTAAAGAGGAGGTTCTACATGCATGGTACCCGATCCTTCCTATCAAGTAGGTTTATCAGAAACCATGGAAGTTCTCGAAATATTCGGGGTGAGATACAATACTTAAAAGATCAATCATGGAAGATGGAGCAAAAGAAAGAATCAAATAAGGTCCAAACTTATATAGATGACTTAAGAGAAATGTGCAAAATGTTACGCCAGGAAAATATCATTCCATTTTTAGGGATTGGTTAAAGGAAACAATCAGTGTGCAAAGTATTGAGACCGGACGGTAGATCTTTGCATGTGAATATTCCCCCTCATAGCCTAGATTATGAAAAGTAAATCACTCTAAATGTTGTTGTGGATGGGTGGCTATTGAGTAATATACTGATTGATACATGCACGTGAAATCAATGTTCTTACCTTAGATTCATGGGTACAAATGGGAAGACCCCATTGTAGCCATCCTCTTATGTATTGTTCATGGCTAATCGGACTAAGGCCACTTCCATCGAAGTTTTGAAAGATTCATCCATTACCATACAATGAGACAAGTTCATTGGAGAATTTGAGGTTTTAGCAGGTGGTAGAGCGGATAGCTACCCTCTATTGGGGAATCCTTGGTGTTATGTAAACAATGTTGATCTTCAGTTCAAAAAGGGTTATATCAGTTTTGAAAACAAGGAGGAGAGAGTTATTATTCCTGTAATGATGGAAAATCATGTGCCCTATGTTTATCCCTTAAGTGAAGAAGATCTAGATAGGATTTATGTACATGCCATCTAGGATCCGTAAGTACTTAAGCCATATAAAGGAGGAATAATTTAGTGGGAGGATGCATAGTCCATTAGTGATACTACAAGTGTTGCTTGTGATAATTGGTCTCATAGCACTTATGAGTTGGTAGGGCACGAAGTAAAGAGAAATTTTTCTAGAGGCAGTAAACCACATTATGTCAGGAGGATAGGTAATAACTCGGTACCTTGTTACACTGGAGAAGGATATCCTATGGTATTCTTGTGCAACATGGAGGAACAATGGATAGGCCCATTGGAAATAAGAAATATGGTAGCATATACACTACATGTGATAAGCGGCATTTGGTGGGTGGCCCACAAGGATAATCTTGTAGGATGGAATGAAATAAATATTTCTCTTGCTACTAGGTTCTTTAGGAGTAATCCACATACTCAAATTTGCACTTATCATGGTCATTAACATGTTCACCACCACGTTCAGAAGTGTGAGAGACTCTGAGCAGAGGGGAAAGAAGTTTTACCACCTTCGCTATGGGTGCACAAGTTTTATTCCACTTTACAAGGATGTGTGTGTTCTTGGTATGTATATGCAAAACTCCATAGAGAGACTAGAAATTGGAAGGATTTAATTTTAGGAATGGCCCAGACATTTGATTTCTTCTCTACTAAACCTTCGGTGAAAGAAGCATTGAGATTCATAAAGTGCTTAACTATGGGAAATAGTGCTAAGGTGAAGAACACCTTCAGGAGTTATTGGATAAAGGAAACTCAGGAGAACGTCTTGTTGAGGAAACAAAGGCCAATGCCACACTACTTCAACGTGCCTGCATTGAGAAAGAAAAGGGGAAAATGGTCTACTTAGTGGATGATGAAGAAGTAGAAAATATGGATGTAAATCATTCAATAGGTAGGTGTGAGGTATTAGACAGTGTGAGATACGACCACACATGCCTATCATGAATCTATGAATAAAAAGAAGGTTAAAATTGGATCAGATGTTGAGCCAAAGGAAGACATAGTTAGGGACTATTGGTTAGACTCTAAATTGACCAAAATCATAGAGTTACTAAGGGATTATAAATACTTACTCCTTAGGGGGTACCATGAACTTAAAGGCTTGCATGAATTGTTAGGGGAGATGAAGATAAATCTTAAAGAGGGTGTGTGCCTAGTGTTACCAAAATATTGTTCATAGTGTGAACACTTAGGAGTGGTTTGGGTTATTTTGTAGTAATAGTTTTTAATATTTATAAAATAATATATGAGTGTGCACAATTAGTTGTCATGCACAACTCATAGAGATAGGAATGTGTGAGAATATCTTGGGATTGAGAGTAAGACTAGGGAATAAAGGAGAGATATGGGGATAAAATGATAAGACTTGACTCCATTATTTTAGGAGAAAGCAATTCTATAAAATTCCCTCTCATATTTAATAGAAATTGCTCCATTCTATTTACATTTGGTTTCTATCTTCTGTAGTTTTCATTTCATGTGTTGATTTTAATTAATTATTGCTTAATTTATTTATGCAAATCTAAATATTTATCATCATCTGGTATCAGAGTAGGTTAGGAAGGTTTATGGGAGTGATTGTAGGACAAAACCATAGCCTCAAGGATGTAGATCTGAGAGTTTTAAAGCTTCCATCACCATTTTCTGGATTCTGATCTTTAAAAAAATGACTGGTAATTTGTGTTTTTCTCAAAAACCCAGATTCAGAGTTTTTTGCAATTTTTGGGTTTGTTTATTTATATTATGGGAAAAAAATTCAAAATATTACAGAAACCCATTTTGTATTTTAAGATAAATTGTGGAAACAATTCTGACATTTCTAATTATTTTGTAAAAAATAGTGAGTGATTTCCAGCAATAAAACTCTGATATGCTTTATTATTTTGGTTAAATATAAAGTTGGTTACTATTATAAGGGTGCATTATCAGTTGAACTGACACCCAATATAATTGTAAAATGATCCTCAAAGAAAAATTTGGCTGAGTTAGCAACATCACGATGGAGGATGGAGGCATAGGAGGATGGAGGAAAATTGGCATCTCTTGTTAGTCACCAACAAAGAGATTGCTTCATGGTATTGGTGACCTTTTATTTTTGTTGTGTGGTGTGTTTACTTTATGTTGTAATAATGAATAGAAGTAACATTCTTGTTTAAAGCTCCTACATGAGCATAATTTTTGTTTTGTAATCCCTCTAAGTTAGAAACAATGATGTGAGAAAATAATGTATGCTACTATGTAGTGGTTGGTTCCACTAGAAAACCATTTTCTGAGTTGGATGTTCTCTTTTAAAACCTCATATTATTTGAGTTATTGGTACTCATTGAAAACCTTCATTTCTTTGTAGATCATGAGCAGGTACAAGAGATAGCTTTCCCCATGTTCACACTAAGGGGGTGATTGTTACCGAAATATTGTTCATAGTGTGAACACTTAGGAGTGGTTTGGGTTATTTGGTAGTAATAGTTTTTAATATTTATAAAATAATATATGAGTGTGCACAATTATTTGTCATGCACAACATATAGAGATAGGAATGTGTGAGAATATCTTGGGATTGAGAGTAAGACTAGGGAATAAAGGAGAGATATGGGGATAAAATGATAAGACTTGACTCCATGATTTTAGGAGAAAGCAATTATATAAAATGCTCTCTCATATTCAATAGAAATTACTCCTTTCTATTTACTTTTGGTTTCTATCTTCTGTAGTTTTCATTTCATGTGTTGATTTTAATTAATTATTGCTTAATTTATTTATGTAAATATAGAGATTTATCATCACCCGATTTAGAAAGAGACCTACAGGGATGAACCCCAACTTACGCAGAAAGGTCAAATAAGAGATTGACAAAATGTTGAAGTCCTGAATTATCAATTTAATGAGTCATAATGAATTAGTCTAATGGTGATCAGTATCAAGAAGGATGGATAGATTAGGATTTGTGTTGACTACAGGAGATGAACTCTACATGTGTGACTAGTCCCTTTCCTATGCCATTCACTAAGGAAATACTCGGAGGCGTTGTAATGTGCAAAGATCTATTCGTTATAGATGGTTTCTCTAGGTATCATTAGGTGAGGATTGCCAAAGAGGATCGGGAAAAGAACATGTTTACTTATTGAATGGGGTAGCTTCACTATAATGTAATGCCTTTTGGTTTGAAAAATGCACCTATTGTATTTTCATGCATAGTTTTTCAAGCATTCAAGGAATTTATTCACAACTTCTTACAAGTTTATTTGGATGATTGGATGGTGTATGGATTAGTTAAAGATCATTGTGAAAATATGCACTTAATGTTTGAAAGATGTAGACAATTAAGTATTTCTTTGAACATCAAGAAGTGCATATTTTCTACACCATTTGGAATACTGTTAGGACACATAATCTGTAAGGAAGGTTTGTTGGTTGATCCAACCAAGGTTGCAGTCATTATAGGCCTAAGAGATCCTACTAGTTAGAGTGAAGTGCATGGATTTTGGGTCATATAGGATATTACAAGAAGTTTATCAAAGGATATGCCAAATTTTCCACACCATTGGAAGAGTTACTGAAAGGGAAAGGTACATTCTACTGGGAGAACTGCTGAGAAGCGTGCATTCGAGACATTATAGGAAAAAAACTTACTATCATGTCTGTTCTAAATTTTCCTTTGTGGGAGAAACCATTTCATGTACATGTTGACACCTCTGGCATGGCCATTGGCATAGTGTTGGCTCAACCTAGAGAAGGTATTATAGATCATCCTATCAATTTTTGTAGTATAAAGGTGAACTCCTGCAGAACGAGAACTTCACAACTACAGAGTGCAAAGCTTTGTCAATGATCTATGCGCTACATAAATTCCACCAGTACCTACTAGCTACACCATTCATATTTTATACAGATCACATGGAATTGAATTATTTGGTAAATAATCTCGTTCTACAAGGGTACATATATCAATGGGTTCTCTTATTTCAAGAATTTAATTTCAAAGTTGAGGTAAAACTAGGGAAAATTAATTTTGGACTAGACCATCTATCCATAATACTGATCGGAGAAGAAGCACATGCAATTGAAGATACCATGCGAGATGCACAATTATACAGGTTACAATGAATGCCATTAGAAGGAAATTGTTTTCTTTCTATGAACAAGGATGGCACCAAAAGGAATTAAATCCTTGGAGAAGAAATAGCTTTCTATATGCACAACCCCCTATATGTTAATTACTAGGTGACCTATATAAATTAGGCCAGGATGAAGTACTTGCATTGTTGTGTATTGGAACATGAGTGCATGGATATTATGCACAAAGCTCATGTTCGTATTGCAGTGGCCACTATGTAGGTGATGCCACCGCACGTAAGATTCCACTTGCTTTGGATTATGGTGAGAGACCTTGTATAAAGATTGTAAGGAATTTTGTAAGGCATGTGATCATTGCCAACACCTTGGGAAACCAAGTCAATGAGATGGAATGCCTCTAAGTCTCAATACTAGTGCCAAACCATTTGAGAAATGGACTATAGATTTTGTGGGTATTATTGCACCAGCTACACATAGAACTAGATTGCACTACATCATAACTTGCATGAGATAATCTTAAAAGGTGGGTAGAAGCAGAACCTACAAAGGATTGTACAATGGCTACATCATCCAGGTTTCTTTGGGAAAATATTATTACAAGGTATGGATGTCCTTTAAGTTTCAATAGTGAGATGGGAAAACATTTTCTTAATGAGACAATCAGAATTTTATTGGATGAATTCATGATTGTACACCATAAGACTACACCCTATCATCCTCAGGTGAATGGGACTGCTAAGTGTTTCAACAAAATTTTGAGCCATACATTGACAAAAATCTATGATGTTGGAAGAAAGGATTGGTATGATAAAGTATCTGCAGATATTTTAGGCATATCGAGATAACATATAAAATGTTGAACAAAGCCACACCATTTTAGTTAGTGTTTGGTGTAGAAGCAGTTCTTCCTATGGAATTTATGTTACCTTATTTGTGTATTACATGCACTTTGGAGGTCTAGCTGATGAGAAAGCATTAGAATAATGGTTTGAATAGTTAATCAAGTTAGATGAGTGGAAAGCCATAGCAAGTTGGATTCAAAAAATAAGATAAGGTCGGGTAGAAAGTATGGCATTATAGGAACATCGGGGATAAAAAGTTGAAGATATGATGATGGTGCTCCTTTATGATTCTAAGTTTTTGCGCCATCCAGAAAAGCTCAAGGTACATTGGTTGGGGCCGTATGTTATCACTCACATACTTGAATCAGGTGCTTGTCAGTTAGAGGCACTTGATGGAATACGATTACCTAGTTACTTCAACGGGAGTAGGTTGAAGCCCTACTATAAATAAGTCTTCTTGGTGTTTGTAATAAGGCAATGTTTCCATTTAGATTAGGTTTTAAATTTTACATTTCCTTAATGTGTTTCTTTCTTTGTTGCTATGATTTTTCAATTTAGTTGGTGTGTTTGTGTAATAAGCATGTTTACGCGCCAGAAGCTAATTACTATTTGAAGAATTTTTATGCGCAAAGGACTACACATACCCTTAGTGTGGGGTAGGTTGTTGATATCCAGGTACAAGACTATTGAAAATAAGTACACATGAAAGGAACTATCTACGGGTGTTATTCAAGGTTGGAGAATTGAAAAAAAAAGATATTTCTTCTGGACACAGGGACCATAGATAGAGAGGAATGAAGAAACAAGTATAACGTGAGGTAAGAAGAGGTCGGGAAGACTACCAGTGGAAGGTGCAGTGATGAGGTACTCAGGCATATGGAAGTGAGTTGAAGAGAATTCTGCAGCCAAAAGGTAGAAGGGCGTGCTAGAAGGTTATAGCTTGGGTGCGAAGATGTATCACATGGAAATAATGAAAATGGTCAATTAATGAGAGGATTGTTGGTAGGTGGAGGAGAAATAAATGCACTAACTTTTTGAAATTCTATATAAGGACGGGATACGAGTTCATTTTTACCGTTGCAATTGAGAGAATTTGAAAAGGGTTAAGTGTGAACAAGCCAAGAAATTGTTTTGAGGTTCATAGAGTGTCAAACCATACGTGGAGAGAAGAGTTGTGTGTAAGAGAAGCTTTCATTCCCATAGGTGAAGGGTTTGAGTGAAGCAGACATGTTATAAATGAGATAGGGCACATAATTTCCACTAGGGCACAAAGATTTAAACTAGGGTTTCAAATTTCTCGATTATATAGGAAAGAAAAGAGAGATTTTATTTCAAATGGCACCAAGAAAGCACCACATAGCAGGAGATAAAGGTAAGAAGAAGGTTGAAGTGGAAGAAGAAATTGCTCTCGAGAGTAATTTCTCAGAAATGCAGTATCCAGAGGGCATGATTGTGGGACAAGAATGGGATTCCCATATCCGCCAATGTAAAATCAATGATTACAACCATCGAACATCAGATAATAAGAAGGATCTCAATGCATTTCTGAGCACAAAAATGAACAAGCACACGACAGAGGATATGCTGGTATATATGTTGACATTGCTAAGAAGTTGTTGAAGTAGAATGAAGTCTACTAGTTGTATGAGCTGCCATATTTTGGAAATTATGAACCATTGTATCGGTGGTTGATGAGAAGAGTCCATGAGGACTTCTTTTACTTCACCGATGGAGGGTAAGAATCAAAACTTCTTTGATTTCAATAGTGATAGGACTAAGGGCCTTAGGAGTGGATCTGGATAGTAATTTAACTGATAAGGCCACAATCCTAGAGACAAGGAAGGAGCTAGGGTATACCAAAGGTCTACACGATATGGACATTGAAAAATTGAAGAAGTACCCAGTAGTGTAGGTAGTTGCACATCTTGTAACAAAGTTGAATGACCAAGGAAAATGGTCACATGTAAACAGAATGTGGCTACACATTGCAAAGAAGATGTCTAAAGGAGTGGTCTACAATATTGCATATCACATAGGAAAGAAAATCAATGAAGAAGCATGGATAGGTGATAGGATAATTTTGGCATTTTGTTATTGTCTTTAGTGTTTATGGAGATTGGGTGCCCGATGGGCCAAAGGAGAAGATTTGGGAGTACCCCACGGAACACAAGTCACCTGCGAAATATTTGGCAAGTACTTGTGTGATGGATCAATGAGCGGACCATTCAAGTAGAGGGAGGAGATGTGGTATGATAGCTCTGCATGGTGTTCGAAGAAGAGTGATTCATACTAGAGGAGTTTCCTTTGGTGGTGGGTAAGGCAATTTAGTTTGTAGTCTACCAACATTTTTGCATCGCGTGATTTGTGATGAAGGACGGGGCTTGGAGCCCATGGTGCAAACTGCCATATGCCTTCATAATAAGGTATTTCCAAGCATCAGTTCACTGATTTTCAGATGCACACCACCTAACCTTCAATGTAGACAAGGTAGATTGTGACTACCACACTATGAGAAAGAAATATGTATATCTAGGGAGGAATGCCTACATTGAAAGGCTTATTCCAATATTATAAGCATGAAGCCTATAAGCTTGGCATTTGGGGACACTAGAGTAGTGCTTATGTACCTACAACTCAAACCCAAGTGGAGAACACTATTATGTGGAGAATGAGTTTGCACTCCCCAGGGTACGCGAAAGGGTAAGCATACAATGGAAAATGTTCCAACACCTAAGCCCACAGAAACAATTCAAGTAGATGATGAAGAAGAAGATCATGAAGATAGTGGTGGTTTGGAACACAGAGGTAGAAGATAGCCTCCAAATAAGGAAGAATTTGAGTGCGCAACTACACCACCACAGCCATAAGAAGGAGATGATGAGGACTTGGATGTAGTCTAAGGAGAGCACCATTTCAAGAGAGTATTTAGGAGAACAAGGACCCAAGGTGCTACTCCGTAAATAGTGTGTAGATTGCCTCGAATCTCTCCATAGAAGGAGACAACTGAGAAAAGAAGAAGGAAATTGAAGTTGAATGAGGAAGTGGAAGATTCTGAGGAAAGTGCACCCAATTCTCCTACACCTCTAGAGAACGTGGAAGAACAAAAAGATGAAGAAATGAAGGATGGAGAAGAGGGAGAAAAAGGAGCAGATGAGACAACAATGAGACTATTAGGACATAGCCAAAAAGTTCCAAATATCAAATCCCAAGTTCCTAAGTAGCCTAGATCAAGAATAACAAGTGGGGAGTATATTCCACCAGCCATTGGCTACACCAGGATACAGGTAAAATTATACATGTCCGTTTCTAGAGAACAATGACACAAAAGGAGTTGTATGGCTGGAGTTAATGGATGAAGATATGGTAACAATGTGCACAAGGAAGTAATTGTCATGGTCGATGCACATGCACATGGATGAACCAGAATTTGATGTGTGTGAGGATTCATGTATGTCAAGGAGGTTAAAAAGGACACCTCAGGCCAGACACATAATAGTAAAGCCTACTGTTATGTCAGATGAACAGGTGAGCAATGCTTTGGTAAAAGTCTTGACAAAATTTGCACAATGGAATATGGATAAATATGCCACAATTAGGGCTCTAAGGGAGGATATCAAGACTAAGGATGAAGAAATAACACACCTAAAGTAGGAAAGAGATTTGGCACAGAAGAAGAACATTTTTTTATCAATATGGTAGAGGATATTGGGGATAATGTCATGAAGGCTAGGCCACACTTAGAGCCAAAGGTACCCAAGATGTTTCCTTTGGAAATACATTATGTAAGTACATTGGTGGACTTAGTGCTTGAAGATGAACCTCTACACATGCCAAAACCAAAGGATCTAGTACATGAAGTAGAGCGGGAAAAGGATTTAGTGATGCAGAAGATTTCATCGTATGAAGGGTTTCTTTAGAGTTTGTAGGAGGAAATAAAGAAGGCATATCAAGCACTAAATATTTTTTACAATGCTAGAAACCATTATAAAGACAAGGTGTTAGGCATTAGAGAACAAATATGCATAAACAATTCCTCAAATCATAGCAAAGTGGGAAACTATATAGCAAAATTATACTTGAAAAATATAACAACATAAATAAATAATACACAAAAAGAAGACAAGACAAGATTTAACATGGTTTACCCAATGTGGGCTACATCCACCAAGAAATTTCTTAGATTTTGTTATCAACAAGAGTAAAACAACTCTCATAGTCTTCTCTCGGTTATGAACTCACAACAAAGTTTCAAAGATGTTAAACCACATCTAAACCACAATTGACACCCAATTGTTTAGCCTTGATCACTCTTGATCACCTCTTGATCATTAATACTCAGGGACCTCTTAAACACTCAAGATATCTTCAAGATACCCTAAAACCTCTATATATAGGATTACAATCCTTTTAAGAAGTCCTAAAGCTGACCTAGAAGTTTGAAAGTCTCTAAATATTATAAATATTCTGAACAAAAAGCAACACCCCAGCTGGTCTATCAGGGATTATATTGAGGAAGCTATAGATATATGCAAAAGCTTTGCTAATGTCCACATCACCCATACTTATCGGGAAGGAAACAGGGTTGCCGACAGTTTGGCTAACTTAGGTGTTAGTAATTCCTTTCAAACTTGGATTGGCGGGGACGTTAGCCACTCATGTCAATAAAGCCATCATCATTGATCTTCGCGGCGGTGAAAATCATGACTAATTCAACTTCTTGTATTTTAGATGCTAAGGTGCGGATCCCCAAGTACATGATGATGACATCACAAAAGATTTGGATGATTGTTGCGATTTGTGTGGGCTGGATTGCCATCATTTCTTGGCATGGGAGGAAATGATAGGGCTAATAATAAAATTTAGCATTATAATTAAGTTGGCTTTCACGGGAAGAATAGATTCAAATACCAAAAACACCGCTCACTTGTCCTTACATTGCAAGATTTTTTATGACCATTGAAAATAGGAATAGAAAGAGGAAACATGGGGGAATGTCTCCATGCAAAATCGAACCGACCTAAAATCATGAGTGGAAAGAGAACACAGAGCTTTGGGAGTACTGCCTTCGGGGGCTGTTGAATTTCATTGAGAGGATTCAAGGCTTCGACCAAGACATCTCCATCAAATTCGCCAAGGGATGGAAGAATAGAATTGTCAAGTATAGTAACATGAAAATGGAAATTACAGAAGAGCTCATAGCTCAGATCATGGGTCTCAGCCTGGAAGGCACAAAATTCTTCAATAAGAAGGTCGACAGGGAGGTGGAAACCAAGAAATTTCTAGATGAGGGAGAGAATCTTGAGTTCGTAACAGCTGGCCTCAAGGTGGAGTCGATCCCTGTACCTTTTGATGAACTTGCCAAAATGGTGGTAAGGTATGTTACCCTTGAAGGAAGATATGTGACTATTCCTCACAAGCATCTGATTTTTCTGAATCATTTTCATAGAAATAACATTATTAGCTTTCCTCATTATCTGATCAACTCCTTGGAGAAATCTATAAGGGAAGTTCAAAATCACTCTAGGGTTGTCCCTCTGCACCAGGGCCTTATCCTCCTGATTCACCACCACTTTTCTAGCTGCCCTCCCATGAACCCTATCCCACCTCCCTCCTTCACACCCCCACCTGCCCATACTGCTCCCACTCCACCCCTGCTAAAAAGAAAGAATGATGATGTTGGCTCCAGCAAGAAAAGCAAGAAAGCTAAAATCCCTGCTTCCCAATGATTCTCAGAGCCACAAGGACTTAGAATTAGCTAAAAACCTCCTGCATATTAGCATGCCTGTGGAGAAGCCCAAAGAGGAGGATTTGTTTGGAGAGGGTTGACAGATTGGAGAAGGAGATTCAAGAGCTCAAAGGAGCTCTAAAAAACATGGAGAGAGCCAAGGGTAAAAGGATCCTTCAAAGTGAGGAGGAAGAGGGGTCATCGATGAAGTCTTCAAGAAATGAGTCCTTGATGGCAGATTGGGGAATGCCAAAAGCATATGAATGTATTTTATCTTCCCTCAAAAGCATTTATAACTTCATTGAACAACATGTCCACAAATGTTTTACGATTTAAGTGGAATCAATGAAGACATATGGGGCCCTAAAGAGAATAGGGACATTGCGCAATCTCCTAAGTAGACATGAAGGACCCTCTCGTGCCACCTTTGTCATATTGCCTTTTCATGTCACTACAGGCCATCAAGACCAAGATTGAGAGGGCCATCAAGTAATGGACTTTAATGTGCTTTGCCATTTTTGGTCAGTCCATCCTAACCTCGGGCGGTTCAGGAGCTGTTTTTTGCGGAGCTCGTTATTCTGTTTCTCTTTTGGTTTCTTTTTGATCTTGTCTTCTTAGATCTGGATCTTTGTACATCTTGATCCACTTTTCACCTATATTGTAATATCTGGCTGTTGAGCCTTCTTGGGTGACTGTTTTGCCCCTCTCTGGGCTTCTTCTCTCTTCTTTTCTATCTGGCTTTTGAGCCCTTTTGTATACAGGGTATAGTCCCTTCAAAACTATTTTCCCTTAATAAAAAAAAAACTTTCCACTTCTGGAAAAATAGTCCCGACGTTAACATCCAATTAACAACATATTAACAAATAATAGCACATCGACCACACAACAAATACACAACAAATGACTATAGAATGCCTGAAGTCTCTAAACGTAACTGTTCAAGCTCTAGCACTTCAACACTAATTCAAGAAGACCAAACAATAGGATCCACACCCCAATAATCTCCCACTGGAGACTATTCCTACTAAGCAAAGTTCTCAACCCTTCATTATCAACCATGAAGGCCGGTTAAAGTTAAACACAACTTCAACTTCTCTCATGTGACTTGCCTTGGTCATAATATCCGTAGGATTATGAATGGTATGAATCTTTTCCAGCTTCAACTTATCTTCTTCCAAAGATGTCTTGATGAAATGATATCTCACTATTGAATGTGCTTTATACTAGAGTGGAAAGCATAGTTCTTCACTAAATGAATACCGCTCTAACTATCACCGTGTAGTCTCCCAACTTCTTTCTTATGACCCAACTCATCAAGAAACTACATGTAGCTAAATAATCTCCTTGCTTGCCTCACCTCGGCAGAACATACTCACCTCTATGGTTGACAAAGCCACAACCTTTTGTAACCATGAAATCTAACTCACCATTGTATCACCAATCGTAAATACATAACCTATCGTGCTCCTCCTGCTGTCCAAATCTCTTGCCATGTCTGAATCTACATAGCCATGTAATGTAGTGTCTGATCCACTGAAACACAATGCTACTCCCATGGTCCCTCTCAAATACCAAAGGATCCACTTTACTGCCTGCCAATGCTCTCTACCTGGATCACTCATAAACCTGCTCACTGCTCCCACTACATGGGCAATGTTAGGCCTAGTGCATACCATAGCATACATCAATCTACCAACTATTGATGAGTATGGTACCTTGGACATCTGGATTCTATCCTCCTCAGTCTTGGGACTCTACTCCTTTGATAATTTAAAGTGACCTACCAAAGGAGTACCAACCAATTTAGCATCTTGCATACTAAACCTCTCCAAGACCTTCTTTATGTACTCTTCTTGAGATAATACCGGCTTCCTATCCTTCCTGTTCGGTTATTCTCATATCAAGGATTTTTTTGTTGCTCCCAAATCCTTCATAGCAAAGGAGCCACCTAGCTACTTCTTGAGTACCTTTATTTCATGCATGTTCTTCCATGCAATAAACATATCATCTACATACAAGCAAAAAATAATATAACTACCATCAAGAAACTTCTTAATGTACACGTAATGGTCTCGAGTGACACTGGAGTAACCCTCCCGCATAAAACTGTCAAACTTCATGTACCACTGTCGTGGATCTTATTTCAGCCATACAAGCTCTTCTTCAATTTGCACACTAACCTCTCCTTCCCTTTGACCTCATAACCCTGTGGTTGTTGCATGTACAATTCCTCCTCCAACTCACCATGAAGGAATGTAGTCTTCACATCCAACTATTCTAAGTGTAGGTCTTCTACTGCAACTAAACCAAGAATAGTCCTAATAGAAGTCATTTTAACAACTGGAGAAAAAAATTTCATCAAATTCTATACCTTTCTTCTGTGCAAATCCTTTGACCACCAACCGGGCCTTGTATCATTTCCTACCTCCATCTTCCTCTTTGATTCTATACACCCACTTGTTTTACAATGCTCTCTTGCCCTCGGGTAGCTCCACCAGATCCCAAGTCTAGTTTTCCATAAGAGATCTATGCTCTTCATCCATGGCCTACTCCCACTTCTTCTTGGCATCCACCTACACTACTTCCTCAAAGCACTCTGGCTCTCCACTGTCAGTGAGAAATAAATAATTCAAAGATGGAGTAAATCATTTAGGTTCCCTTCTTACCCTAGAAGACCTTCTCACCTCAGGAGTTTGGGATTCTTGATGAGTAGAAATACTGAACTAGTGTGCCAAAAACATGTTGTACCTGAACCAGCCCCTTGGACACCTTGCTATCCACAATGTCCTCTAACACTGTGTATTCTTTCTTTGATTCCTCTTTTGTTCCTGTAATTGATCTTTATACATGAATTTTTCATTAAAGACAATATCTCTAGACTGAAATATTTTCTTTTCTTTAAGACTCCAAACATGGAAACCAAAGTCATCTTCACCATATCCAACAAAGGTGCATTTCTTAGACTTAGCCTCTAACTTGGTCCTATCATCTTTATCAATGTGAACAAATACCTCACATCCAAATACTCTAAGAAATGAGTAATCAATTTTCTTACCAGACCAAGCCTCCTCAAGTATACCTCCATCCAAGGCCATAAAGGGTCCTCTATTAATTAGATAAACAATTGTGCTTACCGCTTCCACCCAAAACATGAGTGGCAACCCCGCATGTAACCTCATGCACCTAGCACGCTCCATGATTGTCCTGTTCATTCTCTCTGACACTCCATTTTCCTATGGAGTATTTGGAACCATTCTTTTCCTATGGATCCCATTTACCGAATAGTAATCAATAAATTCATTCACTAATATTCCCCTCCATTATCCGACCTAAGACATTTCAGCTTGAGACTTGTTTCATTCTCAACCAAGGCTTTCCATCTTTTGAAAGTTTCAAACACATCAAATTTCTTTCTAATGCAATATACCCAAAATTTTCTAGTTACATCATCAATGAAAGTGACGTAATAACATGAACCACCAATAGAGTTTACCTTAGCTAGCCCCCATACATATGTATGCACTAACTCCAACTTACCCTCCTTCCTAGTAGGTCCAACCTTGAGGAATCTCACCCACTTCTATTTCCCATAAACACAGTCCTCACAGAAGTCCAAATCTAACTCCTTTAATCCAGGAAACCTGTCCTTTATAATCTACATGCCCTTATGACTCATATGACTCGAGTCTCTAGTGCCACAAAGTTGCATCTCCATCTGCAGCAACTAAATTGCAATAATCAGCACCACTAGTTAAATACAAAGTACCAGTTTTCTTACCTCTTGCAACCACAAGAGCTCCCTTGGTAACCTTCCAAGAATCCACTATAAAACTAACCGTACAACCATCACTACCCAGCTATCCCATTGATATCAAGTTCCACCTCAACTTAGGCACATGCCTGACATCCTTAAGTAGCCATGTGTTCCCATTCTGCATTTTCACTGAACACAACCTTTCCCTACTATGTTGCATGGTTCATCATCACCAAGATATACATGTCCAAAATCACCTTGAACAAAATCAGTAAAGTAATGTCTATGTGGGGTGGCATGGAAAGAATCCCTGAATCTAACACCCAAGATTCAACAATATTATCTAAAGAAAGAATTAAGGCATCTTGACAAACATCACCTACTACCAAATTTACCTCTTTAGTTTCCTCCTTTGTTCTTCTTATCCTCGAAGAGCCCAAATATTTCTTAGCATGACCAACCTTCCCACAGTGCCAACATTCTAACTTACTCTTGACTTTGACCTTCCACGTGATCATTCAACTTCCCACGGTTACCTTTCCCTCTATTCTTTTGTCTCCCTCTATTCTCCACCATCAAAGCATTTCCAGAAGTAGAAGAATCTTCAGTGCTCTTCCTTCACATTTCCTCACTTAGGATCACACCTATTACATCCTCAAACTTCAGCTTTGAGTTATTAGAGACTAAATTACTTATAGCCATAACCAAGTTGTCCTAGCTATCTGGTAAGGAGCACAAAATCAACAAAGCCTTGACCTCATCATCAAAGTAAATTTTTACCAAGTTTAACATACTCACAACCATATTAAATTCATTCAAATGATCAACAACAGAACCATTCTCAGACATATTCATATTAAATAACCATTTCATCAAAAATATTTTATTAGAGGTAGAGGGTTTTTCATATAACTTCCCCAACGTACTCATGAGACCTTCCGTGGTCTTCTCCTGCGATATGTTGAAATCAACCAAAGATGCAAGGCATAAAAAATTATCCAAATTCCTTTCTATCTAGCAACTCCTAATCCTCATCCGAAATGGTGTAGGCTTATTTGATTTTCTAGCCAAAGGAACATGGAGGTCCTTCTGATATAAGTAATCCTCCATTTGCATCTTCCACAAACCAAATTTCTACCCATTGAACTTCTCAACCCTCGATCTTCCCTCATTTTCCATAGCTCCCACTCAAGCTAAACTTTCCCTATGATTTACAACTTTAGAAAAAAAAACCACCAAAGCTCTGATACCAATTGTTAGGAATTAGAGAACAAATATGTGGAAACAATTCCTCAAACCATAACAGTAGGAAACTATATAGCAGAATTATACTTGCAAAAATATAACAACATAAATAAATAATGCACAAAAGAAGACAAGACAAGATTTAACGTGGTTCACCCAATGTGGGATACGTCCACCAAGAACTTTCTCATATTTTATTATCAACAAGAGTAAAACAACTCTCACAGTCTTCTCTCAATTATGAACTCACAATAGAATTCCAAAGATGCTAAACCACATCTAAACCACAATTGACACCCAATTGCTTAACCTTGATCACTCTTGATCACCTCTTGATCATTAAGACTCAAGACCTCTTGAACACTCAAGATATATTCAAGATACCCTAACACCTCTATTTATAGGATTACAATCCTTTAAGAAGTCCTAAAGTCGACCCTATAAGTTTGAAAGTCACAATATTTCAACTTCCCATGGTTGGAAAAATAGTCGAACATTAACAACCAATTAACAACATATTAACAACAACAACATAGTGACCACACAAACAACGTCACAAAAAACAAATGACTGCAGAATGCTCCTGAAGTCTCCAAACTTAACCGTTCGAGCTCCAACACTTCAATACTGATTCAAGAATACCAAAAATAGGCTCCACACCACAACACGAGAACCATTTTGGAAGAAAATGAGGTCCTAAAGGCCATGAAGGATGAGACATTGGGCCATACATAATGATTAGCACTTTATAAGAAGAATCATGAGGCCCTTACAACAACTCAAGAACCACACAAAAAATTTGGATGAGCTTGGGAAACTCATCACTCAAAAGATGGACTTGTTGGAATGGAGAATGATTGGCATGTCTAGTATTGTGTTGGTCTTACGAGAATGAGAAGGGAGATTGCGAGGATGAATTAGATTAAATTGCAATGGATATTCTAGAGAAGGAAGAGGTCACACTCAATGACCGAGAGAACTTAAAGGTAGAGATAAAATAAGAATATCCTGAATTAATTATTTAGGTTGAAGTAGAAGACATTGCAAAGTAAAGAAATTCTTTTATTCATCAAAATTTATTCTATTCATATTCTTTGATTCATTTTTGAGACAACCATTGCTAGGGCGTAAATGCAACTAGTGTGGGGTAATGTTGATCATTCATACTCTAACACTTAGTGAAGAAAATATAGAAGGTTCACACACGAAATCGAGTGCATTCAAAGGCGCGGGGTATCGAGATAGGATCACGTGCGAGAACGAAATAGTTCGGGACAACCATTTTCATGGTGAGGATCTATTTTTGGAGATAGTGTGTGGAGCACATAAACCATTCAAATACTTGCGTAACACACATTGGCTAATTTTGGAGGATCAGATATGAATCGCTTTATATGGACATAGGATGGGAATATATCTACTACTATCAATTAACTAAAAGTATTCTATTGTTAGCGCACTTGCATGTGTGGCTATTTTTGTAATGGTGCGTGGCTAATAATAGCATGTGACCTATTTTGGGTTTAGATAAGTAGTGAAGGGAAATTCCCCACCCATATAAATATGTATTGAACTATGTAATAGAGAGAGAGCATAGATATACATGTGAGAACTAGGTTATAGTGAGATTATGCTACTAGATTTGTTACGCGCATGAGTGTATACTACCATTATTGTAAGGAATATTCTATTTATTTACTATAATTACTATAATGGAGATTATGGACTAAAACAAGGTGTTATCATGGCTATATTTAATATTTCATGCTTGATTCCATTATGGTTATATTTTAAGTCTGTTATGTTCTAGACCTAGATTTGAATATGCATTGTAGAAAGATATATTAGTCATAGATCTGAATGATTTAAGTCTTCATCACGCTAACATCCTGCAACAACAACCCTAAAGAGGGGCATGGTACCTTTACACACTTCACCTTGAGTGCTTATTTTAGGTGAGTGATGTGCCAAAGCACACCCGGGCATGTATTGGTGAATTCTAGGCTACATCATTCCTCTATACCATAAACCAAGTATCCCATTCTTCTTATGCCTACTTTTTTAAAACTATACAGCCCCTTCCTCATGTGGTCTCCAATTTGAGAAATTATTTTAATCATTACCATCCTTATCACTTACAACACCTTTTTCTTTTGTTTGTGCCCATCTATTAGACAACATTCTTTCTATATATCATCACGTGCTCATTTTCACCATCCTCACCTTGAGTCATATTACCATAAGACTTATTTTTTTATGCATCCACACTTGGTTCACCCCACACTAAAAGTATGCAAGGTCCTCTATGCATCAACTTGATAGATAGTAATTAGCTCCCACGTGTGAACACGGTTATTACAACAAAAAAAAGAAGAAAAAAAAACATTAAAGGAAACATTTTCTAAGTGGCAATACTTCCTTATTAAAAATAAAAATAATATTATTTATAGTATGGATTCAGCCTACTATCATTGAAGTAATCGGGAAACATGGTGTCATCCAAAGACTTGCAATTAGAACACACTGATTCAAGTATCTTAGTTATAATAAATGATCCAAACCAATGGACCTTCAACTTCCTTGGGTGGTGCACAAACTTGGATTCATACAAAAGTACCTTCTTTCAACTGCAAAATGTAACACCTATGGAAAATTGTTAACTTTTCCTCTTTTTCATTGTAATATTTAATGTGATTTGTGCTAAGAAGGTGTATTTTTTTACTATTAGAAATCATGATTGCCATGGATATTTTATTTTGTTCTTGGATTCATTTTGCTGAAACATTATTTCTTACAAGGAATCAATTTTGTCGAAATAAGAAAAATTATAAACGTGTAGTGATTGCTTGCAAATTATCTCTTTGTTATAACAAAACCTTGATCAATTTCATTGATCTAAGGTATGTTTTAATTCTTCTTACCTGATCTGTATGGTAAAATGACATTCATAGGTTGAAGGAAATAAAGGATTGAACTCTTTTATTTATTCAAATTCATTGATCTTATTGGAAGTTTTTTCTTTGCATTTTGTTGGAGGCATAATTTAGAACTATTAGAGTAATAAAAACTAAGTACTTTATCTTTAAGATCTATTCTAACGGGATTTTAACCTAAGGTAAAATAGACCTACCTTATGTCTATGTTACACTAATCTTGTTGCATCCTAACCTAATTTGTATGTTTACGAAATGGGGGATTTGGAAATAACCTAAGATAACTATAGGTTTATTTCTAACCTATTACCTAATGCTAAATTGGTATAGGGTATGGTCTATCCTAAGATGGAAAATTTACCTAAGGTCGGATCCTAAGCTAATGATATCTATCCTAAACTAATGCAAGGATAGAAAGGGACCTAAGGGGAGTCACATGGAAAGTATGAGATGGTGGTGACAGGTTCCAAAGTCATTTATTTGATTTGATTTTTGAATTTAATACATTACGGTACTGTCAGTTGGATAGAAGGCATGGAAATTAGAGGGGATCCTAGTTGGCACCATCTCTAAAGTTAAGAAATGCATGTTCTCTTTGAATTTGGACTCGCCAACTTTAGATGGCGGTGGCATGGAGATATAGGTGGGAGATTAGAAATTAATGACATTTATGGTCATCATTTTTGGCGAGAAAACTACCTTGGAAACCATGCAAGTGGATTTGTTGGGATTTTTTGGTATTTCATGCATTCCGATTTTTGCTCTGCATGGAGCTATCTGTTTCTTCGAACCAACAGTTCTATTTTTAGTTTGTTGTTATTTTTAAATCCCTTGGATTATTTTCGATCCAATATAAGTATATGAGGAATTTGAGAAGGAATTTTTGGTTATTTATTTCATTTGAGAAGGAGTTATGAAGGCTCGGATGGAAATCTTCTTCGAATCGGATGGAGCACTATCGGGCATGATAGGCTCTATCCATTAAGTTGCTTGCTTTTCTCTAAGTGTCTTCATTAAAACAACTTTTCTCTTGTGATAAATGGTTTTTTATTTCTATGATGGTTATTTGGTTTCCTTGCTTGAATATTTTATGTATCCTCCGATTGAGGAACATTTTCTTGTAAAGATATCATGGAGTTGTTTTCCTTTTTGGTTTATGTTGAATCATGTCGTGAAACTACTTATGATTTGAGTAATGTTGAAATTGTGTGGATTTGGCTTGTCTCCCAAGATGGGTTTATGGAATTATGTTGTAGCTTTTATATCGAATCGTGTTGTCGTTTTGGTTAGTAGAAGACATGAATATTATTTATATTTGTTACTTCTCTGATTTTTCGAAGTAATGTAGCTTCGTGTAACTACTAGTGAATGGATGATTTGCTTCGTGTTGGGTAAGTTTCAGTTCATATGGAAAATAGTAAATAAGTGTTTTCTTCTTGAACTTACTGTATAATCTAACAATTCTTTGAATTCGGTATTCAAGGGAGCTTGGGGTGTTTGGAATCTCTTTTTTGTGGGTTCTTCTTGTATGGAAACAAGAGTGAATGTTTTATTATTCCTTTAAAATTTTTAGTTTAAAACTGAGTCACTCAAATTAAGTTCTTTTATGGAACTATGTGATAGTTGTTTCTTGGACCCTTGGATTTCGATGTTACCTTGTTGGGAATACTTGTGTGTGAAGTCTATACTTCTGATCTTATATTTATTGAGTCTTTCTCTAAGTTCTTGAATACCTTGTAACACCCTGAACTATTGTTACTTCCTCCTGAGCATTCAAGTGTTGATATATGATTTCTTCTGTATAAGGACATGTTCCTTTGGGTTGTGAAGTCATGCTTGATATGGATTGTATCTCCTTTGCTCTTGAAGATCTTTGACTCAGCCTTGGATCAGTTGCATCGATCCAAGGAATGTTTTAAGCTTATTCAGGATGAACAAAATTTATGGACCTTACGAAAGTTACAAGGTCTGAATGAGTTTGAATGAACAATCCCAGAGTTTAACTCAGGCTAATCATGATAAATGAAATTTGGTTCCAGATATCGTAACATCAGGAAGGCCTAGACCTTAAGCCAGGTAAGATGTTCTTGGGTATACCGTAAGCTTAATTAGCAATGCCAGATAGGATCCTTTACAGGAATGTTTTACCCTATTTGGCTCTAATACTGATTGGTCCTACTTGGGAGACCTAGACTGGATTCGTTAAGATTAATAACCTTAACCTAAACTATAACCTATTGGTTAAATAATTGCTAATCTAACCTAGCCCTAAACTATAAGCTTAATGCTCCTAAGAGTTAACTTCTTCTAGCGCTATGGATGTAAGACTAATGTCTTACCCTATGATCTAACCTATGTTTCTTACCTATCCTAACTAATTAAGAATGGAGGGGGACCTTGAAGGGGTGCAAGTCATGGGCGTGGTTTCCATGGAATTTATAAGGGGATAAGGATTGAAGGACTTGGGATCTTTGTCAGTTGGCGGAGGTTACAAACGGCTATATGACTTTGATGGCGATATCACCAAGTATGGGAATGTTTGTTTGTTTTCTTTTGAAATCACTAACTTTAGGGTGGGCAATGGAGAATAGGTGGGAAGATGGGAGTTAATGCAATTAATTAACTTTGGTTCCCGAGCGCGGGTTGTTGGGAAGGCATGCAAATGGAATATTGTTTGGTTATTTGGTTTTCCATGCATTCCATTTTTCACTCTTCTTGAACCGTTCTACTCTGTGTTGCATGGCAACTTTGAGAATTTCTAGCTTCCTTCTCTGTCAGGGAAAGTTTATAAGGCATGAAGGTAACAATTTATTGTTGTTTAATCTATCGTGGAAGAAGAAGAGAAGGTGCGAGCACATTCAGAGGTCTTCTTCGGATTTTTAAGCGACACTATCAGGCATGATAGGCCCTAACTTTTAAAAATCTTTCTTTCCTTCAAATGCTTTCATTAAAACAACTCTGTTCAGGTGATCTTTGCACAGTTGGTTTGAAGCAATGTATTGGGTTTCTTCTTTTCTTGTGGATTTAGGAATCCCTGGTTATGTGAAGACTCTGTTTAAATGTTTTGCGGTGTTTACTTTATGGATACGACTTCTGTTGAAGTCCTTGCAGTGTTTCCTTATGAACTAGACTTCTGTTGAAGTCCTTGCTGTGTTTATTTTATGGAATCGACTTCTGTTGAAGTCCTTCTGTGTTTACTTTATGGATTCGTCTTCTGTTGAGGTATTTGAACTCAACTATTGAATTCCTTGGTTGTGTTTTCATATTCGTTCGACTTCTGTTGAAGTCCCCGTTGTGTTTACATTTTGGATTGACTTCTGTTGAAGTCCTTGTTGTGAATACATAGGGATTCGACTTCGGTATATGTTGTTCCTTGCTTCTTGATCGACTGAGGTAATGGGTTCCTAATGTAGACATTCTGCTAGGTGATTTCTTGATTGAGGATTGACATGAAAAGAAATTGTTGTGTCTTATTTGGTTGGTTTATTGATTATCGTTTGGTTGTATGAGCTCTTTTTATTTCTTGATAGCTTCAGGTGAATATATAGATGGATATAATTAGGAAATTCCTTCTATAGAGCTCGGCCCATGTTTAGAGGCATGCATATGAAATATGTTGATTACAAGTTTGTACCTCTGCAGAAAAGGGTCTGGATGGTCAATGGTTATGGGTTCTGTAAGGAATGAAATATTTAGTTTAATTGTGTTTTCTTTATGATTTTACTTGGTTAATGGGAACACGATGTCATTTGGGAGAAATCTTGCTTTGGGGAAACTCGTTCCAAACAGTATGGGAAATTTTTTGATTTGCATGGATGGAAATCAGTTTTATACTAGAATATGAATGACTTCGTGATGTTTCTGTAGTGACCTTGAAATCGAATAGAATTCATTTATTATCATTAGAAGTGCTATTTGTTTGATATCCTTGAATGCAATAACAAATTATCCAATGTAGATAGTCAGTGTAACCTGTTGGTATGCAATGATAACAATTACCTAACTCGTAGTCTAAAATGATTTGAGTCTTGAAGGATAGACTATTTTAATTGGATCAGGATTGTGGTCTGATATTGGAACGTATGTGTCTTTCGTTTATATCAATCTGTGGTTTTGTTAATATGCAATTTCAAGACCCTAGAGATCGTAGGGTGACCTTTTAAATGGTTCTACCAGTTTGGGAACTAATGGTAAACTTGGGAGTTGATTTCTTGCTTTCTTTCTTCCCTAAATGAATTCAAGATTGATTGTATATGTTTTGCTCCTGGAAAGTTGGTACTGTCCTGAACTTGTTTGGAATGGAGATCTGAATGCCTCTGTTCTTTCTCTTAGATTGTAAAGTATATGTTGATATAGAGCTTTTTGAATAGGAAAATATTCTCTCCCTTGTCTGGAAATTATGTGTGCTCTTTTCTTTTGTATCTCTATGTGAACCCTACGGTGTAAGAAGAATAGATTGTTAAATTTGTAAAAGAAACTCGACTCTTGACCGGAGTCTTCTTTCCTTACCAATAGTTATATTATTACCTTGGTTGAATTTATTCATTATCCACTTTTATAAAATAGTATTGTAGTATAAGTGGTATACTTATTATTGTCATTGAAATAATGCTATGAGTATAAAGGAATTCTCATCTGTTGAACTTGCTGGAGGTTATAATCTGTCTTTGCTTGAATTGTTAAATGCACATTTGTCGGATACACGTACTGATAGGAATTCATTCTTGAATGAAGTAATTTTGTTGGATTATTACTGTCCTCGGTTTTCAGATGGATGGATATTGTGGTTTCATTTTGTTTCTTCTTAGTCTATATATATATATAGGATGAATCATCTGAAAAATATTTATTGATTATAATATGAGTTATGTGTTAAAGTTATATTAGAGTTGTAGAAAGATGATTAGCCTGATTCGTGTTTAAGGATTTGAAGATTTGATTTCATTTGAACAGGTTGTTTAATGAGAACAATTGGTGGAATGCAATTATTTTAAGTTAGTGCTTATCATGCTCGGTTCACTTCCCCGTGTTAGCAATTTTTGCGAGATGGTCATCATAAGTGGTAAAGGCACGCAGATCGATATGATGCTCGATTGTTTAACCAGGTTTTATGATGAATTCCAATTTGATTTCTCTATTTGTACTATATGAAGAAATTTGTTCCTTTGCTGTTGTTAGAATCCTTATGAGAGGACTTAGGGCTATTTCAATTACGTTGATTAAGATTATTGTGAACCAATGATCTCCTTGAGAGATCTCAAATCTTATTAAACTTCTCTCGGTGAATTGGATCTTAATTAAGTAAGGAAAATCAAAGGTGAGGAACCCGGGGTTGGGAAAAGACTACCCAGACAGGAGAGTCTTAAAATTTAATTTCAACTCAACTTAATTAACTCCTTGAAGTTATGTAAATCTTTCCGAGGTGGTTTGTAGGATGTCGACACATGTCAACCGCAGGGTTGTACCTTTGAGAAGATTAGGATCTTCACGAGGATACAATAATGCGGGTGACCTTTGGCGCACCTTTGCATTGATCGTTAGGATTTACACCTTAAACCCAAACATTTTTTTACTTTAGGACAAGTTAGGAACATGGTCATGTTAAGGATGCCCTTGGAGACTCGGGGTACCTTGACACATAGGGTTAACTGGGGTTGACCCAGTATGTCAGCTTACCCTAGTCCTTGAGAGCATCCTTATAACGTTTGTCATGTTATTAATCCGTTCCTGAGTGAATGACTTGGGACAGGGGAGGCTGACAGAAGTCAGTATAAGACATTCTATTTAACATCGGAGTGGGGTGAAGGACGTATTCTAGATTGATGAGTATGCCGTCAAGGAATACGAGACATGAATCAAATCTTTGGCCAAAGTATCACAAGCTCTCCCGATTGCGTTGTCCTATGTCACCTAGTCGGGACGTGATGCCGATGAATAATGGTAACAATTATTCTAGGTTCCTTGGACGAGCATTCGAAATCCCAGATTAGGAAAGAACTACAAGAGTGAAGTGTTAAAATAAAAACTCCAACTCTATGATACTCATGAATAGATCGGTAGATCACCAAGTCATGGAATGAATAGATTGGTACACCGAGTCATTATAGCTCATATGGTTATCTGTATAAGAATGATTCTTATGATCTCATGAGTTCTAAATTATGTATTTAGAACTAGAAAGCACTTATCATCAAAAAAAATTCTTGTTCTAATGTACTAAAATGGAATGTTACATACCTAACTAAGGGATAAATAGATGAGGTCTTGTTGGTTGGGGACATTGTGAGAGTCGGCTTTGTCGGAGTCGATGCTTGGGTTATTCTTGTAGCTCTATTTGAGATTTCTTTATGTTGTTCATGTTGTCTACTTCCCTGTTGAAGTAGATGTTGTTGGTTTTGTATATCTGTCCCTGAACGGGGTTAATCCCTTGAGTTTCTTGCTTGATTAAAATTGTTAAATCCTTCCTGATTGGGATATCGTGAAACTTTAAGGATGTTATTCGGACTTGTGGTTGTTGTTTCTTGATTTAGAACTAACTATATCGATTCTGAATAAAGGGTTTCTAGACTCCTCCATTTCTTTGATCTTTGAGTAAGATTGTAGGGAGTAATTTATCTTGTCGATTTCGTAGAGGTGTGCAGATTGAACCTATCTATAGAAATGCAATGAAAATAATTTTATCTTTTTTTGTTGATAGCTTCTATGCCTGTAGCTAAGCCATGTTGATTCTAGATTGCACCTTCTTTGGAATCGAACCGTGATGGAACTTTCTCTATCCCTTCATAAGATGTATTTCTCTCACCTCTGTGAGGATTCGATTGAGAGTCTGTCTCACTAATTATTTTAATTTCGTCTTGAAGGAATGGTCAGTCTGTGGATCCTTGACTAAAACTTTGACATTCTTGAATGACTATTGGAGACTGTAATTACCCCATATGGCATTTAGCAACTTTTGTCATTGCATCTCCTTTTTGATATGGGTAAAATATTATTGTCATTGGTTGTCCATGATGGGGAAACTTTGCTTAAATTTGTTTCAAATTCAACAGTCACACATTTTGTTTAATCTCTTATATGTGCTTTCTCTTATAAAGGAGTTGGGGATGTAGTGATTGGGTCTACATTTGTCCTTTGTGACCTTCTTCACGTGTGAAAGAATGTAGGAATTCCCTTATGATCATGTCATTTGACTCCTCTTTCAGTCTCTATGGTAAAGTCTAATCACTACCTTTGGAAATTATAGGAGGTATGTGTTGAGTTCTCTTTTCTAAAGTTGTGAATGGGGATTGAGTTAACCGAATTATAAAGGAAGTTCTTAACTATTTTATCACAGTCATTCTTCTTCTTTTGGTAAATCTTGTCATAAGATTTAATTGGATCAGTTGCATTACTCTCTTTAATGCCCTTGTGTAGTTGTCTTTTTATGAAACTCTGTAAGCTGAGTTAGAAGGTTCCTACTTTTGAAAGTAACTCTATTTTGGTTAAATAGTTAAGTTAATTTTTGTATTTCAAATTCAAATGAATTGTGAAGGAAATAATTAGAAGGTACTTTTATTTGATAAGGAAAAGTGTATTGGATGGAACATTATTTATCTGATATCATGTTGTAGATTGTTGATTACATCATGATATTTCCTTGAATGTTATTCAAATTGATTAATTTTTCTTCTTCTATGGTTGTTATTACTTATGATTTATTTGTCTGTTTGACCTCACTGTTTCATAAAATCATAGTTGGTTTAATGAAACAATTAGTTGAAAGCATTTCATTTTAATGCATAGTGCTTATCATACTCAGTTCCATGAACTAACCCATGCTAGAAATTTTTGTAGATGGAATTCATAAATGATAAAGGAAATAAATTTTATGATGTATTGGTTTCTTGAAAGTCTGGACCATTTATAGAGAATTCAGATTTATTTTTGGGATGTATTGAAGGAAGGTTGTATTATTTAATGATCTTGATGTTATGTTGACATGAAATATGGTAGTAATGCTTAGTCTTGTAAAATGTGTACTTATCATGATGAATTGTAAAGACTAAAGTTACTTAATTTATTATGTCAATTCTCTTGTTCATAATATGAAGGAAATTTGTAATCATGTATGTGATGTTGTCATTCATATCGGATTGGACCCTTATTTTTGTTATTGAATAGGTTGGATAAATGGGAATTAGTACATTTCCCTTACTTGAATGCAACTTACTAAGTTGCATGTATTGATGTTCTTTATCCAATCTTGTATGGTTTATTATGATGTTGAGAACATATAGTTAAAATATCAAGATGTGTGAATTGGATAAGGGTATAATAAATCTTAATACTTAACCATAATGAGGAATGTTCTCCTCCTCTCAAAACGGATACAAAATAAATGAGTGGTATATGAGTTCGATAACCATTTAGACTTCATACTTATGAAGTCTCTCATAACAAAACCTGTTTTATTTCTTATACATTCCTTGAATGGTTAAAACACGTTAATTAAATCTTATGATAGATGTTGTTTTTATTTTCGATTAATTACATGTTAAGAAAAAGTTAATGAACTTAATAGAAATCATAGGTTATGAGGTTTCATATAATTAAATCAACTCTAATAAGGATGGAAAACTTAAGGATTGTTGGGATTAGGGTTATGCAAGGTTGATATGATTTGAATCTTAATCCAATGATAATTAAGTGGATATGACCTCTTGAGATGTGTAAATCATGATGAAGTAGTTCTATTGGATGTTAGCACATGCCAACTACAAAACTGTACCTTTGTGAAGACTTGGTCTTCACGAGGATACAATGTTGTAGTTGATATGTTGCAACACCCTTTAGCATTGGTTCATCTAGATCTACTCCAACCTGGACTTGAACTTAGTTTCTCTCTAGATCAGGCTAAGGATATGATTTAGCATAGGAAGTGACTCCCAATGACTTAGGGTAACTAGGCACATTCAATTGACTTAGGTCAAATGAGTATGCCCATATACCCTAGGTCATCGTGAGTGGTTCCCTATACCAAATTATATCAATAACTTGGGTTAGGGTCAAACCTTGGACAAGTGGACTGAGAAGTTAGTAAAGACCATTTTAGATAACAAATGAGTGGGGTGAAGGATGTATTCCAATTAGATGAGTATGTCATCTAGGAATAGTAACATGAATAGTATGTTGGAAATATTTGGCCAAAGTATCGCAAGTGTTGGTTGTGTTGTCCTATGTCACCTAGTTTGAGAAATGTGATTTTAGATGAATATGGTAACAAATATTCAGATAGATTTCTTAAACAGAACACTCAATACCCAGAATAGGGTAAGAGAACCAAGTATACATAATATACCCATAGTATTCAATACTTAAGTTAACATGAGAGATCGGTAGCTCAACGAGTCATTTATAGCTACATATGGTTATCTTTTATGAGATTGATTGACATGGAATGTGTGTTCTAAATTATGATTATCTAGGACAAAGAACATTATGTAAAAAAATTCCTTTGTTTCTAAAGTCTTAAAATGGGAATGTTATAGAAAAATACTTGTTCTTGATGTGCCTATCATGGCAATCCTTTTGTCATGCTTTTTTTCTTCTAGCTCCAATGTGAAATATCATGTTACTCATCTAATTACATCAATTTATTAATGTGTTCCTGCACATCTCTCTCATTAGATAATCCTCCCATGTGCACCTGATACATAGGGATGGTAATAAAAACTCCATAGGTAAAACATCCTCTATGTCAAAGACCAACTAAAATTGGGTAACCTTATTCAATTTTTATAGTTCATCCTATATGCCAAATGAACACTTGATACCTTATCATCCCAATCCTTTCTTCCAACATGACATATATTCATTAGTTTCTTCCCAAGATATTATTGAAAGCTTTGGCAGTGTCATTTTCTTGAGGGTAATAAGGAGTGGTCTTATGGTTTTCCACCATAAACTCTTCCAATAGAATTTTGATGCATGTTATTTTTCACTTTGGTTTGATAGATGATGTATCCCTTTATGCTTTACACATATGTGTTCACACATTGTATTGAGCTTGATGCAGGATACACAGAGTGGTACACAATGAAAGGTGTTGGCCAACCCTTTACCCATACTTTTTATACATCTAGGGGCATCTATTATACACTACACATAGGTGTTATTGTTCCATTATAGTTCCTTTCTACTTCCTCATTATGCTTGATTACATATATTGTGTACATGTTATCTATTGAGATAATAGGTAACATGTGTATTTTATAGATTTGACACCTATTTCTTCATATGTTTCTATCTATAAAATTATTGTATCATTTCATTATATTCAGAAAATATTGTTTTCTATACATGTTTTCTATTTGTGTATGTTATTACTCACTTATTTCACTTATTATGGCTTTGTTTCCTTGCTTGTCTAATGACATCATGGGTTTCTAATGTTTATTGATGTATGTATATCTTGAGTGATTGTGTTTGCAAGTCTATGGTCCTTGATTGTCTTATGATACCATGGTTGTCTCATTTTGAGGCTATACACCTTTTATGTCACATTGTTTGTATATTATTAACTCTAACTTTACTTCTATTATATTTTTGTACTTATTTTCTTATACATGTGTTATTATCATTGTTATTGTTTTTGTTATTTCTCTTTTTTACACACTATGGTTGCCACTATGCATGTAGTTCACCAAATAAAATCAACTTAACTATAAAAAGTATGGAATAACTTGTTTTGAAAGAATTAATGAGAACTGAGTTTAGATTTACATCATTGAAATTTGTTTCATCATGTTACACCACTAGGCTTGTGCTCTTGTAACATGGTAGCAATTAATAGTCAACAAGTTGGTTGATGATTTAATTGGAAGAGCTAATAAACCTATTCCAAATCCTATTTAAAGTTCAAGTTTTAAATGTGTATGATGGTTTAACACGTAGGCTTTGATTATTATGTGGGCTTAAGTCTAAGTTGGATAATCAAGTTAAGTAAGGGATATGTTGACTAGGCCATATTTAATAGTCATCGTCAAGGTTAATAAGGACTCTTAAATTTAAAGTTTCACACCATAATCAAGCTAAATATACTCACCCAATTAAGTGCAATGTAGATCTAATGGGGCCCTTGGATTAAATCACTTCCTTCCATTGGATTCCTAGGGTTGGTAAAATCCCTAGAAATCATTATGGAATAGTATAATTTTCCTTTTCTATTCTCTTTCTCATTTATTCTCTAGTTTTTACATGTTGGAAGGTGGAGCTCTCATGGATGCATCCACAACTAATTTTTCATGGATTCATTTTTTCCTGAGAAGGCGAGCTCTCATGGATACATCCACAACTAATTTTTCTTGTATTCATTTTGTATCTCTCTCTCTCTCTCTCTCTCTCTCTCTCTCTCTCTCTCTCTCTCTCTCTCTCTCTCTCTCTCTCAAATTGTTATATATAAGAATATACATACACACACACACACACACACACACACACACACACACACACACACACACACACACACACACACACACAACCCACACACACACACACCCACACCCACACCCACACCCACACACACACATATAATATGGGTTGTCCCTTAACACCTAGTTAATTTATTAGCCATAGCCACAACCATATAATAGTGGCCCTTAATTGATGGTGGAAGTTGGGGTTTTAACCCAAGGTAGGTATGATCCCTATTCAAAGGATATTGTGGATTGGCCACATGGAGGGGGTAGGTCACATCTATAACTACTTAGGGGATAGGTCATGACTTAACCACTTGGTTTAGTTCAATTTCTTTTATATATATATATATATATATATATATAATTATTTAAAATATATACCTATTTGATAAATCATTCCCTCTTGTTTTTTTAACATATAAACTAACTACCTAGTATGGTATAACTTAAATATTTTATTTAATATAGCTATTATAAACCAATTATTAATATAACCATATTATTGCATGTATAAAATAATCTCACTCTCTATCTCTATCTATCTCTCTATCTCTCTCTCTCTATCTATCTCTCTAAGGTTAATGATTAAAATTTCTAAAATAATTGTGTAAATATATATTTATATATTCCATCATAAAACATACACATATTTATATACTTAGAAATGTGTAATTATAATTCCACCAATGGATCAACTCATATCATGATTTCTTGCACAATGTTTGAATAAAACTACAACAATATGAGCCACTTTCGATAAGCATTAAATGAGGTTTGTATTTCCTTCAATTAAGATTAACAAAACAAAAATGGTTTACAATAAGCCACACAAAGTGCACTTGTTTAAATTCTTCAAGGAGGTAATAATTGAGATAGATTTTTATAAGAGCTTAATTTTTAATTAGGAACCATCTTTCTTTGACAACAACTCATATGAATGTCACCATCCTATTATTCCATTTCAAGAAACATGTATATAAAAGTAAATTTCCTAGATACTTGAGAGAGAATAAGAGAGTTTTGTATGTTGATTTTCAAAAATGTATCAATTTGACATTGTATCTAGTTCATAAAAAAAAAAAAAATTTATTATCATACTTGCAATATTACAAAATACCAATGCCACTACCATGCTTATTACAAATTTTCCATATTTGACTTTCAAGTAAAAATACAACAATGTGCATGGATTTTAAATGCAACGAAATAGATTTCAAATCTTTTTCAATAACACTAATTTTCACATACATTACAATGCCTCCAAATGATTAGGTAAAATTTTCTACTTGTTTCTATTACATGACAAAATGATCACAACATGCTCCAAAAATAAGAGTCTACAATATGACATACTTGTCATAATAACCATAAGTTTTACAATAATGAGAATGCAATGATAAAATCTTTTCACTTTGAGGTCACGAAGTGTCAAACTAGATTTTTTCATGTTCCTCCATTCTTCTCAAAAACTATCATATCATACCAAAAAGGAGGTGAAGGTGGCATTCACCTCCCATCTATGTAATATGGATAAATCTCATCCCCATTGTCCCATAAATGCCCTAACTCATAAAAAGGATCCACAACCAACAAGAATGCTTGCAAAAACACATAACCAAAACACCCACATGCACATCCAAATGCTCCAAACAAAACAAGAAGAAACTTGTTTAGGACACAGGAGAGAGAAAGAGTTATCAATCTAAAACATAATAAATGCACTATCAAGCCAAACTAAGCTTACAACAAGAAAATTACAGCATCCCTTGCCACTTATAATCTCCACTAAGGAATGGAGATTAGTCTTTAGATACTCCCCAAGAAAAAATAACTTGGATCCACTCCTTATGCCTCCCTAAACCCACAACCACTTATGATCTTCATGAAGGCTAATCTTACATTCCTTTGATTTCTCTATTTAGTTTCATAAAAAAATTATTTTCATCATTTTTCGACACTTTGTCCCTCCAAATGATCTATAATTTACTCCATAGGAACAACCATGCTTACTATGCCTACATTGGGTTCTTAGAAAGTAACACAACATCGATGAAAACATGACATGTGCTCAACTGAGCAATAAAACCACAACAAGCCCTCAAGAGGGAGAGGAAAGGAGAGAGGAAATAACCATGTCCACAAAACTAAAACAAGAGGAATGTAACTCACCTCTTATTCATATTGTTCCACCAAAATTTCAATCAACCAAGCGTTCCTAAATCACTTCCAAAAGTAAACAAAATCCAACAACACCTTCCTAAATCAAAATCTTCCCCAAAATAAGAGAAAAGGCTTGTTTAGATAGGAAAATTCCCAAATTAGAGCATTCAATAAGATAATTCCAAGTGGTATCTTAATCCCCAATGAAAATACATTCCCTAAAAAATGTAATAAATCTTCTTACATGCCCACATGATCTTTTATACACAGAGGTGATAACCAAATCAATTCCACAATCCAAGAAGCTCCCAAGGAATAAGGAAAAGGAAAACTCGGACAAAAATGACTATCATCACTTGATTTATAAGAAATCCAAAAGGGTCAAATCTCAAATTAAAATAAATTAAATACATGTCCCAAATTTTTCCTTCAATAACAACTTGTAAACAAAGTGCCCAAGGCCTTACAAAAATTGAATTCAAAAGGTGGAGAGAGGATGTTAAGGCTCATTATGGGGTCATTTTGAGTCCCCAAATTGTCAAAAGGTCCCAAATAAGTACACTTACCCCATGAGTAGGTGTATGGGATGGTTTTGGGAGTGTGGGATAATGTTTACTTGTCCCACACACCATCCAAAAGTGTCTTACAAGGAGAAATTCAAATTTTCCATAAATGAAAAATCATCACCAACCCAATAAAAGCTAAAACAACCCAAAATAAGAAGGAGGTTAAATCATTTATACACACACAAATATAGTTTAATAATATATCAACAACATTAATTAAATAAACTTAAACATCCTATAAACATGGGAAAATATAACAATGCAAAGATAAAATTAAGTTGCACATGGTCACCATACACATATCCAAAAACCCGTCTACTTTCACCTATGTTTTTGGGAGGAGCTATGTGGGAGTTAGTCCCCCTTCATCATCCTTGGTATGTTTATGTTTATTTCTTTGTTTATGGTTTTTGAGAACTTTTTACCATCTGCACAATCAATGTTATACCATTTTTTAGTTCATCAACAAAATGGGGATAACCATTCAAATTCCCATGTTGATGGACCCGTTAAAATCCAATTTTTGTTCTAAGTATTGCCTTGAAGATTCCTTTTTCATTCCTTTTGTCAGGTTTTGGGGTTTCATTTTTATTTTACATGTTTAATGTAAGATATTTCCCTACCTCGAAAACCCAACACACCACAACCTTTCGGGTTTTAGGTTCGATTACATTGGAACATCTTGATCGGAAAACACATTCATCATGTCATGTGTTTCCCAAACCTAAACCTCAAACATTGTAATATGTCAGATTTTCAGGTTCTTGATCATCATAACATATTGATCGATTTACATGTTATATGTCTATTGATTTCTATACCCAATTCTTGACTATCTTAAAGTCTTCTTTGTATCGGTTTTGGGACCCGATGACACATTTGCATGACATGCCTAGTGTGGTTAAACATCTACCCCTGAGTCAACACAATAAACTTGAGGGTGCATTTGGTGGCCCACAACTATCATCTTATGTGTAATTAATTTTATTTCATTTATAAGTAGGTAGGATTTCAACGTCATTTGTACCTTGTACTTTCTCTAAAATTTGGATTTCCCTCCTATTTTTGCACTTCACAAACCTAATTAGTGTTTTCATGGTGTTTTTGATCAATTTTCTTAGATTTTGACTTCTGGTTCTTCATTTGGTAAGTGTTTTCCTTCTTTTTGATTCACATTTTCATTTTGGGAGATTCTTATCTTATTTTAATCATTTGAGGAATCGCTCTTTAGTTTTCCAATTTCTTCTTTCTCACTCCTCATTTTTTACTTCTCCCATTTTGTTTTTACCTTGATAAGTATGCCAATGACCTCAACATGAACTTTTTAGGTTTTTTACTCACTTTTTATGGTTAAAATTCTAAATAAACAAGTTTTAAATAAAAACTTATTGATTTTGACTCAAAGTGGTTTTTCAGTTTTCTCTCTTGCGAGACAAGTCCCTTTCCCGATAGTGTGTGTCGAATAAGGTTGAATCTCTACTAATGTTTTAGGATTTGATCATTTTCAATCAAGGTCTAACATCCGATGTTCTATTAGAATTCTTAAGCTCCGTAGCAAGGATTATTTCCTACGAGTGGTTCAGTTCGTAGTGTTACATAGTAAGGTCCAGTGCGATATATACGATCATGGAGTATAAGGTGAAAATGAAGTTTGAAAAATCGATGGTATATCGGGTTTCCAAAGCTACAAGTCAATATCATTCTTATGAATTTGTGTCATACTATCAAGGTTTTTTACGGGGCAAAACCTGACTCTCTCTTAAGCTTTAAGGATTTTTAGGAAAATTCTTCAACCCAGATTACTCATGTCTTATTCGGGAAAGGAAAGGGAAAGCGCAGATACCTCCAAAGAGATGAAGTAAAAATATCAAGTGGTTGTTTCTCCCTCTATATTGATTTGAATATTTATATTAGAGATATTAAATTAGAGCATATTGACATTTGAGAATTTTGGAACAGTGAAAAGTTCCTCTCGACTACTTGGATGCAATTTATATGCAATAGTTGGCTACCCCTAGTAGATTTTTTCCAATCTCTTCTCGGTGTCCCAAACTCATTCTTATGGATGCCAATCATTATGACACTTTGAGACAAAGGATTTTCTAAATCAGGTTGGAGATGTGGTAATCCACTTAAACACTTATAATTTTGATGATCTTCTCAAGCTTCTTAATTTCACCACATACATCATAATAGATCTCAAAGCCCAACAAGCTTCTTGATGATAATGTGGCTTATTGCATCAAGTACATCAATAATAAATACTTTGTTAAACCAAATCCTTATGTATTAATATTTCCTAATATTGGGCCCTAGAGTGAATTTAACATTGATATTGGTGACATCATCAAACTTCGAGCAGATTTTTGGACTCCCCACGGCGATAGAATTTGTTGGAATAAGACCCAACACAATTGTGGTTCTTATAAGTTCATTTTTTCCTAAGTAGAGCTAACATCACAAAGAATGGTAATAATCTCTTATAAAATAAATATTTATTCTTTATTATACATGAATAAACATAACACTCCACACATTAATGGTTCAAAGCATAAATATCATGCATATATTGATCATAATTTCATATAATTCAGAAATATATGTTTATATCGATTATATTCATATCTCTCACTTTTTACATTGATTTCTCTCTTTACTCTTCATGTTTATATCATCTCTTCTCACTCATTTTCATGATATCCTATTTCCCCCTCATTTTACATCATTATATAGCCTTTAAAAGGAAAAATTTATGTCTTTTCACTCATAATGACCCATGGTAACCATTGGTTAACACTTATTTACATTATTAACTAGTAATTAGTGGATATTTACACATATATCATGGTATTTATGCATTTTCCTTATGTAAAATATTATATATTCTTCATTATTATCATTCTAATATGTTTATAGATTTTGTGGTATATTATAATGCTCATATAAATCCCACAAACATCATAAAAAAACTTTATAATATGAATAACTCTTTGTCAACAAAATTCAAAGGATGGATGTACCAATTCCTCACCATTATAAAGAAAAACAGCAATTATTTGATTTGGGTACATTCAAAATTGACACAATTGATAGTAAAATGAGATAAGTGTTGAGTATGGGAAAGTTTTATATGATTTCATATGTCTCATATGCTATAGTTGGAATGAGGTTGTACCCTAGATTAACAACGGTGGGTTCTAGACCTTCGGATTATGTCTACAAGTATTATTCTTAGTTATCTCTTAAAGGAAGTGAGACTCATTTCTAGAGGGTTAATAATGCTTTCTTCTAAAATGTCATTTGTAGATTGGAACCAAATATCTCCAAGAAAAGGGTTACTCATGTTGCATGGAATGTGGTGCCTCTCACTGGGGTTGCATCTTCTTACAATTTCAAACATTCACCTATCTTTGGGTGAGCATTCCAAGGTTCCCCAACTCATCTTCCCAGATTTCCAAGTGATAAATGGATCCTCATGGAATTAGTTAGAAAATTTTAATATCTACACAAGTTCCAAAATCAAGAAAAAGTGGGGATTCATTTCCCTTTTCCATTGGAATATATACCTACACCTCCATTGTTAAAGCCAAGAATTTCATAATTGAAATACAAGAAGAAATCAAGAATTAAATGCCTCCTAGGATGGGTTTTGACTATAAGGGAATTATAAAATCTTATGGAATACTGCAGTTCCATGTTCCATACTTTAAGGACATTTGTGAGGATCTCATGGATGAAGCAACCATTAGAAGAAAAATATAACAACAAATTAACCATTGAAGAGGTAATTAATTTTAATCTCAATAATGTTCCTAAAGGTTCAATTGATGATGGAAACATATTGGACTCTATGTATGATAAAATGTATGGTGAAAACATTTTATTTCCTCCCATCAATCGGTCTATTAAGGAATTTATGTCTATTGAGAATAGAGCTGCTCAAATCCTCCTTTAGACCAACACCTAGTTATATTCATGGAATATTCATCCTAAATATCCATAATTCTTAAAGTTTCCAGTCACTTATGTGTTAGAGGCAGCCCCCTCACATGAGGAAAAGGATAAAGATGAAGCTTCGGAAAGAAGTTCAAGTTCAAGTTCAAGTTCTACAGCAATGGAACCAAGACTCGTCCTTATTCATCTGATGTTCCTACTTCATCAGTTGTTTTTATTGATTCTCCTTCTCATCAACATACACATGAGACATCAATTGGTATTTTGGTTACTCAACTTATTCCATCTTCTTCCCTTATCACTCACACATCCCCTATTGTTGTCTTGTACCCTCGAGTAACTATTTTCGTCATATCTCCTCCTCGTATTATTTTTCCTCATCTTTCTTCTTCCATGTGATCTTCTTCCTTACATATCTCATAAGTATTTGCATATTTTTCACCCTCTTCTCCTCCATCACCCTCATCTCCTCTCATGTCACTCATGTCAAGTGTATTTTCATCCCTTTTCCCCCTTCAACAAAAAATGATATTAATTTGGTATCTCCTCACGTGACCCAATTTCCATCCCTTGTGTTGCTCCTTTTCATATAGCTTCTCCACCTCCCACATCTTCTGTCATGATAAATTCCATATTTTCCACTCATCCATCCTTAGTAACCACTTTTCCCACTCTACCTAGTACCACATTGATGGTTATTGCACCTCTCCCACACAAGCTTCATCCTCCTTTTTCCATCTTGGCTAGCTAGCTAAACCCTAAGGAAAAGGAATATTTTTGTTCCTCCCGAGGCATTCAATTTCCATTCTATAAAACCTACACCCTCATGCATATAAAATAAACCAAATACCATATCCCACATCACTATTGATTTATCTAGTCAAAGGTTTGTTGATATTGATGTTCCCGTTGTTGAAAAAACCAAGGAGGATATCATGGCCTCTGATTATCAAATAACCAATGTAGCACTCGGTAAGGTTACAACTGAAGGTACACAACAAGATGTGCAATAAGACAAATATCTTCAAGAAGATTAAGGAAACTAAGGCTTTAAATGATGAGCTGAAGGAAAAGGTATAACAATTGACTATAATTTCACTTAAACTCTCTAAACCCACTTAGATCCAAATCCCTTCTCTTGCTCCCAATCGGTTTTGATTTCTAATTTTTTCCCAAAATGGAAAATATCATTCAAAAGGGTAGGGAGTGGACAACTAGATATAACATCTCCTTACTTAAGGAAAAAGGATAATAAAGGATGTTGTGGATACCTACAATGACATTGAGAAAGTAAGGCTAGACATTGAGAAGTTGAAAAATGAACTCATGGAAGAGTGTGGAAATTGGGAGTTGACATTGGAAGCTATAAGTGAGCTTAAGAAGGTTAGTTCCGATATCTTTCAAAGAGAGGAAATTTTAGATGATGGGGATAATAATTTCAAGTTTTTTAAATCCATTGACTTAAAATTCAAGATTCTTCAAGAATCTTGTGAAAAGCTTCAATAGGGTAAAGAGGAAGCAGTTGATGCCACCAACGACATTGATGATGAACTAGCCAAGATCCTTAATAATGTCTTAGATGATGGATTAAATATATTACTTGTTGATGACCTCTTCAAAAATTTCAAGGACTTGGTTGAAAAATAATCTTTAGCTGAAGAATATTTTGGCTTGGGAGCCATTGATAAATTGATTTTATGTGAAAATTTTTAAGTAACTTGGCCAAATTCATCAATAATTATCAGAAGATTCCTAGAAATATGGGCAATGTGTTCAAGACGTGTGATGTTTTGAATCAATACTCTTGTGGACCAAATTAAATAGAAACACATGATATGATCCAAAAGTTACAAGAATTTCACCAGAAGCAGGCAGAGCTTGAAGAGGAAAAATATAAATCTGATTAAAATATTTATCGTGTTGTTTCTTTTTCACATTAAACATGTTAATTTTCAATATGTTGAAATATCTTTTAGATTTGCAAGTTGACTGGGTCATTTTGTGAGAACTAGTCAAATGAACTATTAATGTGTATTTGTTATTTTTAGCATGCAATCCAAATTGTTTCCCCTTTTCTCTCCTCCCCTTCTCTATAAATGTAAGGTGATAAGGCATTGTAAAGGGTTGGATATTTTTGTAACAATAGATCTTGGAGTTGAAAAGAGAGAAAAAATTTGTGTTTTCAATATTTGATATTGAGGAATATAAGAGATATATATTACAAAATGTGTGTTGTGGTATTATTTTCTTCATTTAAGGTATTGTTCTTATGTTCAATGCATTATATGGTTCTTTAAATTCCACTATCTTGTTTATTGTATCTTCAACACATTATTACTATTTAATCTCATGTTAATATCTTTGGATCTACATTTTCCTAAGAGAAATCATGCTTCTACTCATTCTTTTCTCATGCTTCTAACTTTCTATAGTCATTTATTTTCTTCTATTTTCATCCATCTTCTTTTCTATAAAGAATAAATCTACTAGGATGAGATCCCAACCCCAAATGGTTAGATTAGTGTAAGTATTGTAAATATTCTTTGGTGTGGTTAGATTAGTAATAAATAGGGTGCCTCCCCTTTATCTCGAGGAGGGACTTTGTCCCACATACTATGGTTAAACCTCATATTTTGTCTCTGAAAAAATATCCAACCAACATTTTTGAGACTCTACTGGGATTATGGATAATTAAAACTAGCTTTAGTATACTATTAGTGACTCTCGTATTTGATTTATCCTATTGTTTCTTCCCATATTCAAGCTAGCAAGAATATTGTTTACTCATGCTAGCCAAGCTAGAGGAGAAGTGGATCCTATATTTGAATTATTTCATAAATATAACTTTAATATTTCTCCTAAATGGCATTCCTCTATACGTGCAATCAATATGTCACTTGTTCATAGGAATCGTGTTTTGCACAAGGAAAATATATATCTCTAACTTGTATAACACTATTTTTATCGATACTCAAATTCCCTCACGTACATATTTTAGAAGGATGGTTGCACCACAACCCATTGTCCCTTGGGGGCCTAGCTATTGGTCCTATTGTCCTATTGGCCCAACCACTACATGATTTACCAAATGGATCACCAAATAACTTCCCCAAGTTCAATGGTGATGAAAAACAACATCATCCGATGATGAGCACATAGTTATTATTTTTTAGCTTGTGGAGTTATGGGCGTAGCTCATGAATATGTATATGTTTGAATATTCATTAAGATGGTTTAGGTTTAGGCCACTATGAAGTGGTTTGATCATCTTTCCCCTACATCTATCAAAAACTTTGTGACTATGAGAACAAGGTTTGAAGCAAGATTCAAACATGTAAAGGATGCACATGCATTAATAGCTCATATCAAACAAATGGAGAAAGAATCGCATGCATCCATGCATGATTTCATGAAAATTTCAACAAGTTGATCCATAAGATCCAAGAATGTTCCCCACTCTTTTCCGAAAATCAAAAGTAATTCTTTTCAATGGTCCTACTTCCTAAGTTAGTTCAAACCTAGTCGATCAAATATTCTCTGGATGGGACAATGCATAATCAGTTTAATGCGCCAGACCGGGGTGGACAAAGTGGATTTCTTCCTCCCTGGATGGAAATATTAGTGATTCTTTCCAAATATAAGACTTTAATGTGACCCTTTAAAACTACAGTTGGAGGCGGCAAGACTTTGGAGGCTGTTCACAAGGACTCGACACTATCTTGGATTAATCTCACTTTTGCATCCTCTGAGGACGGTAGCACATTTACTAATGTACCTCTCAAATTAAGGGGCAATTGCTAGGAGTTCACCATGCTCTAGATGGAATTTTGCCAAGGTGCATCTACTCAAGGCCATGTAACTCTTTCAAGGAAGCATTAAGGGAAAGGATTCTCCTTTGAAGCTCATTACCCCATGCATATTTAGGGGAGGTATTCTAAACCGAAAATACTATAAATTTTAATAAAAACAATTTGGAGGACTGCCCCCTTTCGATCGTGATTTCCAAATCGATTACTCCACCACTTAGACTTATATCCGTGTGTTATCCTTAAACTTTTCAAATGCTAATAAAAATCCATAAGTAAAGCTTTAGGTTTGTCGATCTAAGTAGAGGTCATTAAACCTTGGTTCCCTCTTTAACCCGCTCACCGAGTTTTTTTTGATGCAAACCTATTTGATATGATTGAATTACCCTCATTGGAGCAAGAATGTTTGAAATCTATTGGAAACACCTGGGAACTACTCTTTTTATTGATTCTCAAATGCCCATGAATACACCCAAGACCTATGCTCGATATATTGGTGGAACTTGATATGGCTAAAAACCTCCCTGTAACCATTGATCTCCTACTGCAAAGCGAACTTGTCACAACCTTTTTTAGATTACGAAGGTCTTCCATTTCGATGTGGAAGATGTTTCTCTCTTACTCAACCTAATATTTCTTGAGGGATATGAACCTTGATTATTCCATCCCACATGCTACTTTTTAACATTTGGTTTTCATGTTAAAGAGGACATCCAGATGTCAAATCAAGGTGGAGTGCCTTTATCCCTAAAACCCCTTTATCCAAAAATCATTTTCAAAGGCTAGTGAATTTATTCATATAGTTAAATTTGTTGTCTCATAATGCACAATTATGTTGTTTGAGTTGAACTTCTTCTAAAAATCCTCCTTTTTCTAACCCTCCATTCGTGGAGGATTCATCAAGTTGGGTAACTTCTTAAAAGAAAAAGTTTATTTTGAAGAATGACACTTCTCGCCTCAATGATTCATCTCTCTTTTGGTGTTCTATGTTCTACATTGTCCATTTGTCTGCTTATCTGTATGGAACTACTATGTTGCGATGTTGTTGCGGACTAGTTAGTTATTGATTTTCCATTTTTTTGCTTATTGTTCTTTGTGTACTTTTTAGAGAGATTGTTTTTGTAAATATGTAGGAGGAGAAATTCATATAAGGATATAGTCCCTTTGAAAATATTTTCCAATAATAAAAAAAAAAAAGATCCAAGAATGGAATCTCTAAAATCTCAAACCTAATTCTTTTTCAATGATTCCCTAAGTTATTTCATTATGAAATATTATAACTTAAGGCACAAACAATCAATGATAATGGAGATTGAGGATGACACTAGTTTGGGATTAGAAGATATTTTCCAAATGAATAATAGTACATCTCAAATTACATCCAATTTGGATTCACAAGCCTATATAATGAATTTATTGAACTTAAAAATGCATTTTAGGATGTACCAAATTCTCATTATTGGGTATTCTCGAATAAATTTTAATAAAAACAATGGTGCCCCTATCAAAGATAGAAATCGATTACCCACCACTCATCCCATATTGGTTATTTTAAACTCTATGTTAACATCATTAATAATACTAATAAGGAGAGGAAAAAGATAAGAATGATTTCTTTGTTATGTTGATGAATCTAAGAATGAAAAAAAGAAAGGAAATTAAGTGGAATCTCAAAAAAGGCTTAAGAGAAGGTTGAGATCCATTGTGTTTACTTTAAGGGACTGATTTTTATCAACCTAAAAGAAATATGTTGTTAAAAATATACCCCTACTTTTAATCCTTGTATTGAATACTTTGACTCTATTTCTCAAATAATATTTCCAGGATATGAACCTTCAATTATTCCATCCCACACTACTTTTTACATCATTGATCATGTTAAGAAAACCAAAATTCAGATGTCAAAGGTGGAGTGCCTTTATTCCAATCGTCATTATCAAAGACTAGCGAAATTCATTAAGATTAAATTTGTTATAACTCTAATGCTCCATCTAAAGGACTTCTTCCTAATCATTTTCCTCCCTTATCTCATAATAATATGAATTTAACATATCATTGAATTTTCTAGAAAATCAAGATGACTATCTTGGTTATAGATATTCCATTTTCTTATGGTGTCTTTTAGGAGAGTTTTTCTAAATCATGTCAAGGAGAAATTAATATGATTAGTCAATGTGAAGATATCAACTCAATGGAATCTTAAACATTCCAAACCTAAATTTCATTGGTATTTCATCACGAAATCTTTGATAAGGCATGATAGATTTATTCAAGACATAAATTATTTTATGACCTCAACCAAATTTGCATCCAATTTAGTCACAAAGAGAGATTATAATGAAATATGGACTTTGGAATTTGATGGTAGCTATTCAAATTTTGGATTTGGTGTTGGAGTGATAATCATATCTCCTAAATATAAAATATTTACTTTTTATTTTAAATTACAATTTGATAATACTAATAACACCACTAAATATGAGGAATTGTTGTTATTACTTGAAAAAGATATTTAAAATTGAAATATCAAGGAGACGTTGAACTCATTGTGATATTCCTCTCAAAATGGGTGAAAATGATAGCTTGAAACATTACAAAAATAGGGTATGGGATTGTATTGACACTTTGACTAATCCATTAAGGTATTATCCAAGGATCAAAACAACAAGGTAAATTCTTTGTAGTTTCTTCTTCATTAAATATGTCTAGAGTTCAAGAAGACAAATATATTTTAGTCTAATTCATTCAAAAATCTTCCATTGGGGTATAACATGATGATAACATATCTTGAATTTTCTGAAAATCTAACATTTGCTCTACTTGAGGTTTCTCAATCATGTTTTCATGAATTTGCCTATAAATCTTAATCTAATCTAGAACAACATGTAAATACAATAAATAAATAATAAAATAAATATGGAAAATGACCCAAAAACTAATCTAATGAAAATGAAAACCTAATATGCAGAAGAGTAGTAGGAAGTGACTTAGGTGATTTGAGAACTCATGTGGGACTATGTCATAAAATGAATAAAATAATCTAAGAAGTAAGGAATGATTGTGTAGAGGTCCCAAAAAGGATGGATCTGAGCTATCTAGCTGGACTGGAGCACCTAGAGAGGGACTAGGGCTGCCTGGGACATGGGTGCTCTAGTCTGCAGAATGGGTGCCCTGGTCTCTATGTAAAAGGTCTAAAACTAAGTTTCACAGGTTTGGAAAGTGTAGAAACCCTTTGTTGTGTGTCACATCAAATTCATTACACTTTACTCCAGTGTCGTTAATAATCCAAGATGAAAGAAAGACCTATAAAAGACCACAAAAAGTATCAAAACCCTAAAAAAAAGAAGAATGCAAATGAATAGGTTGACTGACCTCAATTGCCACAAGTGGCTTACTAATGAGTGATGCACTACATTCCAGACCCAAATGTAGTTTCTGTGTGTGTGTGTGTGTGTGTCATGTGCCCTAGGTGCTCTTGTGTCAATCGCACTTTGTGAAGTAGTGAGCAATAACTAGATGTAAAAATGTAGTAGAATGGTGGATGGAATAGAATAGAATCCCCTCCTATGCTTGTGTGATGCAGATGAACCAACCTTGTCCTTTGTGATGGAGCTAAATGAATGCAAATGATCTCCAAATGCCTTAGATGAATGCAACCCTAGGTGGATGATAGTAGTGACTAGTGCTTGGTCCCTCATTATGGTCTCATAACTTTATATTTATAGGGTTCTCTTGATCTAATTTTTAATTAACCCTTGAAATGGCCACCACCAAAAAATAAAGAAGCTAAAATGGCTAGAAAGTGCCCAAAAGTGGCGGGAAAGTTCAAAAAAGGATCGGGCACCCCTGGTGGGACCAGGGCACCCATGGGCACCCCAGTACTAGCCTGGGCACCCCAATCAAAGCTAAAATAATGTGAAAATGAAAAATGATTGAGGCATGTGGGTGTAAGAGGTCGGGAATGAAGAAAGAAAATAAAGTAAGATGGCCAAAAGATGGGGGTTAATTAATTAGTACTTTCTTCACTCAAAAACCTTCTAAATAGTAGTATGAGACCGAGGACTAAATAATGTCTAAAGTGCATGATTTTGTGTCTACATTTTCCCCCACTTTATGTTGGTGAGTGGAAAATCTCAAGTAACATAAAGTAGATAGAGATGTGTACTTGATAATCCATGTAGATTGATGTAGAAAAACGTGCCAAAGGACTAGACAAAGCGTGGAATGACAAAAATATGATGGAGCATGGAAACTAAAGATGAAAAAGTGTAAAAAAAAAAAAGTGATGAGAGTGAACCTAGGGCTGGAAACACATGTGTAGTTGCTGATGTGTGTGATGTACTTGCATGGTTAGTATGGTGTGTGTGTGTACCAAAATGTTGTTGTTGTTTGTTGTTTTGTTGTTTTTTGTTTCCCCCATTTGATTGTTTGTTTCTCATACGGACTGGACCTGCAAAGGAGAAAATGATCAAGTAGTCAAATATATATGTATGTATGTATGTAAAAATGCAATGTAAAAGACACATGTATATGTAAATGTAAAAAAAAAATATGTGAATGTAAAATACACAAATGAAAAATGTAAATGGAACATGTGCACTTGATCCATGTCGAGAAAGAGAGTGTAGAAGGATATCCTGTACTTCTCAGGGTTTTTTGGGTGATCCAATGCCATAGGCCAAGAAGTGTAGGGAGGAATTTTGTCATTGTATCCTCCAACCTTTAACTACTTCCCTTGAATGTGTGTGAAGAGATCTCTTGTACATCCTAGTTTTTGGGTGATCCAATGCCACTAGCTGATGAAGAAGTATAGGGAGGAATTCCATTGTATCCTCCAACCTTTAACTACTTCCCAAAATGCTAAGGACAACCATGTCTATAAAATCCATTGTGTATGGGGTTCGTAGACTAGTTTGAACCCACTCACTGATGTATATAACCCACAATGCCAAGGGTGGAAAAAGTGCACTGAATGGAACTAAACCAAATGTGTAGATGTTGTGTAGAGTAGTATGTAAAACCCCAAATGATGCCCCCTCTTTGGGGGCACATGTGACATCACTGATAGGAGAATGTGCCCCAAAAAGAGGACCAACCACATGAACTCTTGAAACTCTACCCTATAGGGGGAAAGGAATGCTTGGTAGAAACCAAGGCATGCACAAAACAAGAAGGCTAGCCAAAGACAAGTGTTAGTATGAAACAAGCATGCATGTATAAAACAATGTGTAATAATAAAAATGTGTAAAGCTACCAAGAAAAGTAATGTAATGTAAACACACAAGAAGAAAAGTAAGCCACAAAAGTGGGTTGCAAACATGGGACATCACTCACGATGTCACAAGACACATAAGGCCATCATGGCCACATACAAAAAAAAAGTGTGCACACAAACATAGGGCAAATGCCCACATACAAAAAAAAATAATAAAAATATAAACAAACAAGTATGGAAGAAAATATCCCTGCATAACAAATGTTGCACATGAAGCACCCATTAGCATGTTAGAAAGATAACTAGTATGTCAAAAGCATGTATAACCAAGTAATGTAAAGTGCTAAGTACAAAATGAAACAATAACACCTGTGAGAGATGAATGTGGATGCCCCAATGACCAGTGTAGGAAGGGTAAAAGGTGAGCATCCATGTTGCATGTAAGAGACATGTATCTGTGATCACAACTAGAAAAATATGAATGCGTGCATGTGTGGATGATATAGATAAATGACATACAAGTAATCTAACTAGCATGTGTAATAAAGTGACCATGAACAAGAAAAAGTAAGAAAGAGTAAAAGCAACCATAATATGTAGTATGTTGTGGATGGATGGAATGGAATGCAAAAAATGGATGATAGGAGCCACGTGCCCCCAGTGAATGGAAATGTATGCAATGAGGTTCATTTGGTTTTCCCCCTCAGCAATCAAGAATGAACCATAAATGAGAGTGCATCATCGGGAAATGGTCAAAGTGTGTGTTGTGTCTAACACGTTGTGATGATGTATGTATGTATATGTGATATATGTGTGACCTAGAGATGATGTGTGTGTGAACCTGAACCTATAGCCTAAAGCGTATATCATGATAAAATGAATGTGATGAGTGAGTGATGTATCCTAAAGTGTATATCACGACAAGATGATCGAAAGAGTGATGATGTATCCTAAAGCATATATCACTACAAGATGAATAAAGGAGTGGTGATGTAGCCTAAAGCATATACCACTACAAGATGATAGAGTAGGTGACCATTTAGCCTATAGTAGTATGTCACTATCCTAGAATGTCATATGATGAAAGGTCAAATGATAAAAATGTGATGAATGTAAGGTCCATTTGATTTGTAAACCCTCGGTAGTCAAGTATGGACCGAGGAACTAAAGTGCATCATAGGGTAGTGAGTGTAGTGAGTAAAAGATGATGTAGTATATGTGATGATAATAGATGATGATGTGATGAGTAGATGTGATGATGATGTATGTATGTATATGTATGTATGATATGTATATAGTGTATAATGTATGTATGTATATGATGTAGTATGTAGTAGTGATGAGTAGTATGTAATGTGTAGATGAAGATGTATGATGATGATGATATGATGATGATGATAATGTATGATGATATGTAAATAAATGAAATGTGTGTATGTGTATGATAATGTAATGTATGATGTATGATGTGTAAAGATGTGAATATGCATGTGTGTGTGAAACATGTATGTGTAATGTATAGTGTAGTGTGTGGGGTTCATGTGTAGTAATCCCTCAACAGTCAAGTGTGAACCAAAGCACAAGAGTGTGTCATCAGGTAATGATGATGCTAAAATGTGATGATAAAATGATGTATGATGATGCTATGATGATATGTATGAATGATGCAAAGATGATGATGATGTGTATGATGTGTAAGATGAGATGGGGGGGGGTGAATGTTATGCCCCCAAGTGTGTAATGTAATGAATGGAAGTCTAGTCAAAATACACTAAGTGGATCAATGTAAGGATATATGTTTTTCCTTAACAAAAGTGATGGGACGGATGAGATGAGAGAGTGTGACCATCAATGGTTATCATCATAGTAAGCTTTTAAGGGTCCCAATCATCAACATATGTAGGGTCTATAGTGGATGTTGGAATTACAAGTTTAACTTTAGGTGGTGATTGTTGGTATGACGTGGTGATGTGGTAGATACCTTTAATGGAGGAGTAGTGAGATCATCCTTAAGAGGAGGTTGTTTAGTTTGACTTGGTAATACAATAGATGACTTAGTAAGAGGACATGTGATTTAGAGAAAAATGAGAAGTGATGGCTTGTTTTGATTTGGTAATGTTGTAGATGACTGAGTAGGAGGAGGTGGTGAACTAATTTTGAGAGGTTGTTGCTTATGTTGACTTGGTGATGTCATAGGTGGTTTCTTAGGTGACTCTTGACTATCCAAAGAAGGCACATGAGAAGCAGTATGGTGATGCTCATTAGATGTAGAAGGAGTAGACTTAGGAGCCCATTGAGATGTAACATGACGTTGGGTAGTGAATGAGATAAACCCTTGACACTCAAGATGTTTGACTCTACATTGTAAAGCATAAAATCATTGTCATTATGTCCATTGATTCGATGATAATTGCAATATGGATGACCTTGATACTTTGTTATCGATAAGGAGGATAGTAATGAGTAGGTGGTAAAGTGATCAATTGATGACTAAGGAGCTGTAGTAAGAATGTCATGTTGCTTAGTATTATGCTCAAATATGAGAGGCTCAGGTAATGGCATGACCTGAGGTTCAACTATATGACATGTAGTGGACATAGATTGAAGATGAGATGTAGAGGGAGAAAAAACATGAGCTTGAGAAGCATCCTTAAGTTGTTGGATTTCAGATTTGAGAGATGTGATCATGGATTCCATAGCCATAAATTTGTCTTGAAATAAAGCATGTAAAGCTTGAATTGAGTCCAATAGGGGTTGATTAGATGGAGGAATCACTAGGGTCGTTAAATAGACAAGCAAGCATAGGACTTAGTTTGTGTGGTGGCGTATTGTCATCATAATACTTGGTGTCTAGGATTTTTGCAAAACAACCTGAAATTAGGATATCTCTTAAGTAAATCAGATAAAGAAACTTGAGAAACCTTATGACCCATGATAGAAAAATGAGGATCCTAAGCGTGAAAGACATCGGGTTCACCAAAATGATTAACTAAAATTAACTAAAATGTGGAATAATAGTAGTTAATCTAATCTAGAACAACATGTAAATACAATAAATAAATGTAATAAATAACTATGGAAAATGACCCAAGAACTAATCTAATGAAAATAAAACCCTAATATGCAAGAAGAGTAAGGAAGTGACTTAGCTGATTTGATGAACTTGTGGGACTTGTGTCATAAATAAAATAGAAATAATCTAGAAGAAGAATGACTGTGTAGAGGTCCTAAAAAGGATGGATCTTGAGCTATCTCTCTAGACTGGGCACTGAGAGGGACTAGGGTGCCTGTGGGTGCTCTAGTCTAGCAATGGGTGCCCTTGGTCTCTGTGTAAAAGGTCCAAAAATTAGTTTCACAGTTCTATAGTGGTCAAAACCCTCATTGTGTGTGTCACATCAATTCACTTTGCACTGCACACCAGTGTCGTTGATAATCCAAGATGAATAGAAGACCTGCAAAAAGACCACAAGAAGTATCAAAACCCTAAAAAAAAAATAATGCAAATGAATGGTCGAATGACCTCAATCCCAAAAATGGGCTTACTAATAAGTTTGCACTACATTTCAGACCCAAATGTAGTTCTAGTGTGTGTGTGTGTGTGTGTGTCATGTGCCCTAGGTGCTCTTGTGTCAGTCACACTTTGTGAAGTAGCAAATAACTAGATGTAAAAATGTAGTAGAATGGTGGATGGAATAGAATAGAATCCCTCCTATGCTTGTGTGATGTAGATGAACCAACCTTGTCCTTTGTGATGGAGCTAAATGTATGCAAATGATCTCCAAATTCCTTAGATGAATGCAACCCTAGGTGGATGATAGTGGTCCCTCATTATGGTCTCATAACTTTATATTTATAGGGTTCTCTTGATCTAATTTCAAATGGCCAACCACCAAAAAGATAAGAAGCTAAAATGGATAGAAAGTTCCCAAAAGTGGTAGGAAAGTTCAAAAAGAATCGGGGCTCTTGGTGGGACCAGGGCGCCCCATGGGTACCCCTACCAAAAAGATAAAATAATGTGAAATGATAAAATATGGCTAAAATTTAGCTATCACAATGGACACAAAAGCTTGTTTTCTACATCACACTTCATAGGAAGGAAGTTCATTCTATTCCATGTACACATTTACTACATTTTACATCTAGATAATTACTCATTATCCAAGTGCATTTGGAACAAGAGCAACCTAGGGCACAATTTTGCACATATGCACACACACACATAGAACTACATTGGGTCTAAGATGTAGTGCATTATTTAGTTATAAGTTCACCATTGTGACAGTGAGGATGGACCCCTCATTTTTCATCTTTCATTTTTAGGATTTGATTTTTATTTGAGGTTTTGTAGGTTTGCAGTGACCTTGGCGATGATCTTGCAACCTCAGAATCAATCAAAGGCAACTAAAGGTGAACATCTTGCAACACCTCGGGGGGGTTTTCTCGAGCATTTCCACACACCCATGTGCCCAAAAATAGGCCTAAGGTTCCCACAAACACCCCTATCCATCTCCAAGTGCCCCATTCTATAATTTACTCTAGATTCTACATTTTTCTCGAGCTTTGGTGTGACAATTAGTCCTTCATCTTTTCCAATTTTGCAACTCTGTGCATTCTCTAGAACTCTATGAATTAGCTAAGTCATCTAATTCCTTCTTTGCACTTATGGATTTAACATTTTATTTCTTATTTTTTTAATTATATTGTTGTACTTAGTTTATCATTCATTTAATGCTACAATAACAATTAGATTAGGCTTTAATTTACATTTTAGCTTAATAATTTTGGTTAACCCCAATTGTGATCGGTATTTCGGATCCTTCTTCGGCACATCATCTTTTCTATCATGGATACTAAAATTTCTCAAATTTATTTGTATTATTTAATTCAAATGCATCCTAATTATCAATTTGTTCTAAAAAAGTCTTATACATCATGTATCTCCCTAACAATACATCGCTGCATCAAGTGAGTGTTATTTTATATTGTCTATCTAAATACCCTAGTCTTCATGATCCTTCATACAATCAATCCATGTTGGACTCATTCTAAGCTTTATATTCTTTATTTCAAGACAAATTTTAGGCTATGGAATCCATGATTACATCTCTTAAATCAGAAATCCAACATCTTAAAGATGTTTCTCATGCTCATGTTTTTTCTCCTTCTACATCTCATCTTCATCTTATGCATGTTACATGTTTTCATATTAGTGAGCCTCAAGTCATACCATTACCATAGACTCTCACCTTTGATCATAATACTACGCAACATGACATTCTTACTAAGCATCCTTAGGAATCAATTTCACACTTTACCATCTACTCAAGGATATCCTCCTTACCAACTTTGAAAAACATCTTGTCTGTCCATATTGTGATTATCATCAAATCAATGGACATAATGACAATGATTTCTATTCTTTACAACAAAGAATCAAACATCTTGAGCATCAAGGTTTTATCTCATTTGTTACACAACCTTATTTTGTATGCTCATCTACAATCATTACATCCCAATGGGTTCCTACATATGATTCATCTATGTCTAATGAACATCATTCCATTACTTCTCGCATTCCTTCTAAAAAAAATCAAGTTCCACCTAAAAACTCCATTAAAACTTATTCCAACACCTCCTCCTACTAAGTCATCTACAATATTACCAAGTCCAATTAAGAAACCTCCTCTAAAGATCAATGCAACTCCTCCACCTCTCAAGTCATCTATGGTAAATAAGAAACCACTTGTTACACAATACTACCAAAATATAGTTAACCTCTTTCAACTTCCACCGCTCAAGGCTCCTCTAAAATTACCACCTCAGCGTCCCATCAATTTTATTAAGGAAATTACTACTTATGAATATATCTCCATCAATTACATACTTGGGGGGCATCATAGCTTCTCCCCCTTACATTTCTATCCAATTTCAATATCATCTCACATACTTGACACTTCATATTAATCTTCTCTACACATTTTTACACACCTCTTGATATATTTTCATCTTTTTCTCCTAATGACACACTCGTGTTCTTACGGTTCTTACATGACTGTTGAGGGATCTCTTACAATAAGAACCTCATTTCATCTTTGCATTACATGCTTCATCAACATCTCTATCTATTACATAATCACTCATACATACATACATTTATTATTATCTATCGCTAGTCTCACATATAACACAATCTTTCATCAACTATCACGTCAACTATACACTATCAATTACACTTCATCATCTTCACACCTCACCTATCTATCTATTCCAAACATCATTCATCAAATAACACACTCATCATCACACACTTGGGGGTATCACACTTACTCCCCCCACACCTTTCAGCCTTATCAATTGTCATACATCTTACACACATCACATTTAGTCTTTTACATTCATTATACACATTTCGATACATTTGCATCGTCATTCCCTAATGATGCACTCTTTTCTTTTGGTTTACACTTGACTATAGAGGGCATACTAAACACATGAACCTCACACACTGCACACTATACACACAACGCATTCTCACACACTTGACCATATCATACATTCTACGCTAGACACATTCACCACACATATCCATAACATTTCTTAGTCATGCTACACATTACAAATTTCACACATCGCACATCATACACTTACTACATCTTCTCTTGCAGCATCTACTATACACTTTTCATCTCATTCACTCTACACATTCACACTACACTTCTTCTACATGTACATGCCACATTCATTACCCTATGATGCACTCTAATTTTGTGGTCCACACTCGATTGTTGAGGGTATACATATCAAATGGACCTCATCAAACTCACACGCTAAATCATTCAATGTTCTTACCATGTGACGCTCCTAGTTAGTGCCTCCTTCATATATATTGTGATATACACTTTATACTAAATCATCATCCATTTCTATCTTTCATATTCATTCATCTCATGTTATATGCTTTATGTTACATCATCATGCTTTTTGACAGCTTACTCATTTATGATATATACATCATCATCACATTTCTAGCATATCATCTCTATGTCGCATTTAATATCATCTTATAATCCTGCAATCTACACTTATCTCGACATCATATTCAAATCTTCCACACATGAAAACACATCATTTAGACCATTTCCCGATGACACACTCTTTTCTATGGTTCATTCTTGAATGATAAGGGGCATAAATAAATAAACCTCATTGCATACATATATACACATCCACTCGAGGGGCATCTTGCTCATATCATTCACACTACATTCTATTTCACCTCATCCACAACATACTACATATCTTGGTTGTATTTGCTATTTCTTACTTCCACTTACACGTTCATCTTATTACACATGCTAGATAGATATCTTATATGGCATTATCTTTATCATACACACATGTGGGTTCACTTACTTTTCTAGTTGTGATCATAGATTCTATAGATCCATTGCATGTAGTATGGATACTTGGCATAGTACCTTTTATTAGTCTTGTAGAGGCTCCTTGGGGCATCCGATTTCATATATTACAAGTGTTATTATTCATTTTGTTTCATAGTACACTACTTTATTGGATTATACATGCTTTGACACACTTTTAATCTTTCTAACATGCTAACGGTTGCTTCATGTGAAACATTTGTTATGCAGGACTATCTATCTCCATGGTTGTCCATTACATTTTTTATGATTGTTTTTTCTTTATATGCTCTTGTTTATGGGATTTTCCTTTGTCTTGTATGCACACTTGTATTATTTTGGCTAGTACGGCCTTTATTTTCTTGTGACATCGTGAATGATGTCCCATGTTTGTAACCCTCTTTTCATGTTCTATATTGTCTTCTTACATGTTTACTTACATCTAAACTTACACATTTTATATTTCACTTACATTTCATCTTATACATATGTGTTTTTCTTTGCTTGTACAAACACTTGTTTCCTAGCCACTTTATTTGCATGTGCCTTGGTTTTTACCAAGCACATTCCCTCCCTCTACAAGGCACAATTTCAACACATTGATCGGTCCTCTTTTGGGTCACATACTCCTTTAGTGAAGTTGCATACACCTAAAACAAAGGGGGCATCATGTGGATGAATTCAACCCATACATCTTTATATACACATCATACACATCATAGTTTTTGGTTTTGATAGGTCTCATAATCAAACTCAAGTAGTTTTTCCTAGTCCTATATAAACCCATTGATTGGTACTTTAGATGGATTAACTCCACACACAATGGATTTTATGGTCCTTAGCACATGCGTTTATACACACCATATGTAGTGGTGTTCTACATTGCGGGAAGTAGTTAAAGGTTGGAGGATGACACTAGACTATTATCCCTACACTTCTTCCATTTCATTGGCATGAGATTGCCCGAAAAACTTACACGTTGACATCATCTACATGATCCTTTTCTACACCCTTTCCTCATCATGGATCAGGTGCACATGTTCCTTTTTCACACTTTCAACATTTTTACATACTTTCCTTACACACATTTTTACATATTTTGATCATATACATGCATATTTGACTACTTGTTTGGCTTCTCTTTTGTAGGTCCATCTGTATGGGAAGTGATAGTCAACATCAACAATAACAACATCACACACACAAACAATGACACTGCATCAACAAAAACATTCATTGTGACATTTACACATGCATTTTCACCCTAGGTTCATTTTCATCACTTTTTTCACTTTCTCCTCCTTAACATCCATGCTTCACATTTTTATCACTCCTTCTTTTTCTAATCCTCAACATTCTTACATCATCGATCTACATGGTTATAGGGTACACATCTCTATCTAATTTATGTTACCAAAATCTCCTCACCAACAACATAAAATGGGGGAAAATGTAGACACAAAATCACACACTTTGGGTAATTATCTAGTCATGATTACATATTATTATTCATGTGATTCCTAAGTAAGAAAAGTACTAACTAACCCATGTCTTTGGCCACCTTTCTTTACTTTTTGTTGTTACTTTCATTCTTGCACGCCCTTACTTTATCGAGTCCGCCTTTTTAATCTTCAACATTTGTCATCTTGGACACCATTGCCTGACTAGATGCCAGCGTCAAGTGCCCTCATCCCCTCACGGGCACACTTTTCCTCTTGTAGTTTACTCACACTTTTTAGTTCCTTTATATCCATTTGAGTATCTAATATTTTTTTATTCAGCCTTTTTGGGGTTAATTATGAAATTCAAGTAAGGGAATCATATAAATATAAATTTATGTGATCATAATAAAGGACCAAGCACTAAGCATTAGCTATCACCACCTAAGGTTGCATCCATCAAGGCATATAAGAGATCCATTGTATCCATCTAGCTCCATCACAAGGGACGCAAGGGATGGTTTTCTACATCACACTTCATATGAGGGAAGTTCATTCTATTCCATGCACACATTTACTACATTTTACATCTAGCTACTTGTTCGCTATCCAAGTGCATCTATAACAAGAGCAACCTAGGGAAAAATTCCACACACACACATAATTACATTAGGTCTAAGATGTAATGCATCACTCATCATAATTTCACCATTGTAGCAACTAAGGACAGGTTTGACCCCTAGTTTTGCATCTTTCTTTTTTAGGATTTGATTTCTATTTGATGGTTTTGTAGGTTCATATTTTATTCCAGGCTTATAGTGACCTCAAAAATCTTGGTGAGACCTAGAATTGATCAAAGATGACTAAAGGTTAAAATATTGCGACACCTCGGAGGGGGTTTTCTAAGCATTTCCGTAGACCTGTGTTCCTAGAAACAAGCCTAGAGCACATGTGGGTGCCCTTATCCATCTCCAGTGCCCCAGGTTTATCCTGTTCCTCCAGCTTATGCATTTTTCTAAGCTTTGGTGTGACGTTCATTCCTTCCCATTTCCTAATTTTTCAACTTTGTGCATTCTCCAACACTGTGAATCAACTAAGTCATTTTATTCCTTTTTCACTTAGGGTTTTAACATTTCATTGCTTACTTTTCTTGAGTGTATTGATGTACTTAATTTATCATTCATTTACTATGCTATAATAGTAATTAGATTATGCTCTTATTTACATTTTATCTTAATCATATTGTTGTTTAAGATTAACACAAGAGGGAATTCACTACTCCATAGGGCATGTTCACATACCGAATAATGCCATTCGAGATTAATCAATGTCGAGCTACCTTTTAGAGGGAAATGGACTTGGCATTTAGGGATCTAATGGGAAAATTTATTATAGTATACTTGGATGATCTTAAAGATTTTTCGAAGAATAAACAAGATCATTGTGATTATATGGAGTATATTTTGATAATATATTAATAGCATAAGATCTCCTTGAATCCCAAGAAATCTATGTTTGGGGTTACATAAGGGAAATTTTTAGGACATATCGTGACAAAGGAGGGAACTAAGATTGATCTTGGACGGTCAAGGCTATACAAAGTCTCACTCTTCCTACAAGTAAAATTGGTGTACACTCATTCTTTGGGAAGGTTAATTTCTTGAGACAGTTTGTTCTTGATTTTGCTGATAAGACTCAACACATTGTGGAGATGATGAAGGGTAAATTTCTATTTCGATGGAATGCTAATGGAAAGGTTTCTTTCGATGAAATAAAATAATCCATTGTGCATGCCCTAGTTCTAGTTTTCCTAGATTTCCAAAAAGAATCTATCATGTATAGTTATTCCTCGACTCATATTGTATCTCGTTATACTAATGAAAAATAATTTTGAAGGAGTATAATATCCTATTTCCTTTATGATTTTCCCACTGAAGGTTCATGAACTGAAGATGTCCCAAATTGAGAAACATGATTATGAAATGGTCCATGTAGTAAATAATTTTAGGTATTATATCCATAATTCCCACACATTAGTCCTTGTTCTGACACGGTAGTAAAATCCATTCTAACTCAATAGGATTTAGGTAGTGTTATCTCGTAAAATTGACAAGGAAATTTTACCATAACTATGAAATTTTGTTCCGATCCTTCGTTAGGGATCCCTTGCATTCGAAACATTGTAAAATCCCTTCCCGAAATCTGGTTTTTTGAACTTAGTCTTTTGAGCCTTTTTGGGCGGGCGCATGAAATTGCTATGTAACACCAACTTTTGGTGCGCCCCCTTTAAAACCTTTGGCGCATGATTTTCAGTGTCAACACACCTTTTGGTGCGCCAAAGTATGTTGAGCCTTCCCTGCATGCGCCAAGGCGCATGCGCCTTTGTGTTGGCACAACTTTTGTTGTGCCATGTTTTGGTGCGCCAAAGGCACGCTTAATTTCCTGCTGGCAAACGTTTTCATGCGCCAAAGGGCACACGCTTTTCCCTGTCGACAGCAACTCTCATGCGCCCTTTAAAAAGTGGGTGGCGCATTGATGACCAGCTCACCTATATATATATATGTGTGTGTGTGTGTGTGTGTGTGTGTGTGTGTGTGTGTGTGTTTGCGCGCCCAAATGTCATTTTCACTATTCGCAGAGCACGTGATTTCCTTTCTCTGAGCCTGTCAGCCCCTGCCTCGTCGTTTTCAACGCGTTGTGGACCCGTTTTCCAGATTTTTACTATTTATCCAGGTAAGTGCTCTTGTCTCTTTCGTGAGTTTTGCTAGATAGTGCTTCTTGCTTGCTGGTTTGGTTTTTGATATGCATGTGTTGAGCTTTTTCCCCCCCGCATGCTGTCTTTCCTTATCTTCCTCTTTCCAGATCTGCTGGAGGAGGATGTCATCCTAGAAACAATGGTTTGTAACCCTCCTGGTTTTAACCATTTCATTTACCCAAATGACTGTCAAAAGGAAAATAGGAGAAGAAGAAATCTAAACCATCTAAAGACCCCTTTGAGAGTGATTTAGTTCACTATTTCTCTCTTTCCTTCGGCGCAGATCTCACCCCCTGTTACATGAACAAAACCCGTGCCAATGGCGCACCTTTCATACTTGTTGCATCATAAACTCCTGCGCCTCAAGGCACGCCTCTTTCACATACTGCAAGTGCTAAACTTGCACCCCTTTAGTGCACAATCCTTCCTTGCTGCATCACATTTCCATGCGCCAATGGCGCACCCAGCATCCATGCAACACAAGCTTTATCTACACTAAGTACAAATATTTGAAGGCGCAGGTGCATCCCCGATTACAATAACATCATGTTGTGTAAACCTTTCGTGCGCCGCGCCATGCTCCCTTTGGCACACGAAAAGTTCTTGTTACATGAACCATCCATGCGCCAAAGGGCACACCAAATCCCAATGCAACATGAAAATTCCATGCGCCAAAGGGCGCATCCTGTCACTATGTAACATGCACTTTTCATGTGCCTTACCTATTTAGCCCTGTAAGCTGCAATTTTCATGCGCCCTGCGCCCTGAGCCTAAAAATCTCTAACTCTTTCTTCTGCTAACATTCCAATGGAAGATCAAATGGCTAATTCAACCTTTTCGGATTGGGTCTCACTTCTTCTTCATGCAGATCAGCAACTGAGTTCGAAAGAACATATGTCTACATCCAGCAGGAGACCCACCAAACCGAAAGGAAAGGCTAAGCTTACGGAGGAAGAAATGAAATACAAATATCAGAGGGTCAGAATGCCCGAGTCACAGGCCGAATGCAGCATGGACGTCAGAGACTCAGAATTGGGGCATATCGACATGGAGGAATTCTGGGCCAGAACTCAGAAAGTTACAAGGAGTCCATGGATGGACAAACTAATAGCGATGCCTCTACACTTCGCACTTTGGAGGAATCCCCGTCGCAAAGTCAACAATGAATTTATGATGGTGGTTTCCTAGTCTTATAATAAAGACACAAGGTGTGTCGAAAACAACAAGGGCGAGGTAGTCATTAACCTCACTGCCCGTCATTTTGAGATCATACTCAAGATCCCTCACCATCGGCACTTTGTGGCCGTTAGCCAAGCAGAGTGCATCAAGGCCTGGGAAGACAATGAAGACCAATGTATGTAGCTAATGAATGAAGTATATCTGAAAAATAAGAAGGTGGTAACCCGGTGGCCCCAAATCATCCACCGCAGTGACTTCTCAGAAGGCTCAACGATACCATTACCTTCCCGAGCAGGGTCTTCGGGCTTTCTGATGCCCATTACTTCCATAAATGGATGTTGCACTACTTGGAAACAATGAACAAGAATTTGCACTCGGCGCTTTTCTGGGAGAAATTATAAGCAGCACCATCTCCGAGCAGCTACAACAATTCAGCACAACGGGAGTATTCCATATGAACTCCTACGTGGTCTACGCTGCAGCGTCAGAGAGGGATTATCCAGGCCTAACATGAAGTGGAGTTTGGCCTCAGGTCAAAATATATGAATATTATCCAGAACTGAGGCTGGAGAATAGCATCGCCCAATTCACCAAAATCAACGATGCATTCTTTTACCACGTCATCTGCCTGCTGAGGCCGAATATGACTCATGGTCGTACGACCAAAAACATAGTGGCAGCCACGGAGAAATGGGGGGCCCTGTTCACCCAATTTCCCACATTCACCTATCTGAGGGCTGTCAACTTTTTGGGAGAGCCAACCAGGCTACCAAGGTATGCTGGGCCTAAACTGATTCTACTAGAGCTATCAAGGCAGCTGGTCACATACCACGAAAAATGCCTTAAAAGAAAGAAGGGTGGAACTCCTTTCCCCCTCACAGTGGGCCGATACACATGCTCTACCCACCACAAGGCGAAGGAAATGTTTGCAGAGCTGGAGTTACTTAATTTGAAACACGACTTCAAAACCCAGCCTACCTTCGACCCAAGGGCCGCCTGCCAAGAGCAAAGCTTGATCCAATCCATGTTCCTCAGATCGAGGATATTTATATTGACGTCCTCCATGAGGTAGAGCTCAGAAGAAAGGATCATTCTCGCCTAGCATTGGCAGAAATCATCCAATACGGGATAGCCATTGTCCCCAAAGGCTTCCAAACTACGGAAGATGAAACAGACAAGGTATATAATGATACAGATGGGGACAATTGGCCCTTTCCGGCTATTGACAGAAACAAAGCTCCTCAGACAATTGAGGAGAGGGTCAAGGAAACTCTGCGTAGGACAGAGCACTGGTGCCGAATGAACGGGCTAATCTACCTCGGGGTAGATTTCACAACCTCCCCATTGGGCAACGCACCTTCACGATCCAAGAAGCAGCTTAAAGGCAAAGGTGTAGAAGGTGAATCCAGCACCATTCAGGAAAAAGCCCCTGAAAGTCCTCCTTCCACAGCGCCAGAACAAGTCATAACTCTGGAGGAAGAAATAACAGAGGATAGTCCCATAGGCCCATCCACTCAGGATGTCGGCATTGCTACCACAACAGAGGTCCCTTCTATCCCTTCTTCTTCTCTTCCTTCCCCTCCTCGAGTGACTCAAGCGACCATCCCTTTGGTCGTGTCCTCTGTCCCTTCTTCTACTCTTTCCCCTGCTTCTTCGTCTATCTTCTCCTCCCTCACTGATCTGTCCTCCTCCATTTCTTCCCTCATCTCCAAGCTCCCTTCCCTTCCTATGTCTTCCACAGCTGCAGTTTCCCTTCCTCCCATGGACACTTCTTCGGCTATTCTCTCAATGCCACCGCCGCGTGTCTCCACGTTTTTCCCCTCTTCTACTGTAGCTGCCTCCTCCTCTGTCTCTGGTCCTTCTTCCATAGGACCAGCCTGGATCTCTCAGCAGCTAAGCCAGCAAAAGAGGAAAGTTCCCATCGCTCCGATGGACTTTTCAGTGATCCCAGCCAAAGGGGCGAAGAAGTAGAAGCCTGTTACATGCTTCTCTAAAAGTGCTGCAGGTGAGAGAATCATGGAAATTACATACCCCGATCCCCTCAAAGAGAAAAAGGATCTGTCTCCGACAGATTTTACTGTGACCCAAGTCACAATGGGGACATCTTCTGAAAGTCTCCAGGGGGAAGCTCTTTCCGCGGTTGACGCCCTCTGTCAAAAGCTTCAAGAGACAAAAGAAGAGAAAAGGCTACTAAAAGAGCAAAACAAATATCTGCTCCAAGCCTTACAGAAGATGGGTAGTGCGCCTCCCACAACTGCCGCCGAGACTTCTGAGCTTCTCAGCTAGGAGAAAATTAACGAGTATGCCAAAATTGGTGAGCAGGGTATGGCCGTTTCCGCTTGGAGGAGCCAAATCCTCAAAGACAGCGAAAAAGTGATCGCCGAGTTCTCTGACTTGTACCTGAATATCAGTAAGGCGAATAAAGAACTCCAAGCGTTAGCAGGGCCCATATCAGAAGAGTTGGAACATGCCAGACTGCAGCACGAGGCCTTCCAACAAATGTTCAACTGTTCAGTCGAAGATCTGGTCAAGTTTGGCATCTTCGGCCATCCAAGGGCCCTCAACAAAATCATGTCCACTCTGGACTATCGGGTGGATCAGCTAGAATTTATTCTAGAAAAGATTGACAAGGTAAAGGAAGAGGCCCTGGATACAATGCATCAAATGGAGTGAATTTTTCTCAACATGTCTCCAGGGTTGCTCACTCCTTCCTTTACCTTAAGGTCAGCTGATGAAACCATCCGGATCTTCAAGGAGATCGCTTCTCAAGGAACGGGGCCCAGGTCACATTTGACACTTGAATCTATCAACAACCTGCTGGCCTGTAGGGACTTCATCGCGCTCCTCATTGAGGCGAGAAGGACTATTCCAAACAACTCGAGAAGCTCATAGATGAGTGAGAGACTTGTGAGGTGATCGGCGACGCAAAGACAAGGATCCTTCCCAGGATCAATTTGGGCCAATAATTAACAAGTTTTTGGAATACCGCGCTCAGTTCCATATCTCATCACCTGAGCAACATCAAAAGCAGGCTACCCCCTTTCGGCCGCAGGATGATGATGACGAGTAGCTGCTCCTTCTTCTTCTTCTTCTTCTCTCTCTTCTCCGACTTTCTTGTTGGAATGTCTAAAGTATGTTGGCACAAATGATGACATCATCCATGTTGCGTCATGGGATGATGTCATCCATCAAGTTGTCAAAAGTCAACATGACTTTTAGATATTTTGTAAATATCTTTGTAAATAGGTGGTTGGCTCCTTTTTGCCTTCTTTCCTTCTCCTCTTCTATATATATTGGAATACTTGTTGTATTCAAGTGGTGGACATTTTTTAGATGAAAATAGAAATGAGGAGAGAAAGACTTTGAGCTTTCTTGTAACAGAAGAAAAACAACAATACAAATATTGAGGCTTTGTACTGAATACTTGTGTTATACATCAGAGCTTTCTTATGTTAGATCTGTATGTGTTTATTCTGTTAGATTCATATCTACCTTTTTGTCATTTGCTCATCAGTATTGCTTTGTTTGTTTATGTAAGTAGGTTTGGCTCTGTTTACTACCAATCCCAAAACATAAACTTCCCGACCTTTCTGCTTTGGAATTCATTTCTTTTCTTCCTTCGGACCTGCTCTTTCTCTATCCCCTCTTTCATTCCTTTCTTTCCGCAGTCTGAAACAATCTACTGGGATGAGATCCCAACCCCCGAAGGCAGAATACTGTGATATTTGCACAAGATTCCTCCTGGTAGAATAGCAATAAACTAGTTTCGCTTTGCTTTGACTCAAGAGGGGCTATGCCTTGCCACAATGTTGGCTGTCATCCATAGATCTCGTCCAGTGCGATGATTTTCGAACCAACAGTAGTCAAAAAGACAACTAGATTTCCAAGTTACAAGTGTAGGATCTAGAGATTAAACCTATCAAGCTTATATGTGGGAGATTTTTGTGCTAGCTAATTAGTGAGAATTATCAAGAGGAAAATGTAAATGAAAATGAAGATAGTAGAGAGAAATTTCCCATGGTTCTATTCGTAAGCATGACCGATAAGTGGTATTCATACATTGTGTTCTTTTTAACTTATGGAGAATTTCCTAAACATCGATCCTAAAATAAAATTGAGTAGTCAAGACAAGGATAACTAGGTATGTACTTTAGGACAACATCTTATACAAGATAGGAATTGATGGATTGTTTCTTCATTGTGTAACTTATCATAACTTGTCCCGTGGAGGAAATTTTTCATCATTTGTCACATCTCACAAGATCCTAGGAGAAATATATTATTGGCCCACTTTATTTCAATATGCATCAGCGTGGATGAAAAAGTGTGAGGTCTGTCAACAAATTGTTAGTTGTCCTAAATTAGCAATGTTTCCTCTAAGTCCAGTGCTTATTGATGACCCATCTTGGCAATGGGGAATTGAATTTATTGGATCTTTTAATCCTTTGTCTAACATTGGACATAGTTATGTCCTGACTGAAACTGATTATTTGACCAAGCGGGTGGAATTCATTCCAATGAAACGTGTTACCTCCAAAGTTGTTTATAACTTCATCAAAGAGAATATAATAGTGAGATATAACATTTCTCATAAGATTGTACCTGATAATGCTTCCATTTTCATCTTATGAACTTATTGAATTTTTATATGGATATGGCACCACTTTTTCCCATGTCTCAAATTATTACTCTTAGGAAATGGTCTAGAATAATCTATTAATAATAACTTGGTGACTATAATCAGGAAGTTAGTTGATGAAAATTAGTAGACATGGCACAAAAATTATATGATGCACTCTAGGTTGATCGTATCACCCCTAAGTGAGCTATTGGTATGTCCTATTTTCAATTTTTTATGGCATTGATGTTGAGATTCCCATCTCTTTATATTTTATAGCTTTGAAGTTGGTTAGGATTATTAAAGATGATACTCTTCAAGACTCCATGGAGAAAATAATCATGTACTGACATACTTAGAAGAAAAAAATTCTAAGGTGGTAGACAGGGATTATGGAACATCATAGAAATTTCAAGAAAGATTTTGATAAGAAACCTAGTCTTGATATGGGATCAAAGAAGAGATCTAAAATGAATTCATGTAAAATTTGATTTCTTATGGAGAGGTCCTTTCAAGATTCACTAGCTATGCAGATAAAATAGCTTATACTTGTCGTATCTCAATGGAACTAAACTCCCATTTCCTCACAATGGGAAACATCAATTTATTTCGGTAGTAGAACAAGTTTTCTTTATTTTATTATAATTTCCATTTCACTTGTGTGTTTCCTTCCTATGTTTTTTTCTTTAAGTCTTTTGATTTCACTTTTATGTGTGTGTGTTTGTTTTGGTTGTATCTCTTTTATTTCACTCTCTTTTTTATTCCTTGGTCCAATGGATTGACACTTATGAGATTTACGAGTTTCTCTTCATTTGATTTATCAATGAAAGTCCCCAATCGAGCCATTTGTTATCTCATTTTTTAGTTCATCAACAAAATAGGAATGACCAATCAAATTACCATGTTGATGGACTGTTAAAATATAGCTTTCATTCTAAGTATTTTCTTGAAGATTCCTTTTCATTCATTTTGTTGGGATTTGAGGTTTCCTTTGTATTTTACATGTTTTATTTAAGATGATTCCCTCCCCCAAAAACCCAACACACTACAACCTTTCAGGTTTGAGGTTCTAATTACATCATAACATCTTGATTGGAAAATGCATGCATCATGTCATGTGTTTCCTGAACTTAAACCCTAAAACACTGTAATGTGTAGGATTTTTTGGTTCTTGATCATCAGAACATGGTGATTGATTTACATAACATATGTATATTAATTTCTAAACCCGATTCCCGATCGTTTTTAGTCTTCTTTGTATCGGGTTTTTGGGACCTGATTACACATTTTCACGACATGTCTCATGCGGTCAAACTTCCACCCCGAGCCAACGGAAAAAAATCTAGGGTGGATTTGGTGGCCCACACATGTATTCTTACGTCTAATTAATATTATTTCATTTATAAATAAGTAGTATTTCTATATTATTTGTACCTTGTACTTTCTCTCTAAAATTTGCATTTCCCTCCTACTTTCACACTTCACAAACCCGATTGGCATTGTCTTCGTGTTTTTCAATCAATTTTCTTGGATTTCAAATTATGGTTATTCTTTTGGTATTTTTTTCCTTATTTTTGATGCACATATTTCATTTTGGGATATTCTTGTATTGTTTTAATCATTTGAGGAGTCATTCTTCGGTTTTCTAGTTTCTTCTTTCTCACTCCTCATTTTTTCCTTCTCCCATTTTTTTACCTTGATGAGTATGCAAATGACATCAACATGAATTTTTTATGTTTTTGAATTAGTGTTTATGTTTAAAATTTTTAAGAAACAAGTTTGAAAAAAAAACTTATTGATTTTTGACTCAAAGTGGTGTTTCGAATTCCCTTTGTCGAGATAGGTCCCTTTCCGACATTGTATTAGAAATTTAAAAGTTTAGATCAAGGACAACTCTCTACTAGATTTTTAGGTTTTCATCATTATCAAGAAAGTTATAAAAACAAATGTGTGTCAGAATTCTTAAGCTACAAGAGAAATTTTGATTTCCTACCAAAGTGTTTTGGGTTCATGGGGTCGCATCGCAAGGTCTAGGTTCGGATAGAGTGTCGTGGAGTCTAAGGTAAAAATCATGTTTAAAAACTCAGTGGTAAATTGGGTTTTAAAAGCTACAAGTCAAGGTAATTCTTCCGATAATTTTTCATACTATCCAGGATGCTTTAATAGGGGTAAAACCCGACTCTCTCTCATTATAGTCTTTAATTTAAACACCAAATCTATGCATGTTAGCACTTCATTTAACAAGAATGAATTCTCACCAAGCCCTCATAGCTACTAGATCCCTCCTTTGTTATGTCTACCAGAATGTTAGCATGCATAACCATAATGATAATTGACTAAGTAATCAATCAAGTATACTTAACCATTACATAGACTTATTTTGGAAACACATGTAATAAGGAAACATAACAGATCAAACAATAACCATGATCTCACTATACCATGAGACCTCCATATTCATACATATAAATGATCATAATCCATCCACCATAATCCATTATAACAAAATAATTACATAATATAAGTTGAATACATAACCAAAGATATATGTAATGTTGGTCCATGCACGTAGATGTCAAAACCCTAGACCTAGATAGCATAACAAACTCCAAGGAATAAGAACTAAATACTGGTACTAAAAATGTGGCTTACAATAGGTATATATAAGGGGTGGGAAATTTCCCTCACCACCCATGTACTCTTCTAATAATAATAGGCATGCTCCAAAATAGACTACATGCATGCTTTAAAATGGCTAATAATAGATCATCCTATAAATAAGACTTGCTTTTATCCTATTAATAGTCTCTATGCGTGTGCTTGATCTACATGTTCATTATCCAAAAATATCCTTTACTTGGCCTCCAATTCATCATGATTTATCTCTTTTCTTGGTCGGCACTCCATCCTTCGCTTTCGTATTTAGCTCCTAATCAAAGCAAAATCAGCTAAGTTCTCGAGTTCTATCTACCCGGCACGAACCTCCTACACATTGTTTCCACCATGCTTCGTATGCTTGTACCTCCATACCACCCTTGTGCACCCAAATCCTCTACGAACTCTTCATACTTAGGTGTTTTGTCTACTCAAAATTACCCCCACACTAATGCATTTCCCATCCTTGGCAATGGGGTTCACTTGACTTATCCCTCTAAAGAAAGAATGAATAATGTACACCTGAATAAAGAATGTGAATACAAAGAATAAGGCAAAAATAATGAAATAATATACAAGTGTGCAATGATCTTATACTCCTTAATTGGCTATAATAATTTTGGGAACTCCTTATTAAGGGTACTTTCCATCTCACCCCACTCCACCAGACATTTGGTAGTTGTATCTAGGACTAGACCAACTTCCTCCACCATCTCCTTAGGGGTCATGTTTATACCCTTATGCTTCAACTCCCTTATTACTCCAACTAATCCTGATATTAAACCCTCCAATCCATCCATATTGTGCATGATAAGGGATCCTAGCTACTGTATCTTGTTTTCATATGTGTCCCTTACTATCTTTAGGGCATCTCACTTCAAGCGCAATCTCGTCTAAGAATACCTCTCACCAAGGCTTCTTCTCCTTCTTCACAACCTCGTGTGCTTACTAGATCAATCTCCTCCTGAAAGTGGTATATGCTTTGATAATGGAGTCAAGGTCTTGACTATGGTCAAATTTCTATCCCACCTTCTTCAAAGCATATTTTATTATTTTCAATATGGCTCTAATGTTAATCTAAATAGGAGGACTAAAACATTTGTATAAATGCATAAATAAAGCAAAGTAATATGTAATAACTACACTACAAAATAAACTATTAATCTAAGTGAAAAGAAACCTAATATGAAGAGAAGAGAGGAAAATGACTTAGTTGATTAGAGGTATGCACTGTCAAAAATGGGTTGTCAATGTAGATCTGAAACTAGAAAATACAAATGTGTAGATGATCACTCAGGGACCTTGAAAGGGTAGATCTAGACTATTAAAGTGACACAGGCACACCAGGAGTGTCTTGGGTGCCCCCTGGGGTTTACTCTGGTCTAGATTCTGGTGTTGTGAACTATGTAGGGACTCAAGAACTATGTTCGAAGTGTCACAACTAGGTCTAAACCTTCTTTCTATCTATTTGTCACACTAGATTTGTTGGATGAACTAGATGATGCCCTACACATGAAAGAAGAAGAAGGGGTCAAATGACCTCAGCTTCCAAACCGGGACTTATCATTGAGCATACACTACATTATTACGGACCCCTTGATGTAGTTACGGAGTGTGTGTATGTCATGCAGCCCTAGGTGCTCTCATGTCAGTCACACTTTGTGTAGTAGTGAGCTATGATAGCTATAGAAGATGTAGAATGTAGAATAGAATAGATAGAATCCCTCCTCTAAGAATGTGTGAATGGATGTGATGCAAAATTTTCTAGCTATGATGCATGGAGCTATGTGGATGGAGATGGTGCAATGGATGCAACCCTAGATGGAGTGATAGTAGTGATAGGATGTAATGACCTAGGACCCTCATTATGGTCTTATAAGCTTTATATTTATAGGGCTCTCAAGTTTGATTTCACAATTAATCCTTGAAAATGTTGACTGAGGAAAAGATAAGGGAGACCAATGGCTAGAAGTGACCCAAAGAAGAGAGTGAAAGAGGTTAAACATAGAGAGGGGCACCCGGGTGGGACCAGGGTGCCCCTGGGCCCCAATATAGGTTAGGGCACCTAGGAATCAGGGCTAGAATCTTGGGAAGTTGTGAAATGGGTGGATAGGTATTGGGAAATACGTGGGAAAGATGAAGTAAAATATAAAACAAAGATGGAAAAAGGTGGGATTAATTGGTACTTTGTACACTTGAGAACCTTCTAAATAGTAGTATAAGACCAGGCTAAATATTGTCTAATGTGTAATATTTGTGTCTACATTTTCCCCCACTTTATGTTGGTGAGAAAAACTCGGTAACATAAAGTAGTCGAAAGCATACCTAAAATCCATGTAGAGTGTAGAAGAAAGCACACTGATGGACTAGACTCAAACGTGGAGGAGTGTGGATTCTAAAGATGAAAAATGTAAGTAAAAGTGATGAGAGTGAACCTAGGGTGGAACACGTGTGTGTAGTTGTTGCATGTGTGTGGTGTACTTGCATGGTTAGTATGGAAAGTACCATCATGGTGTGTTGTCATTTTCATTGTTTTGTTGTTTTTGTTTGCCCCCAATTTGACTGCTTGTTTCTCATACGGCGGACCTGCAAGGAGAAAACACTCAAGTAGTCAAATATGTATGTATGTAAAAATGTTGTGTAAAGTACACAAATGTAAAGTACACTAGAATAGAAAGTGTAAATGGAAAAATGGAAAAATGGAACATGTGCACTTGATCCATGTCGAGAGAAAGGGTGTAGAAGGATATCCTGTGATGTCACGAAGTTTTTGGGTGATCTCACGCCACCTTAGCTGAAAGAAGTGTAGGGAGGAAATGCTCGGTGTCCTCCAACTCTAACCACTTCTGCTATAATTTTTTGAAGAGATCTTTGTACTACATTAGTTTTTTGGGTGATCCTATGCCACTAGATGGAGAAGTGTTGAGAGGCCACCCACTGTAACCCCTGAGCCTATGTGACTTGCTCCATAGAATTTTCGAAGGACACCATGTCTTGTTGAGGCCATTGTGTATGGAGTTTGAGTTTTGAACTCACTCATTGTATGTTGGTTTGGTCTTTGATTTGAACTCACTCACTTGTGTGTGTGAACCGGTGTAGATACATTGTGTTAGTAGAAAACCCATAATGATGCCCCCCTCTTTGGGGGTGCATGCGATGACCCTGGAAGGAGAATGCGTGGCCCCAAAAGAGGACCAACCACACTCTACCTTATAACCAACTCAGCCCTACAGGGGGAAGGAAAATGCTTGGTAGATACCAAGGCACACACAAAAGGGGATGGCTAGCCAATACAAGTGTTAGTCCAAACACATGCATGCAAATAAGTGTAAAAACAAATAGTATAGAAAAACTACCAAATACAATAGTGTAAACACATGCAAGAAAACAAGGAGACCACAAAAGTGGGTTTCAAACATGGGACATCACTCACGATGTCACAAGACACACAAAGGCCATCATGGCCACAAAAATAGCATAAAGTGTGCACACAAAGCAAAGGGAAAACCCACATACAATGGAAAACAAAAGCATACAAGTAGAAATACAAGTAGTCATGGGAACATGTAGTCCTACAAAAACAAGTGTTGCACATGGAACACCCATTAGCATGTTAGAGTGAAAACCAATATGTCAAAGCATGTATAAGCAAGTAGTATAAGATGCTAAGTACAAAATGAAACAATAACACCTATATAAGTCAAATGTGGATGCCCCCAAACCAGTATAGTAAGGGTAAGGGTAGAAGGTGAGCATCCATGCCATGTAGAGTCTTGTATCTGTGATCACACTAAAAAAGGTGAACACACATGTGTGTATGATAATGACATATAGGAAAGCAAGCTAACATGTGTAATAGAATGAGCATGCAAAACACTAGTAAGTAAAAAAGTAAATGCTACCAAGACAATGCAATATGTTGTGGATGGATGGAATGGAATGTAAAATGGAATGATAGGAGCAACGTGCCCCCCAAGTGTATGGAAGTGTATGTAGTGAGGTTCATTTTTTTTCCCCTCAAGCAGTCAAGAATGAACCATAAATGAGAGTGCATCATCGGGAAATGGTCGAGTAGTTGTGGTTGTGTCTAGCATGCTGTGATGAGTGTGTGTATGTGTAGTGGTGATGTAATGCGACATGAGGAGAAATGATGTGCATGAACCCTATAGCCAAAGTGTATATCATGAATTTTTTATCGAGGAGTGATGATTTATCCCTAAGCGTATATCACTATAGAAGATGAGAGGATGGTGATAAGATGTATAGAAATGATGTGTGTGGACCCTATAGCCTAAGCATATACCATGACTTGTTGATGGGTGAGTGATGATTTATCCCTAAGTGTATATCACTATATGATGAAGATGAAGGTGATGAAAATAGCGTGTCATATGAAAAAGATGTGTGTGGACCCTATAGCCTAAGCGTATACCACAACTTGGTTGAATAGAGGAGTGATGATTTAGCCCTAAGCGTATATCACTACATGATGAATAAGAAGAAGGTGATGATGATTTATCCTATAAGCGTATATCACTACGTGATGAGTAGATGAGGGTGAAATGATGAAGTGTATAGTAGTAGTATAGACCATAAAAAAAGGTAGTGATGGTAGCACTAAGCGTAGACCACTATGTGATGAATAAGATGAGGGTGGTGATTTAGCCTAAAGTGTATACCACTAATGATGATGAATGAAGGAAGTGATTTATGTAATGTGTATATAAGTGATGAGTGAGAATTTTGAATTGATAAATGAAGGATGATATATAGAGATGATAGATGATAGAAGGATGTAGATTTGATGGAAGGAGTGGTTATTTAACCTAAGGTGTATACCACTACATGATGATGATGGGTGTGAGTGATGATATAGCCTAGAGCATTGGTCACTAGTCCGATGGATGTGGTATGATGACATGTCACATGTAGGTAAGGTCCATTTGATTGGTAAACCCTTGGCAGTCGAGTATGGACCGAGGAACTAAAGTGTGTCATAGGGTGGTGAGTGCAATGCGTAGAACAATGTAGTGTAGATGACCAAGGTAGGTGAATGTGTGTTGTAGGAAATGTAATGTAGCATGTGTAGGTAGGTAGAAATAGAATGTGTATGGATGAGAGATGAAACTAGACCCAAGTATAAGGAAATATAGTGTAGGGTGTAGGATAGGTAGGGTGTATGAATGCGTAATGTGGGAAGGTGTGTAAAATGCAAGAAGTGTGTAGATAGGAATAGAATGCATAATGATAATAGATAAAACTAGACCCAAGTATAAGGAAATCTAGTGTAGCATGTAGAATGTATAGGATGTATGGATGACATAGAAAACTAGACTCATATATGATGATGACTAGTGTAGCATGTATGAGAGAGATGATGTGAAATGACTAATAGAGGAGGTATGTATAGATGATGTAGGATGTATATGTATAGGTCCAGTAGTGTAATGTGTGGGGTTCAGTAAATAATGATCCCTCAACAATCCAGTGTGAACCAAAGCACTAGGGTGTGTCATCGGGTAACGAGGGTGTGATAATAGATGATGAAAATGTTGATATGTGAAGAAATGAAAATGTATGGGTGTGAGAGGTATCAATGTGAAAGTGTGAGAGGAGGGGGGGTTTTCTAATGGTTAGGCCCCCTCAATGGGTAGGAAGGAGGAATCAACCAATAAGGTCAAAGGATGGATGTCGATCAACCCATACATGAGAGGAGGAGATGGAGAAGAAGGATACTCTAATAATGGTGGTATAGGAGATAAGCGTTGTGTAGGAGAGAATGAATTGATATGCATGTGAAGGGGTGTATATAAGATGAATGGGAGGGCATAGTAAAATGTAGGTGAGGGAGATCGATGAGACATCATGCGTGGGAAGAAGATGATAGTTGATGTGGAATAAAATGAGGTGGTGATTTATGACGAGAATCGATAATGGGTTTAGGAATAGGGTATGTCGATGTGCAGGACTAAGGGAATGTAGTGGTGGTGGGGGGATCAAGGTGGTGAAGTAGGAAATTAGGAATAGGATGTAGGTGGTGATAGAGAGAGGTATGTGAGGGAAGAGGAAGAAGGGAATAAGTGGTGAATGAAGGGAGGAAAGAGGATGTTGGAGGTGATATGAGGGATGCCATTAATGGTGATAACTTGGTTATTGAGGATGAACTTGAGGTGAGAGTGGTTGATGGAGAGATGATATCTTGGGTTTACAAATCCAATTTAAGTCCTAGAAGTAGGTCATAGTGGTGAATTTGATTAACAAGCAAAGGAGGAGAGAAGAGTAAGAGAGGAAAAACTATGATAGGTAACTTAACGACACCATAAGGCCTCTTGAATGAATAATCAATTTGTGAAGGAGGGTAACCGATAGATCATAAAGAAGGACAAAGAACATGTGCTAATATGGGGAGGATGGATCAACCTTAGTGTTGTTGATGGGGTTGAGGAGCAATAAGGGCTTATATGTATAAATGGTTGGATGTGAATGTAGCATGATAGTCAGTGATGAGAGAAAAGAAATAATAAGTGTGGGTCATATCAGTCAATGTGATGATGAGAAGTCAAGTGAGGTCCGTGGGGGAGGAAGGTGTGGCATGGTATGCATGATTAGTTGGAAGAGGAATCAATGGGTTTGGTATCATGTTTGGTTGAGAGGTTTGTTAAAAATTTGACTTTACCCTTTATCCTTAGTGGGAGGAAATTTCATAGTAGGGGGACTTGGGAAAATTTGAGTTGGTCATTGTCAATTAGGTCTTGAATAAGTTCTCAAGTTTGAAACAATGATTAGTAGAGTGGCCTACACAGTGATGGTAATCACAATAAAAATGCTTCATTGTAATTTACATGCCTTTAGGTCGAGATGATGGGTCTAACTCAGTGGTGGTGGGAGGGTGATGAGGTTGTTATATCGATGAGTTGTGTAAGATGAGATGTTGTGCCAGTGGGAGGGTGGTGAATGTACACAAGAGGATGTTGGGATGGTAATTCTTAGAAGGTGTAATTGCATTTACAAAAAGTTTAGTGTTGATAGGCTTAGACATGTAGAAGGTTTAAATGGTGTCTTGGTTGGAAAATGAGAGGAGGATGAGGATTTTCTTGATATTTGAGCTTTCCAATAGAGAGAAGTTTAGATTCATGGAGCTTAAGAGTATGTACAAATTTGGTCAAATGAAGAAAAAGTTTCAAAGAGAAGACTTTTATAAAGAGGTGGTAAGAGGCTTTTATAAATAAATCTTGTAACTTATAAATCGGCGGCGAAAGAAATTAGTCATCTTGGAAATTATTTTTTATTAGTGTAGAGACATAATTAGGGAAAGTGCTCATTAGGTCCTGTTTAATTTGTGAAATGGGCATAAGATAGGTCATCTTAGAACCAATATGTTGATGGAAAATTGTGTGAGAAAAGTGTATCGAATGAGTGAAAAGAGGTTATGGAATGAATAGGTAAATCATAGAACCAACATGCATGGCATAGTCCTAGAACTACGAGGAAAACATTTAGCTAAGGATAGGATGATCATCAAGTAAATTAAGAAATGTGACATGAAAGGCACATGAAGATGCTCTTGTGGGTCACCATGTCCTTTAAAATGGGTAATTTAGGAGGATGAAAAATTTAGGAGGAAGAGGGTAAGTAGAGACGATGAGATGGAAAATGGGATATGCAACAATAAGGTAGAATCTAAAGAGGGAGATAGGCCATGTTGGTAGGCTAACTTGAAATTTATATTTGAGCCTTTGAGATCATGATATAATGAGAGTTAGATCTTGATTATGAGAAAGAAGAGCCATGTTTATTATGGAAATGATGAGACCAAGGATGGATGAATGGTTAATGGGGAGTGAGGAGGTGTAGAAACCGGAATAGGGAAATGAGATGGAGAGATGTCTCACGAGGTTGGAGGTTGAGTGGGTGTCAAACATGAGGGAGATGAGAAGGGTTTTCAGTCAAATCTTGGTGAAAATTAGTAATGATATCACTTGTTCTTGGTCCACATTAGTGTAGAAGTAAATCTAAATGGTTGTTTTGATTTCAGGGAGAGGTACTTGGGTAAAAAGGTGATCTAAGGGATGGATTTAAGGTGAGGAGGTATGTCGCCATGGGTAAAGTCCTCATGAGAAGGAAGGAGTTCATGGGAAATGAAGGGGAAACTAAACCTCATAAAGTAATGTGATAAATGAATGTCAGGTTCACCAAAATGATTAACAAAAATAATAACTACCTAAAAGACCTAAAGGGGGATTTAGGGTTCTAATGTTAATCTAAATAGGAGGACTAAAACATTGTATAAATGTAGTAAATAAAGTAAAGAATATGTAATAACTACAAAAAAATAATATACTAAATGAAATAGAAACCCTAATGGAAAGGAAGGAGAGGGAAGATGACTTAGCTGATTAAGGTAGACTATCGTAGGTTGTCAGATCTGAAACTAGAACCCAAATGTGTAAATGATCACTCAGGGACCTGAAGGGTAGATCTAGACTATATGAAGTGACATAGGCACTGGGAGTGTACTAGGGTGCCCTAAGGCACCCTAGTCTAGATTTTGGCATTGTGAACTATGCGAGACCTCGAAATTGTGTTTTGAAATGTCATAACTAGGTTAAACCTTGCTATCTTTCACACTAGATTTGTTGGATGAACTGGATGACACCCTGCACATGAAGAAGAAGAAGGGGTTGACTGACCTCAGTTCCAAACCGGTGGACTTATCACTTGAGCATTGCACTACATTATGGACCTTGATGTAGTTCTAGTGAGTGTGTGTATGTCATGCCCTAGGTGCTCTCATGTCAGTTGTACTTTGTGTAGTAGTGAGCTATGATAGCTATAGAAGATGTAGAATGTAGAATAGAATAGATAGAATCCCTCCTCTAAGAATATGTGAATGGATGTGATGCAGAATTTTCTAGCTATGATGCATGGAGATATGTGGATGGAGATGGTGCAATGGATGCATCCTAGATGGAGTGATAGTAGTGATAGGATGTAATGACCTAGGACCCTCATTATGGTCTTATAAGCTTTATATTTATAGGGCTCTCAAGTTTGATTTCACAATTAATCCCAACAATGCCAATTGAGGAAAAGATAAGGAGACCAATGGCTAGAAGTGACCCAAAGAAGAGAGAAAGAGGTTAAACATAGAGAGGGCACCCAGGGTGGGACCAGGGCGCCCCAATATAGGTTAGGGCACCCAATTAGGGCTAGAATCTTGGGAAGTTGTGAAATGGGTGGATAGGTATCGGGAAATACACGGAAAGACAAAGTAAAATATAAAAAAAGATGGAAAAAGGTGGGATTAATTGGTACTTTGTACACTTGAGAACCTTCTAAATAGTAGTATAAATACCGGCTAAATATTGTCTAATGTGTAATATTTGTGGTAGTCGTAGTCCACCGTATCATCATCAACCTCAACTTGTGCATGTCTTAAAACTAGTTCATTGATGCTTGTAAGTAGCGTGGTGTAAAGGCATTTGAAAATTTACACCATGGAATTTTCTTTCCAATTTCTTCAATATAACCTTCCAAAACAAAAGTTTTGGTAAATTACAAATTTCTCCTTTCCATCCAAAACTCGAGGGAAATTTTCCTAAAATGTGCCATGCGTGCTCAAATGCCTCATGCATTATCCTATACCACATCTCCACCCTTATTTTATATGCACCTTTTACCCCTTTCAGTAGGTATAATCTATGAATCGTTTGGCAAGAGACTTATTCTCTAGTGGGTACTTTTATATTTTGTCGTTGGGGCCATCTGGGACTCCAATCTCCACGAACACAATGGAGAGGAGGATCTTTCCCATGAAATTTTATCACCCACACATGCCTTCTCAATAAATCCTACAATGAAAGGAAAAAGGTTGGATATTGTGCCTTTTGCCATATTCTTTCATGCAATGTAAATCGACTTCTTATTAACTTGACCCCATCTCTCCTACCTATTAAACTTAGTCAATAGATGTGTATAAACCATGACAACAAGGTCGCTGACCTTTGAAATATCCATAGCATGCCCTCCTTTTCGGTACGTAATTTTAACTATAGTGGCTTCCATGCCTACTTCATCATATAAGTCAATAGAAATCTCGTTGTCCGAGCCGCATAGCCCTATAATCCTTCCCATCATTAGCATGGTGTTGTGTACTCATCTCCTTAAAAGTAAAAGAAGTATTTGTAGACCCTTGATATCAATCATTAATATAGGTGTTCTTTTTTTTTCCAAAAAAATGCAATTCATATATTTGCAGTACTAAGATGACTCCTTCCAAAATCTTGTATCATTTATCATCATAAATAGGTTTTTCATCCTCTCTCCTTTGGTTAGTCTTCTACACCAACTTTCTTTCTATTTGGTCCTTATTTGAACTAGTGCAATGATGATTTTAATCACTCATCTTGCACCTTTGGATGTGAAACTCCTAGATGTGTCCCATGATAACTACTTCTGGATATTACATCTCAAAACCTCTCCTTGGGTGTTTATTCCATTTCTACTTCTGGTTCTTTCTTCTTCCTCTTTATTTTTGTTGCAAGTACTCTTCTTGGTGTTATATTGTTATCTACACAAGATTCTAACTTTTCTTCTAGTGTAATCATGCCCTAGGTATCTCAAACCCTTCTCCTACACTGAATGCTTTGCTTTTTAACCTTCCTTATTCCCAAACAAGCTTAACACAATTAAATAACTTTGTGCTCTTAGTTGAACTTGGTGCCCTAGCTTAACCCGTGCTTCTATAACCCTAACTCATAACCTTTCACAATTATAACCCTTCGACCTTACAGCCTCAAACTTCAACATAAAGGATCTCCACGAAATAGCCATGTATTTTCTAAATCTAGGTTGTTTGATTTCCAAACTTCATCATAAATTCCATCGTAAATCTGAACACAATCACAAAATTCACACTCAAATTATTCACAAGGAAAGGTAAATAAGAAAACCTTCCTCAAGATCATATTTATAGATTTCAAAATCTCCCACATTTATTACTTGCCAACTACCACCATACCACAACTTTAATTCCACTTTTCTACTTTTTGCACTTTTTCTCTATTTTCTTCTGAGTGATTTTTGATCACTTTTTTCCACATTGTTTATTGCTTTCTTTCATGCACTATAGTCATAACCTTCTCACACTACTAATTCCCAATCACAAGCATCCTAATGTGTGCTTCCCTACACCACTACACATTTTTCCTTTGCACTTTCCACCAAATAGTTCATAATTTTGTTGTTCTACCTCACATTACACTACATGGTTTCTTCCATGCGTGGTCTTCATCCTAAGAAATTTTCTTATTATCACCATCCTTCTCATTTCTTGTAACACATTTTCTCTCTTTTCTATGTATGCACCCTACAACCGACACACAAGCCTTCTACCATCACATGCACATCTTCATCCACTTCAACTCATCTTCGTGTACTAACAAGGTCTCTTTTTCATGCACTTGTACCTCGGTTCACACCATACTAAAAGTAGGCATGGACCTCTATGCATAAACTCAATTGACAAGAATTGGCTTTATGCACACAAGCACGATTATTATAACAAAAATAAAAATAAAATCAATAAAAGGGAAAAAAAAAACATGAAATGGAAATCTAACATAAACGGAAATACTAGCTTATTACAAACACCAAGAAGCTTTTTTATAATAAGGATTCGACTTATTCCCATTAAAGTAACCAAGAACCATGGTGTCATCCAACACCCGCGATCGACATGCGCCTAATTCAAGTATCTTGGTTACTACAAAAAGGTCCTAAGCAATGCACCTTCAATTTCCCTAGATGTCACATAAGCTTGGAGTCATAGCAAAGGACCATCTTTCCAACTATAAATTTATTATTCTTAATGTTCCTATCATGTCAAGCCTTCTATCACACCTTCTCAAGATTCGACTGACATGAAATGATGTGCGACTCATCATATCTTCTCAATATGTTCCTAAATTACTTTCTCATCATCCAATTCACCTACTCATGCAATATGCAGAGATGGTAATATGAATTCTAGTGGTAATACTACCTCTCGATCAAACACCGACCGGAATGGTGTGGCCTTGTTCAATATTTTATATGTGGTCTTGTAAGCCCAAAGTATAGTTGACACTTTATCATCTCAATCCTTTCTTCCAACATCACAAATATTTTTAAGATTTTTTCCCAAAATCTTGTTGAAAGCTTCTACAGTACCATTAGCTTGAGGGTGATAAGGAGTAGTTTTATGATGCACCACCATAAACTTTTTCAACCAAATTTTTATTGTATCATTCAAGAAATGAGTTCCTCTATCACTAGTCAAGATTAATAGACATCCATACCTACTAATAATATTTTCCCATACAAACCTTGTTGTTATGGTCAGTGTAATATTTTCTAGCAAATGTCCTCTCCGCCCACCTTATTAGATAACTTTTTACAATTAATAATGTAGCGCACTCCAATCCCGTGTGTAAGTGGTGTAATAGGTCCTAAAAATTCAATATCCTACTTCTCAAAAGTATTTGTTCTTGCATAGGTCTCAAGGGCATTGTTATCCAAATGTGCCCCCTACTCATTTTGTGGCTAACTCCCTTTCATTCTTTCCTTCTATTGTGCCTCAGTCATAAATTTTTACTTTTTAGGCACTCAAAACCTTCTAGAAATGACACCATTGGATAGAGCTCTTTCTCACTTTCTAGAAGGTAAAGATTTCCTCCTAACTCCATGTATTATTCAAGTTATGGATCTAAGAGTTTTTGTGGGAAATTTTCCTCGCAAGGTCCCCACCAATCGTAACTCGCCACGTGTCCAGTTAAAAATATCAAAGTGATCCGATTTTGGCCTGCTTTTTTCCCTAAAACTTCAAATCACCATAACTTTTGATCCAGAGCTTAGATTTTTGCGCTTTTATATCAATGGAAAGTTGGTGAAATGTTCTACAAGATTCCATGGTCAATTTTGAATTTTGGTTCAGTTTGGAGGGATAAAATCAAAAAATGCTTCGGTACGCACCCATGGACATAATCGACGTTTCAACAACCAAATTTAATACAAAATGGGTCGCATTCTTCTCCAGTATGGTCAAAAATGTCAGAGCATGTGTTTATAAGGACCTCCATGCTGTTTTAATGTAGTTTCATTCAATGAGGGATGGCTCCCATGCATTTTTCATGTTTTCTCTCTCTGGGCTCGACCCATGCACTGTAAAAGCCGGATTTGGCTCATTTTTCAAAGGGGGAACACTTTTTTGCACAACAAGCTTCTATTTTCACTTTCAATAAGTGATTTTGGCAAGTATCAGACCTTCCAGTGATCAGTAATGTGTTTTTCTACCTCTTTGGTGTTGGAATACAAGGATTTTGATGTTGAAAATCACAATACAGCTCGGTGAATGCTTTTCACCTTTCAGATGTGTTGTTTGCTTCATTTCAAACCCTTTTTACAGCTTATCAACTCTGTGCATGATGTTTTATGTTGCAATTTCTGATTTGTGTCAATTTACATGAGAAAGAAGTGCTCACCACTCCTTTGTGTATCACCCTTTATCAGCTTAGTTTTAATTTTTGCATTTCTTATCCCCTCTCCTTGCAAATTAAGATAAAATTAGGATCTAAACCTCTACAATTGTGAAAATAATAGATCTCGATCGAGGAGTTTGAGGAACCACCTCTAATCTGAGATTCCTCTCTCATTTTACAAGTCCCACACTTGGAGAGAGGTTTCAATGTTGTGCAATCACACTAGATGCCCGAAACATCAACTTAGAAACCTGATTTGCAATCAACAGGGCTTTTGCTTGCAATACCCTGGTGGGACCTTAGAGGTCTTCCACTTCATCTTTTGCAGGTTGGTGTGTTCCTGTGAAGATTTCAGCCTTTAGAGGCACTTGCAAACACATCTGGTGATTCCATCTGATCAGCAACCCATTTCTCAAGTCAGCACTGCTTTTCATCCATTTCCATCCATTATTCTTTCCATCTCTTTCATTCTTTTCCATTCCATGAAGTTGTGTAATCATGACTTCATTTCCATCATGGAACTCACATTTACAACAGCAGCAATGTTTCCCACCTCCAACATGTTTTTAAATCCTCCAAATCAGCATTTTGAACAAATTCAAAATCAGCATACATACCCATATGAGCAGCAATGCCAAAATTAGTTTGGATATGGAGCTTTCCAAGAGCAAGGGTGTGCATACAATGAAGACAATCGATGCAAGATGCTGGTCTGCTGGAGAAAATCCAAAAGATGGAGGTAAACATGGTGCAATCTAGGTCTCAAGAACAAATGAAAGCATTTGGAATCGGTCAGGAGCACCCCCGTCCATGGGTGGGACCTTTCCCAAGGCATTACACCCTCAAGAGAAGCTTGACTTCATGATCGCAACGCTGCCATTGCTTGCAAAGTGGATTGAAGGAATAGAGGTGTATGAGAGGAGTATTTAGCAACCTTGTCAATGGGTAAGCACACCATCTCATGCCTTTTCTTTTCCTCTTCCCAACTGCTTTATCTCAAAGCAGAAGTCAAGTTTTAAACTCTCCATCTCGCTGTCCCAAGTGTTGAATCCATTTCTCCACCCCCTAGTCTTCCACCTCATCTCAATTCTTCTCGTCCTTTTCCTTCCAAACAGTCATCCCCTCCACAAGAGCTAAATGAAACACCCTCTCCTCCAAAGAAACAAGAGGTTTTACCTCCTTCACCACCACAAAAATTGCAAAAATTAGTCATGAAGGACAGCAAAAAGAGAAGCCAAACAAGGATGAAGAAATTTAAATTTTGAAGAGTTGGGCTCTTAAATTTGGGATGAAGAAGATCCCTTTACTGATGAAACCTTCATAAGAGGTTGGAGTTATAGAAAAATGGTGGTCGTGACTGATTTTGTTGCAGCAGCAAAGAAGAGTAAAAAGGAGTTGCATATCAGCAATCAATTTGTTCGTAATATAGTGTCCATGTTGGCACCCTATTCAAGGAAATGCTGATCCAATTCAAATTGCAAAAATCAGTCATGAGGGACAGCAAGAGGAAGGAGAAGCTTCTCCAAATCCAAAAGAAGAGGAGCACATTCCAGTGTGGAGGAGAAAAGTGCAGATCCAAAGGCTTTGAGCACAAAGCAAAGTTATACAAGAACCTTCAGCTTCTTCTCTACTTCATCTCTCTCAAGTTCTAGTATCAAGAAGAGTTTGATCCCTCAAACTCAATGCAGAGGATGAAAGAATCCATGGTGATCAAGTTATAGACCAAGAGAATGCCATGGGAGAGGTTGAACATTCGCAGCAGGACAAAGAATGAGGCAGCTTTACCTATCTCGATTTAGAGGATCTGCTTTTGATGAAGAAGAACCGGTTGAGTTTCCACCATTCTCTCTTTCATCATCCATCTTCCAAACACAAGAGCCTCGTCATGGAGGAGAGTATTCATTTCAGCAGCCTTTGCATCTTATGTGAAGCTCTTTCGGAACCAAGATTGGAAGATTTTAATCTTTCATGTCCTTCATCGGAGGAAGAGAAAGGGCAAAAGGGTTCTACCATTGCTTCCACACTATCCATTCAAGGTCTACAAGAGAAATCCATTCTTGGAGTTGAAAATCAGAATTATGGGCATACTCAACGGATCGACCTTGCCTTAATCGGTATTTGGCTTCATTGAGCCAAAGGAGAAGCCACAACCACCATGCTTGCTTCTAAGCATGAGGATGAGCTGCAAATTTCTAAGGATCACCACATACTCTCCAATCTAAATGCAGAGCAACTAAAAGAGGTATTGGATTTGTTTTTAGTTGACACCTTGCTAATTTGGGTAGAAGACCAACTTCTTGTTGATTTTCCACTCATCCAATCAGCCATACTCAGCTCCAAATCATTTGCATGGTGTTGCCAATTTTGAAGAAAGGAAGCTATTTTGCACAACCAACAAGCAGGATTCATTTAGCTCACCTTTGCTTCCAGCTAGAGTAGAGTAGGTAGGTTTTCTTTTCGGTGAGAAGAAGCGCTTGTGCACACTCGCATGTTCCATTTGGAGCATGTATGATTTTCAGCTTGTACATAGTTTTGGTGTCACTGGTTTCACTCTCGCATAGTTCATTTTGATGGCATTTTGGTGGGAACAACTCCATGTCCAAAGTGGGATTCAAGCTATTCGAGGGAAGTTTTAGGCTACTACTCATGACTCCATGCCCAATGGATTGCTTCAAAGCACGATCATTCATCCAAAGCAGTGCAGATGACCCTCCGAGTCACCAAAATTATTATCCAAATGTGCCCCCTACTCATTTTGTGGCTAACTCCTTTCATTCTTTCCTTCTATTGTGCCTCACCATAAATTTTTACTTTTAGGCACTCAAAACCTTCTATAAATGACACCATTGGATAGAGCTCTTTCTTAGCTTTCTAGAAAGGTAAAGATTTCCTCCTAACTCCACATATTATTCAAGTTATGGCTCAAATAAGTTTTGTGGGAAATTTTCCTCGCAAGGTCCGCACCAATCGAACTCGCCACGTGTCCAGTCAAAAATATCAAAGCGATCCGATTTTGGCCTGCTTTTTGCCCTAAAACTTCAAATTGTCATAAATTTCGATCCAAAGCTTAGATTTTTACGTTCTTTATATCAATGGAAAGTCGGTGAAATACTCTATAAGATTCCATGGTCAATTTTGAATTTTGGTTCAATTGAGGGAGAAAATCAAAAACACTTCCTCAGACGTGCCCATGGATAGAATCGACGCTTTCAACAACCAAATTTAATACAAAATGGGTTACATTCTTCTCTAGTATGGTCAGAATGTCGAGCATGGGTTTATAAGGACCCCCATGCTGTTTTAATGTAGTTTCATTCAATGAGGGATGGCTCCCATGCGTTTTCATGTTTTCTCTCTCCGGCTCGACCCATGCACCGTAAAAGCCGATTTGGCTCATTTTTCAAAGGGGGAACACTTTTTTGCACAACAAGCTTTTTTTTCACTTTCAACAAGTGATTTTGGCAAGTATCGACTTCCGGATCAGAATGTGTTTTTCTACCTCTTTGTGTTGGAATACAAGGATTTTGATGTTGAAAATCACAATGCAGTTCTGAATGCTTTCAAATTTTTTCAGATGTGTTGTTTGCTTCATTTCAAACCCTTTTTACAGCTTATCAACCTCGTGCATGATGTTTTATGTTGCAATTTCTGATTTGTGTCAATTTTCATGAGCAAGAAGTGCTCACCACTCTTCGTGTATCACCCTTATCACTTAGTTTTAATTTTTGCATTTCTTATCCCGTCTCCTTGCAAATTAAGATAAAATTAGGATCTAAACCTCTAGCTTGTGCAAATAATAGATCTCGATCGTGAGGATTTTGAGGAACCACCTCTAATATGGAGATTCCTCTCTCATTTTACAAGTCCCACACTTGGAGAGAGGTTTCAATGTTGTGCAATCACACTAGATGCCCGAAACATCAACTTAGAAACCTAATTTGCATCCAGGTGCCGCTGATTTGCAACAACAGCATCTCATCTCTACTATTAGGCTTCCCAATGTGCTGAAATTGGTCACAAGATTTCACAAAAGTCTTAACATATTTGTACAAGTTTTCCCACCAAATTCTATCCATAAGTATCTTACATGCAAAGCCAAATCATCTCGCATAATGTCCTCCTATTATTCCACCATAGGCATCCTCCATAATTTCCTTGTGCTCATGTTCAAGTGCATACCAAAGATAAGATCTCATCTCTACCCATATTTTATAAGTCACCTTCCAATCAAATGATAAGGTGTTGCATATATAAAATTTTATTTTTCTCTAATGACTTCATTCCTTCAAGTGTCAAACCAAGGTGCATAAAAATACCGCTAGATCCTCCAAATTTATGTAAGGTGTGTAGTTCAACTTGAATAATTTTGCATCAAGAATTTTATCCTCAATGCTATGTGTGTCCTCACCAGAATTTATCCTTGATAGATGATCATGCCCCGAGTTAATTTTTCCTATCTTCACAACAACTATAAAATCAAACTCCTGAAAGAGAAGTATCCATCGCATGTGCCCTTGTAAAACAGATTTGCTGACTAAGTATTTCAATGCCATATAATGTGCATCAAAAATAAATGGTGTGACAACAAGTATTAATGAAACTTATGAAGTGTGTAGATCATAGATAATTCTCATTCTCGTAGTAGTGTAATTATGTTCTCGTTGGTGCCAACTTCCTACTTGCAAAGCATATGGGGTGATCAACATTTCCATTTCCAAGTTGCACCAAGATTGGGCCAATAGTCATACCATAAGCATAAACATGCATATGAAATGGCTTATCCCAAGAAGGAAAGTGAAAAATAGGTATAGTGGTAAGCCTCTCCTTAAATGTCTCAAACGTATATTGTTACACATCATCCCAATAAAATTTACCTTTAACCTTGAACAACTCTTCCCATAAGTGCAGAAATATTTGCATATCCCTTAATAAATTTTCTATAGTAGCCCATATGACCTAATAATATTCACACTTCACTTTGATTAGTAGGCTCTTCTAACCCCAAAACAACTACAACCTTTGCAGGATCCGCTAACAATCCTTCTTTGTAAATTATATGTCCAAGTAAGGTGCCAAAGGATGTCACAAAAATAAACTTCTTGATATTGAGAGAGATACTTAACTTTCGCACCTCTCAAACATGAGCCTCGTATTATCACAATGTTCCTTTACCAACCCATAAACAGTCTAATCATCAAGGTAAACCTATAATAACTTATGAATAAAATCCTAAAATTCCTCAGACACAAAATGCGTGAGAATACCATTGGCATATTCTTCAATCCAAAATCATAATTGTATATGCAAAGCTTCCCCACTTAGTAGTAAAAGTTGTCTTTTCTTGGTCTTTTGGGCATAATGTGCACCTGATGATAGCCTAAAAATCCATATGTAAAGGAATAGATTTTACACCCTATAACTCCTCGAGGATTTCTTTTGGTAAATGGGATGGGAAAATAATCTATGATGTATGTGGCATTAAGTTTTTTATATTCTACACAAATCTTGATCCTCCCATCCTTCTTGTTTTTATTACCATAGGGCTAACCCAATCAGATTCCTTAATTGGTTCAATGATTCTAAACTTAAGAATTTTATTAATTTCCTTCTTCACTTTTACACATAGGTTTGGGTTCATCGTATAAGGCCTCTTTTTAAGTAGGTGTGCACCTTCTTTCAGCTTAATTTTCATTTCTTCCAATGAGTGGTGCACTCCTTTGAATTCATGGTAGTCGCAAGGAAACAAATCCTTGAATTCACGCAAGATATCAATGATCTTTGTTACCTAATGTTTACCTTATTTGTCTTCATGGGTGCATGGTATATGTGGGCCTTATCATCTATTATATCCATTACTTTGTGTGGACCTTATGTATGGATCACCTCTAAATTTTCAAATTCTTCATCATCAATGAGGTATACCATTTTACATTTTTCTTTCTCCTTCCATATGTGACCTAGTTATAACTCTTCCATTTCCTCAACATCCAGGCATACCTCAAAATCAAACTCTTCAAGTAACTCAAGAATGATATCTTCCTCCTTTGTGTCATCTCTCCCAGGTGAGCGCACATCATAATCTATAATTCTTCATGTACTTGAGTTTTGTTAAAAAAAAAATAGAATATATGGACCATACCTTCAATCATATCTTATCATCTTGTAGTCTCATGTTTGAGCAATACATGTACATACTCACATGCATGTGTAACCTCGCATGGTGGAATAAAACTTATGCACCCATAGAGGTGGTGGAAAATTACTGGCCTTGCACCCATATTCTCTCATAATTATGGACATGTACCAAAGCAGAATCTTCCCATGATATTTTCTATCCAAAATACTCCCGGATATTTTGATAGCTTGCTATTTCAACTTGGACCTGTGGTAGTACCAAATTGATCGAGATGGGAAAATTCACATTTTAGAAGGGTTGCAGACTCAGTTCAAGACATTCCCTCTTCTCCTTGCAAATCCATTCAGGCCCGCACTTAGCCAATACCCACCTTGTGAAAATCTTAAAATTGGCTAAGTTTTAACAATTTTCTTCATTTCAGGTTTTAGGTCCTTCATGCATCGAACATGTTGATCCATTAACATGTTCCATGTCATTGGTTTTCCACCACCTAAATCCTAAATTTCCTTGTTTTGGGTTTCCCAAATTCCTACAAACAATGTCAAAGTTCCGCCTCCTCATTTTGGGTTTCTGTGACTCTCTTGCATCGGAAGATCGCAGCCTAAATGCATGTTCAGTGTAATGTGTTTTCTCGTTCCAAACTCATGGTTTATAGTGTTTTAGGGTTTTGACTTTTTGTATTTTTGGGGCTTTGGTATTTTGGGGCTTTGTATTTTAGGGTTTCAGAGCATTAGAACATGTCGACTCAATTACATGTTCTCGTGTTACTTGTTTCTAGTTTCGAAACCCAATTTCCTTTGTTTCATGTTTTTGGGTGTCAATGGCATCTACGCAGGTCAAACATCTGATAGCCTCCTCATTCTAAATTTTGGGATTTCAGTTTTTTGGAGCATTGGAACATGCCAACTCAAATGCAAATGTATCTTTCCACTTGCATCTCCGAACTCCAAAACCCAACTTCTTTCATTTGGGTTTTCAAGGGTGTTTGCAAAGTTGATGTTCTCGATGGAGGCATGAATTAATAGTTCAACCACTCGCATTTATGGCAGTATGGCACATGGATCTTAAAATGGCCATAAATTTCTCCCAAAAGCACCGATTTTCACAAAATTGGACTTTCTCTCGAAATCTTTCTACATCCTCCACACCACAAAAACTAGATTTCTTCTTTTAATGAGGTTAAGTATTCAAAAATAGGAAATTCAATCCACCATTCGGATGAAAAATTTCAAGTGGTTCAACCACTAAAAATGATGAGGTATGGTTTCTTTAGTTCTCCAACAAGAAAGGTACATGGAAGCATGGGTTTTACAAGGGTTCCCATAATTTTTTTGCAGGTGAATTAATGACATTTTTTGTGGTCAAAGAGGAATTTCAAGCTACTTATCTCCTTCTCTTATATTTTTAAAAAAAGGAGCTCATTTTTGAGTTAGTTAGATATTCTCTATTTTGCTACTCTCCTTCTTCACATGTTGTTACAAGAATTGTGGGATTTAAACCTTTCATTTTGAGCACTTGGAAAGAGATTCATGCCTCTTTTCTTAATCAGTAATGAATCAGTGTCACTCATCAAGCAATAAAATAAGGCTTTGTGGTTATTTTCAGTAACCCTCTTCTTTATTGCTTTTGCATCAGGATTTGACTACTCTCATTACATTTTAAGGTATTTTGTGCATTTTAATGGTTTTTTGCATTCTCTAGATGATTGTTTTTCATGGAAATTATCTTCTAAATGTTTGTTATAGATTGTTATGTTAAAATATTTTTTCTATCCCCATTTTTCTCCATTTTCAATCTTCGAGAGTGTCCAAACTATCCTTCTCTTGGTGTTATCACCTCCTTAGTGTAGGATTTTTCATTTTATATATTTTCCTCTCTCCCTGGTCCTCGGAATCATAGAATAGAGGTGTAGGGTGTATTCCCAAGTAAGAGTAGTTTTAGCATTATATTAGGAAGAGAAAATAGCCTTCTCTGGAGAATTTTCTCAATTGCAAGGTCCCACACCTTGATACAATTCCATGTTACCCAGGCCATACATTGATATCTTATGTACACACACATGGAAAATTATAGGGTGATGTAATTTGGTGATAACAATATTCACATATATGTGTAGGCATATTGTTCCATGTGAACTTGCCGAGAAGGTGATTCTCACTTCTCGCCATCCCAACAAGTTATCTCTTTGTGTTTCCCACTCACCAAGATACGCTAATGTCCTACACAAAGTATAGACCAACATGTTTCTTCGATCACCTTCATTCTTCCAATGTTCCTCCATGGCACGCAAGAAAGACGTGGATTTTCTTCAGTAGTGAATCATGGTAACTATACTTTTCCCATGCATAATCTGATTATTCTACTTAATCTTCCCTTCATCTCACACCCAACCATTTCATATGTTTCATGGGCCTAATTATCACAAGCAATGCTTGTGGTATCACTAATTGCCTATGTATCTCCCACTTATAACACACATTTTGTAGATGGTTCCACATTCTCAGGATCATGTTTTGTGCACACATAAATCCTATTCAAATATTCCTCACTCATAGGCTCAACATACAACGTAGATTTTTATTCATTCAAAGGTATAACCACGCACTTATTCCTATTCTCAAAACTTATGTATCCTTTATTAAATTGTAATTCCCGCATTATTTTCATAACACCATGGTCACCTAATAAATGTTGGAAAGTTTTCTACCTCAAGCAAGATCTAATACCTTAAATTCTCTAGTAAACTTATCTCCTTGAATTTTAATAGAAGCATCTTTCAACACTCCAATAAGAATAGTTATCATCTTGTTTTCCATATACAACACATTTGAAGATGGATGCAAACATAGGTCTCCCATATCATTCCATTGCATCCATAAGGTGAGGACATTTACTCATTGTCAATATCCATCACAATATTTCTTACCAACCATCCATCAATGACTACATCTAAAGTGATTTCCTTGTCATACTCATGGTTTTAAGGTGGTAAGTTTTCTTTTAGTATCTGTTGCTTGCGCTCAACTTGTAGACACCAATTGGGTCACACTCCCTTTTCGGGTCCTCCAATTAATTAATAGAGAAAATTTAACTAATCCTAATCCCTTCACCCAATATTTATATTATCCCCACATTATTAATTGATTTAACTATTTTAATTGTTAATTTAATCCTCACACCTCCACCTCATCATTACACCTCACCCTAGATTCATTCCAGGCATTTAACTCATAGTGACCAAGTCATTACTCTCAACAATGAGTCATCACTTACAAAATCCAAGAAAAATTGTGAATTCATCAACCATCACATCATTTGTCACTTTGGTGTTCCTCACCACCTCATCACTAATAATGAAAAACAATTCAAAATCAAAACCCTATGGAAAATATGTGCCCTTCTGAATTCAACTCATTTGCTTTGTCTTCACCTTATTATCCTCAAACAAATGGCCAAGTTGAATCGACTAACAAAACCCTAAAAAAATTCTTATGAAATTGGTTGATGATACTGGTAAGGATTGGCACATGCACATTCCTTTTGCCTTATGGGCTTATCGCACTAGTATTCACACCTCAACTATTGCCACACCTTTCTCTTTGGTCTATGGTACAGAGGTTTTCTTGCCTCTCAATTCCAAATTCCATCTCTTCATATCTCACTCAAAGATATGCTCAACGATGATGATTTTTTTCCAGTGACCATATCATAGAGCTTGATCTATTAGATGAACGTCATCTATATGCTCGATCACCTTATAATCTACAAAAATGTATCAAACGTGCTTCACGATAAACATGTCCAAGAACGAACCTTCAAGGTCGAAACCTTGTCCCAAGGAAAATCAACATGTAACAAAAGTAGAGAAAAGTAAATGGGGATTTTTGCTCCTAATTGGCTTGGACCTCGACATTATTACTCATGCCTATGGATCGAGTGCTTATCATTTATCTTCACTTGAATGTAAACCCAACCTAAGCCCCTTAATGCCTTGCATATTTGACCATTTTATTGTTGAATCAAGTCCTATTTCACCTTCTATCTATTAAATGCTTGTCCCTTGAGTAACATTCACCTTCCACTTACCTATTTTAAGGATCAATGACTAAACAAGAATCATGTGATTACCCATCACCTTTCATCCTTATCTTCAATATGAGTACCATGGCTCTACTCATGGCATGATTCTCATGGATAATTTTCATCATTTTCAAGGTGGAATCCCATGGTCATTTTTCACTTAAAGCTTCTCTTTCATATCTAAACTTGGTGTGTTATGGTTTTTCTTCATAAAAGAAGCCTATACTCATTTATAGTATTGTCCATAACCTAAAAGTCCAAAAAAAAATCAAAAGTAATATACAAGATTTTCAAAATCAAACTCCTTGAGTCAAAATTCTTGTAAATAGATGAATCCATCCAAAAGGACATCTATCTTTCCATATTTTTGCTATAAAAATACTACTCCCTTGAAGGAAAACTATAAAATATAGCCCTATTATACATAGTCTATCACAAAAAGAAGACTATTTCTACAAAAATTAAAATAAAAAATATTTTGAAGCTTCCCACATCGATCAGCTTCACGAAGACCTCAAGGAGATATTTTATTCATCCCACATAGACTTCCCACATCGATCAGTCTATAAAACAAAAGAAAAAAGAAAAAGATAACTTTTTCATCATGGACTTGCCTATTTTGGTCTTAGGTATCTTGCAGAAGAGGCATGTTGTCTCACACCAAGGTTATGCTAAAACAACCCATTTCTCCTCGGCGTTTTTCCTTTCTAATATTCTACGCCTACTCAAGGATATGTGGAAATGATACATTTCATGATCATGTGACTTTCTTCACCCTTAGAATAGTTAATCATGCAATGCATTTAGGGTCTTATATTCATAATCCAATCTTTGGTATGATAGACTCATAATGGTTCTTACCAATTAGGTAGATTTTTATCTCCTCTTACCATTCACCTCTTTTTCTTACTTATTGATCCTCCTTCACAAGACCAGACCTTTGACACCTAAATTCTAGGAATTCCTCTCCCACAAAAATCACCCACACCTATTCAACCTAGACAACAACCATGCCTATTCAACCTATACTCAACCATGCCTAAATGACCTAGACTCAATCATACCTAAAACCTACTGACCCATTCATCTCCCTTATCATATTCTTCCCTAGCTTATGGGAGAACTACATTAGCCTAGAGCCCCTTTCTTGGGGTCTATGTAGAAGCACTCCAAGGGCATGGGGCCCTTGGAGGTTAGCTTGGCCACTTTTACCCCTAAACAATTTTCCCCCTTTACATTCACATTCTACCCTAATTAGTTTCCATTTACCCAAAACTTGGAAATTAGTATATCATAAAAACATACATACCTACCATTTTATCACCACAACCATACTCTACTTAAATCATTTCATATTTCCATCATATTAATTACTTGGAAATTTATCCATAACATACATACAATACATTATTTCCATAAGATTAGTAACTTGAAAATTACCTAGACTCCACCATGCCTATACCTGACCAAACCATACCTATACCTAACTCCACCATGCCTATACCTAACTCCACCATGCTTATACCTGACCAAACCATGCCTATACCTTACTCTATCATACCTACAAGACCTTGACTCAATCATGCCTAACTCACCTAGTTCCCATGGTACACAATAACAATGGAAATTAAAGATATTACATCATCCATCCAATAATAATCATCAACTATATAAAGAGGAATGTTTGTGTATCAATACATATGTACACAAGGATACAAGTGTCTCAAAAACTTATATTTAATCTTGCAAAATCTTCAACACACAAGATGGTATATATATCAAAATCAAAATCATAATACAATCTCATAAATATCTCATCCCCACCTGAGGCCCTCCTCTCCACTCTCACATGTCTCCTCCTCTCTCCCTATCAACCACCCTTCCAAAATCTCTCCACCCTCTATTGGTCCCTACCTGACCTCCATCTCCTCCCCCTAGCCTCCGTCAAGCTCGGCTCTTTGAGGGCAAGTAACCTCACCCTGACCCTATCTCTAGAGCGACAACCCCTGTGCTACCTAAGTTGTGAGTCTCGACCTGGTCCTCTCACTAACTTCCTGTTCGCCATGTTCTTAGCATATGAGGTAAAATCAATACCTGCAGTGGCTAGATGGTCCTAGTAATAGTGGGCCTCATTTAGGGCATCCTCAACCTTGCCATAAATATAGTTTGGGGTAGTTCCATTGGCCTAAATGCTACTTATGAACTCTACCCTACTAATGGATAACCTTGTCCCGTGTCATTGTTTGTACTATGGAACCCGTCTGGGTGCCTATGTTGGTACCTGTGTATAGCTACTTGGGCCTATAAGGCCACAACCTATGCTTTTGTGGTATGCTAACTATCCTTGTAAACTAGTAACTTGTGCCTATAACGCATTACTACCTATGCACCATCCCCTGTAGGATCCTATACCTATACCAATGCCTATACCTAGATAGCAGCTTAGTTGGCCCTGTAATGTAGTCACCTACCATGTCAAAGTAATCTACCCGAGCTCGTACCCTCACAACTAAACTCCTAGCGTAGTCTCTTATCCTTGTAGGGCATCCCTCTGAACCATCATTGTGGCTAAGTCTAGTTTACTCCGGTCATGGTGGTGCTTCAGAACTCGATTCCCACCTCCATCTCGTATGCCAAAATGGTTCCCGCATCGTCGAATTTCATATCCACTTTTACCTCCTCCTATCCCGTGTGGCATCTGAGGCCAAGGTGGAGAAAAAGGTCTCTACATCATCCTCGCAGACTATGGGAAGGGTGGTAGCACATCCTATTATAATTCAAACTGACATCAAACTCACAATCGAGATCATCTCATGCTCATCGGCACATCTTCCCCGTATCCACTTCAATAACTATAACTCATGTAGCTCTGATCCATCCTCTAAAATTCATAAACCGACATAGGGCTGCCGACTATGTCCATCGCATATAAGCCCTCTAACTCCCTCTATTCTATTCACAAGTCATTCCTAAATGGCATAAGCCACAACATAAAATCTACATCATAGGATTTTGTGTTTGCTAGCTTTTGCTTGATTTTTGTTTTGAGGTGTGAGTTTATTTTCTTCATTTTTCTCTCCCTACATACTCCACAATCATAGTTGGTGTATTCCAACTATTTCTAAGTGTGTTAGGACTAATCATTTCCATACTCGGTCTCTGAGTTGGTATTTTTATTTGACCTAAATCACCAAAAATTCACTTTTTCCATTTTTCATAGATTTCACAGTAACTAGTGTCAGTCCACGATCACCTGCCATTGGTTTCATCATCTCACTACCGTCAGTTCACTCACCGCCATTAGTTTTGTGTTGTTTTGGTGATTTCTGCAAAGTAGCATTCAATATATATTTCTTTTCTTTCTGTGACTTCCTTTGTCACTTTACTATATCTCTAAGTCCTTGATATCACCTTTAGAGTCCATTTCTACTTCGTCTTCATCATTTATTGTCAGATTTACAAATCTTTCATTTCTCCATAAGTAACCGCTTGCTCTAGTTAACCAAAGCTGGTGGTTACCCCTCATACCGGAATCAAGATTCCCCAATCGACATTAGTCTCTATGTTCTGATTTTCCAATTAGAACAATGATCAAATCACACATTTTAAACCCATTTTTCTCCATTTCTTTTGTGTTTCGCATTATCAATGAAGCTCAAAATACATGTTCTATCATTACATGGTTTTGACTCGTAAAAATGTAACGCTCTCGTGTTTCACACTAGCCTCTAGCCACTCCAACCTAGCCCATAGCCCCCTTCCATATCATCACCTATGGACCCCAATCAAGATCTTTCCATACCCATTGGTGATGAGGAGTTCATGATACTTCTTGATCACAACACCGCTAATTTGTAGTACTATCTCACTCATTCATCTACTCATGATTCATCAAGGCAGCTTGTATACGGCATGCCATTGTCCATTCCTCCTACCCTTGCACCCACTTCTGCATCAGCTACTACTAGCTTGGCTTTACCCTCTTCCACCTTACCACCTATGGTTTCCTAGCTTAACCCTACATCATCGATATTTGTTACACCTACGGCATCTTTCACGCCTTGTATGTTAGTCACTCCTACGATGTCAACCATGCCTTTATCAACCACCTTAAGTGTAGGTCTATCTGCACCTGCCACCTCTCATATACCTATTGCATCTTAGCCACCATTGGTGTCAGAATCCCACACTCCCTTCCAAAACATCATCCTCTCCATACCATAGTCTCTTCCTCTGATTACTACAAAGGTATTTACATCCACTCCACTTACCTAAACTTATCACCAACACCACCTATTTCATCTACCACTTATTCAGGTGTAGACACAAAATTTGGGTCTTACGACGCCCTGTGCCCTGCATCTTTTCTTGCAACCTAACCCTACCTCACCACCTAAACCTTACACACTTAATTATTTATTAATTACCTTATAATTAATAAATCCACATCTCCAACCCCTTTGCCACCTCACCTCGCCACCTCACCATGACCTAGCCCCTAACCCTAAACTAACCTAATTAAGACCTATAGCTTGGTCCAGGACCCACACCCATGACTCATCACCCTCACCCGCACCAAAACGAACCTAATAATGACTTGACCAAGCCCACAACTGACCCTTCAAGAGAAAAGGAGGAAAGTTGGCTATTTTACTAAAAATAGCCAACTTTGACCTAACCGACATCGGTCCCTACCACCGACATCAGGTTAGGTAACTCGCCATTGACTCCTCAGTAAATGACCTCTCCCGGTACCAAAACCAAAGCATCTGAAATTCATTTTGTAGAGAGGAGTATTGACCCCAAGATCAGAATCGAGCAACTAGATCATTGTCACACTCATCCAAACATTAGGAGAGTCGAAGGATAGCTTCATTAGCTCACTTTTGATTGCAGGATCATCCCAAGCGAGCCTTTCCTTTGCCATTGCATTCCTTGGACTCAGCATCTGCATCAAAACTAGTAAGTATTCTCTTTTATTACCTTGTATGCTTCTAGACATTACTTTGTGAACTTTTGATTCATAGTGATTATAAGCTCACTCCTGGATCTACCACCCGCAGCACCACGCACTCTAACCTTCATTCATCCATCTCTATATTGCCCCAAAGATAGCTTTCTCACTCTCTGAGTCTTCTCTATCACCCTACTACTCGCCTCAACCATCTACCAACCTTATAAACCCCATAACCACCTTCTGAACCAACCTCCATTTAAAATCCCTAAATCACTACCCTTACCGATATCGGTTATCCCCTCACCATACCAGTTTATAACGTGATCGATTAACCAATGACCAGCATCGGTCCATCATGATTTATACCAAAACTAACCTTTCACCTATTTACCTCCAAACAATCTCATATCTAGCATTTTCTATCCTCAGAATTAATCTAAATGTATCAATAACCAAAGGACCAAACAAACAACATGACATTTTATTATTGGTAGTTTAGTCTCTATTGCTTTTAGTAACAAGGTACCTAAATCATGATTTCGTAATAGCTTCTTTATTATCATTTACATTAATTTGTATTAAAAGGGAACTGACCACCTTCGAAAGGAAGTCTAATATTTCCCGGCCCAAGGCGGTTCCTTCACTTATTGTTTAATGAAAATCCGGTGGTCTTGCATTCTTATTTACAGGTAGTCCTTCCCAGACAAAAAGGATCTCTTCACAATCGATCTGATCTCTCTATGGTATGCGCACACCTTCCCAACACTCTAGAGGTATTCCTCCTAGCTCTAACCCTTATCTATGTCTCAAGAGAATGAAAATATAGAAATAACTCTATTCGGATCAAAATTCTATGTGAAACATTTTACAATGACACGCCGGTGGGACCCTTCTCAGTTTCTTTCTTTCTTGCTTGTTTTCATATAGGAGCACACTTCTTTGTTTCTTTCTTCTAAATATTCACAAAATATTTTGTCATTTTGGTAAAAGAACTTGTCTTTCTTTGGCATCTTTGCATTAGTGAAAGTCATCTTCTTAACCTCTTCTCTTTCTTTGCTTCATCGAATATCATTTTCAATTTGGGTTTAAAACACGTGCATCATATTCTTGCTTTGTTTTTTTAATTCTAGTGAACATAGATTAAGTAATGTGTCAGTGCATACGTGGGGGTGATATCCATGGTATTGACGAGAAATTAATCTTACTCTCAACGCACAACACATACCAAATCACATCATAATCTACACAACATCTCAAACATCCCCCTTCCTATGGTATTCCTCCGCTGGATTGAGGTAACCTTACAAGCCAAAACAAACTTAACATCTCCCTTAGGTCTTTTGTTTAGGATTGACATCATCTTGTGTCTAAGGCATAAGCCCAAAGTGATTAAAACTAATCCTAAGGTTAGTCTCTTGATTTACTTGTGTATCTTGCTTGTTTCCTTGTTATCCCCAAACCAGTAGCCTCTTACATTCTCTCTTTGCATTCACATGTGACCAACACCTCCTCTTCTACCGACATCGGTTACACTCGACCAACACTAACTACCATCGACCGACGCCGGTTACTAGACCGATATCGGTTACTATGTTTCACAGTTCCTGACAAACCAACAACCTACCAATTCTAACATTTTGTTGTTGTTTCTGTTCCTGATTGACTAATTCCCTACTGTATCCTCTTGTCCATGGTTGTTATCACCCGGAAACAAGCCACAACCATGGTTTCACATGATTTTTCCATGTCTTTTCCTAATTCACCCCATTCACATCCTATGGGAATCCTACGGACACCGTGCTTTTCCCAAGATCCTGTAGGAGATCCGAATTTGCCAAATTTTTTGGATGCTAATCTTAAGCACCGTGACAAAGCATTATTTGTCTCATACCCCGATTTGTACACCGGCGGTCAGCTCCTCTTTGGTATGCCTATTAGTATAGCCGCTCACTTAGCCCCTTCCCCACCTAATAACTCCACCTCGCGTCTTCATCCTTAGCCCCATCTCCTCATTGGCTTTGATGGTTCATACTACACTAATTGTCCTTCCTTTAATGTAACTGGGCCCCACATATCACTACTTTGTCCACTACCCCTACATCATCTCTCCCACATATTTCCTCTTTCATAACTCACTCCCTACCATCTATCCACATGAGCTTTCCCTCTCGGATCCACCCACCTTTTCATTTCCGAGACTCATCCTATGGTGGCCTCAACATCTTATATAAGACACCCTTATTCGGCCGCCCTAACACATTCATCATTGTTACCTTATCAAAATTCAACCCCACCATTGTCTGGGTAGCGGCTCTTGGCTCAATCCTCCTCCATTTACGATGAGAGCACCATCATCTCGACCCAACCAATGATTTAATCAGGCAGATGATGGACAAGATGTAAAATCTTGAGGCTTCTATTTCAGAATCCGTAACACCCCGACATACGAGAAAGTTTGTTAGGATCCTATTCATCCTTCCTGTCCCCCTTCATACATATCCTCCTCTATGAGAATTATTGAAATTTACTCACTTTAGTAGTAAGGAGGACCCTCAACAACACTTGCGATCATTTAGACATGCTCGCTATCTCGATTTCTCATGACAATGCCTTACTACTTACCTTCCCCATGTCCTTATTAGGAGCTTCCTTAGAGTGGTACAGTTGCTTTAGCCTAGCACACAATCTTCTCCTTTAACCAGTTATCCCAATCTTTCTTGGATCACTTCTCCATCAATATTGTCAAGAAAGTATCCATTATCGACCTCTATGCCATCTGACAATTTAAAGACGAGTCTATCGCAGATTTCGTTGGATGATGGCGGGGCCTCATCAACCAACTTACTTATGCCTTACCTCGTGGCTAAGCTCATCAAAATCTTTATGCGGGCCTCGCTAAACACATTTCTCCCACCCTCCAAATTCAAACTTTCGCACCTTTGATGAGGCTTTTACTATGGCTCGAAACTAGAGATTCAAGCCTTGAGGAGGAGAAATTGAAGTTGTGCAACAAAAACTCAAATTTGAACCCAAGATTCCACCAACAAACCCAACACCACCAACTCTCATGCATTGGCTGCTTTGAAATCAAAAGGAGTTGTACACATGGTGATGGTCAAATCTCAAGCATAAATACTAATACCCACGAATTCCACCTATAAGTATAAAGCCGAGCCCATCAAGTACACTCCCTTGGGAGAAACTTATGATGTGATCTTGGACAAATTACTTAAAGCAAGAGCTCTCACCTTGCCTCATGTTAAACCTCACTCCGGGTTTGATTTCACCCATGCTATACCTTCTTGGTATAAAGAAAATGACTTCTCTAACTTCCATCGCATGAAGGGACACAACCATGAAAAACTGCAAGATGTTGAAAAACATAGTGCAAGAAATGGTTGATGTAGGGGATATAACCCTCAATAATCCTAATGCCCTGCTAATCAAAATTTAAAAATCTTCAACAAACCATTTCCAAACCATTCATCTAACAGTAACACAAACCAAGAAAACCTCACCAGGAGAAGAGAGTGTGCATGAGATCCATGTGGTTTTCAACTCCCAACCAAGGGCTTCCATCGAGGAAATTATGAATCGAGCCTCTTCACCAACACAGGGGTCCTCGCCCCCTTCTCCTTCATCAGGACAAGAGGATAGCCCCACTATTCCTTTACCCATAAAGGAATCAATCGCCTGAGTTCTCTTCTGCCTTCTTACACCACATCCCTATAAGGCGTGAGCGGATGTTATCCAACCTATCTATTTCCCAAACATCTCCTTCCACCACTCTTGCTACAAAAGAAGAAGGATCACCACTTTTTCTATCGTCCTTAGAGGAGAAACCCTCGAGCCTACATCACCAAACTCCTTAACCATGATTGTAACACCACAAGTGTTTGTTACTTCTCCTAATCATACAAGTGTTGATATGTGATTTCTGTGTAAAAGGATGTGTTCCTTGATTGAGAAGTCATGCTTGATATGTACTGTATCTTCTTTGCAGATCTTTGACTGAGTCGGATTATGATTGGACTCTTTTATTTATTTCATTTTGCATCTGAGTTTAATCTGATCTCGGAACGAATTATGAAGTTATTCATCTTTAAGACCTAGCCTTGGATCAGTGGTATTGATCCAAGTGGTGCTTTAAGTTATTCGTGATGAATTAAAAAAAATTATAAACCTTTCACAGGTTGCAAGGTCTGAATTCATTGAATAAAGCCAATCCTTTAGTCTAACTCAAAGTTGATCGTGTGAAATGGAATGGTTCCCGATATCGAAGTATATCTGGAAGGTCTTGGTCATGGACCAGGTAATAATTCTGTTGCATATAATTCTGTAGCCTAATGGCAGTACAGGAGTGAACCCTGTTCGAGAATGCATGTTGTAGGTCTTTTTCTGAGTATATGAAATGTTAGACCTAACTGGAATTATTAATGTTAGTAACCTAAAACTAAACTTAACCTAGGGGTTAGATTAGTGTTAGTCTAACCTAGACCTAGGCTAAGAGCTAATGTTCTAAGTTAGTATCTATGTGCTAAGTGGTTAAACTAGGTGTTATCCTAAATCCTAACCTAAGTTACTAGCCTAACTATTGAGCAAAGAATAAGGGGACCTATGGAAGGGGTGCGAACCATGGGCGGCAGTTTCTATGTTATTAAATGCGTGGATAAGTATGAAAGACAGGTAATTTGGTGGAGGTTTTATAACGGCTATCTTGAGCCGACGTGGCAGGTCGCCAAAATTGGAAATGGTCTTGGAATTTTATTTGTCTATCGCCAACTATGGCGGTCGGTGGCAGTGGAGTTTGAGCGGGAAACTGGGAATTAATGCAATCAATGCACTCGGGCTTCGAGCTCGGATTTCTTGGGGAAGCATGCAAAATGGAAAGTTGATTGTTTGTTTGGTTTTGCATGCGCTCCGGTTTTCCTTCATCTGCATTCACTTGGTTCTTCGCACTTTGATCTTCTTGGTGTTATATGGCAAGTATGAGCGTAACTAGCTCTTTCCTCTGGCAAGGAAAATATATAAGTCATGGAAATAGTAAATTTCTGTTGGTGGATCTAACTTGGAAAAGAAGGAGAAGGTTTGAGCTCTTTCAGTGGTCTGCTTCGAAATTTTAAGCAAATATCCAGGCATGTTAGGCCCTAACCTTTAAAAATCTTGTTGTCTTTCAAGTGATTTCATTAGAACAACTCTGTTCAGATGATTTTTGGAATTGGTTGGTTTCTATGGTAATCTTGTGTGATTTTTGGCACTGTATCTTCATACTGGTTCGGTTTTTCAATTTAACCCTTGATGGGTGTTTATTGTATCTCGAACTGTGGCTATATTTCCTTGTGTTTTGCATTCCGGCTTTAAGTTTGCAAATATATGAAATGAATGTATGTTAGACTACTCTGTGAGAACCCATGAATTGTTCTCGTGATGTGTACAAAGCTCTTTGTGATGCTTGTTGATTTATACTTGTCATCGATGCTTGTTTTTATACTTGTTGGAGGGAATACGGATGGACAGCTTGTTTGATTGTTCGGTTTTATTGAACTTTTTGTTAGCTCTGTCAGGTGGTTACTATTAGTGGTGGTTATTGATTCTTGTTGGGTTTCGTTTTGTCTTTTAAAGTTATTTGTTAATAAATAACTTGTTGTGTTATTGTATCTCATCGCGACCCTGTTGAGGTTGTTTTTCCTTGCGTTGTGGTTATGGGTTTCAACCCGTTGACAGTATGCAATATGTATATATTTATGTTTGTTGTAATCGAAACGACTCTGTAGAGTCCTTTGAATGATTCGTATATTTTGGGACCACTGTGGAAGCTATATATATTGGAATCTTGGTAATTTGTTTTGTCTTAGTCTTAAAGGAGTAACAGGTAATGTGACTTCTGTTATTTTGTAACGAATACCTTCGTTTTACAAGGAATTGTGGTTCAGACTCAGTTGGGTACTTATTATGTTCCACTATGTAAGCTTGAGCGAATATTGATATAAGGGTTCAGTCGGATTCCTTGTTTTGAAATCAGTATTTAGATTTGCTTACCTGATTGTGAATATCGACCATTGTTGGCATGATTGGAATCTTTAACTTGTATTTATCTTGTATTTCATTTTCTGTAGAAGCTTATTCGTGAATACTGATATACGGATTTAGTTTTAAATCTTTGATAAGTAATCAGTGTCACTGCTTCTGTATAAGCCTGATTTTGAACATGTAATGTTTTTGGCTTGGTTGGACTTCTTTAAACAGTTTGACATTATGTAATTTGGATTTTTATTTAGTGAGTCGTGAATACCTTACTTCAAACTCTGAACACGTTCAGATGTGAATATAGAATATTATGTTTCTTTTCTTTTTATCCCAGTTTGATGAGGCTGTGCATGTTAAGGGGATTTTGTATGATTATCTCTGCATAAGTCTTAGTGAAACATCAATTTACTTAATGTCAAAGAGTCTTTTATTGACTGCGATAAAATTGAAGCTCCTTGATTTCGACCTTGGGTCCGAAAGCCTTGTAGTGTTTATTATGGACTAGAAGGGGACTGTAGGTTGATGTATGGGATTGTAACCGTGTTTACGTATTCTGTTGCATGACTATCCTGCCTTGAGCTTGACTGAACTTTGAGCCGTCGACTGCTCCTCGACAGGCGATGTGGGGAATATCTTCTTGTTTGTTGTTTCATGTGAAGGTCATGTGGAGTCTGTTTGGTAGATAGTCATCACTGTTGGCGTGATAGCTACTGTACAGAAGTTTTGTTATATTTGATGTTAACAAAACAGTGATTCTTCTTGTGGCTCGTCTGACTTATTCGTATGCATGTAAGGTGAATGTTTTCCATTTAAGGAGATGGTACAGTCACGAACGTGATGAAGGGAAATATGAATGACTTGCTTTCTTTCTCTTCTGTTATGAAAATATATGTTGATATTTTTATCTAACCGTTGGAACTGTTTTGATCCTTTTATGGAATCATGATTTGTAATGATATTCCTTTTACTGTTGAATGAAATGATCTGTCTGAAGTTTGTTGTTTTAGGAATTCAGATGGATAATTGATTTGGATACTTTCGTTCTTCTTGATTTCTAATATTGTGATGAAATATTTGGGAAGTATTTAGGACTATTCTGTAACAATAATAGAGTTACGCGTTTGTAGTCATTTTTGTATTACATCAGCATAGTCTGAAATATGTATACTTGTTTGGTGAATTGATCTCATTTAAACAGGTTGTTTAATGAAAACAGTTGGTGGATTGCAATTGTTTTAAGAGTTAGTGCTTATCATGCTCAGTTCATCGAACTGACCCATGTTGACTATTTTTGCAGATGGTTGCCGTAAGTGGTAAAAGCATGCAGATCTGATAGGATGATCAGATTGTTTAGATTTGATTTTAAGTAGAATTTCAGTTTGAATTTCTTTAAATGTACTATAAGAGGAAAGATGTTCTTCTTCCGTTGAGTATTGTATCAAGTATGCTGAATGCATAAAATGTATTTGATTAGTTCTGAAAGGAATGGAAATTGATATTGTTACTTATGTGTTTGTATTCTTATCTTGATAGTTTGACCTTCTTCGGTTCAAATGATCTAAAGAGCATTGTTATTATTATATAATTTGGAGACTTTGGTGATTATCAATGCAAGCTTTACAAGAATATGTGATTGAATTCTTATGATTGTTTAGCAGTTCCAGTATGTTCTATCAGAAGCTAAATGGAAATTTAGGTAACTCGTCCTTTTGGAAGATAGGGTTAAAATATACCTAAGCGAGACGCTAAACAAAGTGAATTAAATTATTAATCCCTAGTCCTGATTATGACAGGACAACATTTAATTGGATTCTGAATCATTTATATTTGATACTAATAAGTATGATATAAATTCAGTTATGAGAACTGATATAAACCTAATGGGGTTCAGATGGCAATCTCATGTGAAGTTTATGAGATATTGTCCAATTCCGTTGTTTTAGAATTATGTATATTCTATGAACTCCTTGATGAGACCTTGGCCTTAATAACTCCTCTGTGTAATGGGTTTTATTGAGAAAGGTCATCCTAGGAAGAAGAATCCAGGGATCGGGAAAGGCTAACCTTAGGGGAACATCTTTTAATATAATTTAACTCTATGTGCGTAACGCTTATTAATACGTAGATCTTTTCGAGGTGGATTTAAAGGTTGATGACATAAGACAACTGCAGGGTTGTACCTTCGAGAAGATTAGGATCTTCTCGAAGATACCACAATGCAGGTGACTTATGATGACACCCTTTGCATTGATCGTTAAGATTTACACCTTTAACTCGTACAAGTTACTTTGGGACCGATTAGGTATGGGGTCACATTATATGGCTGCCTAGGAGACTCGGGGTATCATGACACACTGGTTTAATTAGGATTGACCCAGTATGTCATCTTATCCCTAGTCCTCGGGAGCATCCATATAACATGGTCACCTTACTAATCCGTTCCCGAGTGATTAACTTGGGATAATAGGGACTGACAGAAGTCGGTATAAGACATTCTACATAACATAAGAATGGGGTGAAGGACGTATTCCAGATTGACGAGTATGCCGTTAAGGAATACGAGACATAAGCAGTATGTTTCAAATCTTTGACCAAAGTATCGCAAGTGTTTGGCTGATTGCGTTGTCCTGAGTCACCTGGTCTAAGGGATGAGATGCCGATGAATAATGGTAACAGTTATTCAGTTAGGTTCCTTGGATAGAGCATTCTGAATCCTAGAATAGGGAAGAGAACCGCAAGAGTGATGTGTTAAATAATAATGCCAACTCTTATTACTCATGAATAGATCGGTAGATTACCGAGTCATGGAATGAATAGATCGGAGGTACTCCGAGTCATTACAGCTGCATATGGTTATCTGTTATATGAATGGTTATTTGATTTGTGAGTTCTAAATTTTGTATTTAGAACCAGGAAGCATTTATCAAAAAAAAAAAAAAATTGACTTGTTCTATTGTCTAAAATGAGGATACGTGAATATTTTCATCCCCCAGAAGATAGATGAGTCTTATGGGAACGTTTGAGTACACCATGCTCTACTCAAATGTAGATGACTAATCCAGACACCTCTACCATATGCCCGAAGTTTTTACAAAAGCTCAAAATGCCTATGTCCTCACCTTCACCCCCCTCATCTCTACCGAATACCTCATCCACCTCTATCAACCTAACCAAACCTTCCCCTACGCTTGGGACTTCACCAATACCTAGCCTAACGCACCCACCTAAATGGTTAGATTTATCCAAAAATAAAGCCGTCAATCCACCTAGGAGATAGACCCAATCTCCTCGAGTCCAATCTATGCCTCCGCCACAACTAAAACCCTCACCCCCGATCACACCGGTACAGTAGGCATGGTTTCAACCCTCGCCATCACACCTACCTTCTATATTGGGGCCTCACCCCTCCACCTTGCCTCAATACACCATGCCTCCCACGTCTTCTTTAACACGACTTACACCTTCTACACCCATACAGAAATCCACGGGCATCTCAACACCATCGCCCCAAGTATCCTACCTACCTACCAACCCTAAGAAAAATCGATCATCGAAGGACTTGTTTCTTGTCGCTCCTCTTTCCTTGTGGTTGTTTCCTACCACCACGTCATCTGTGACCTCATCATCTAACTAGCTAAACATGACTTCTATGTAGAAGAAGCCACACCTAGTTAAACCCAATCATCAAAATCCCTTGCCTAAACCACCACCCGTATGAACCACTCATACCCAACCATTACCAAAACAATCAATAGCCTCATCTTCATCTGAATTTGACCCACTCAAAGGATCTTACGCCAAGATCCTTGATATGTTGGTAGGGGATGCGACCATTTCCCTACCCCCACTCAGACCCTATGATCCATCTAAACCTCAACCTATAGGTTATGATGAATCTAAAATCTATGCCTACCACCGCACACCAGGACACAATGTAGAAGGATGCAAAGCTTTGAAAGCCATCCTTCGCTAGTTGCCTATCTCGGATGGAAAATATAAGAAAGACAACTTATGGAGGGAAAAGCCCTTAGCTTCGATCCCTTCTCCTATACCACCTGTCCCCGCCTCACCAAAATATATCATCATTGCAACCCCGCCTCTCGAGAACAATGACTTATCCTTGCCATCTTCCTCATCTCGTATTCACGAGATCAACATGATTAGCATTGCTACTTGAGGTCAGAAAAATAATGGAAAAGCTAAAGAGAGCACACCTATGACCTCTCTTTCTCCTTCCGCCATCCCGATCGCACCACCACCTAAAGTGGTTATTCGTGGACCTGCCTATCTAGTCTCTGATGGAGTTGCCCATCGCACCATGATCAAACAACTTCACCAATCTCCTGTAAAAATGACACTCTATGATCTCATTCAAACATCTAAATCTCATCGATAAGCTCTAATTGAGATCCTCCAAGGGATAGAGGTCCTACCTAATGAAACTCTACCCATCGCTCCATCTTAACACCCAACCACGTTGCTTCTCTCACCAAACAACCTACCTCCACAACCACCTCTGTCCTGTCTCCGGTGCTAGCCATTTGTTATCGGTTTTTTCGAAGAAGAAATTGTCGTCTTTGGTGCAGAAGATCCTGACCCCACTCTTTTCATCTTGGCTTACATCCAGGACATCCGGGTACGTCGTGTTATGATCAACGGGGCTTTAGCCTAAACATCATCTCTTCCAAATCCTTCCAACAAATGAATATCCCTCCTAGCTGCATGTGTGCCAACCCCACCATGTTGCATTCATTCAATGATGCTATTACTTCTACCCTAGGCACCATGATCCTTAACATTCATGTAGGGCCATGTACCTTACCTGAACTCTTCTATGTCCTTGAGGGAGAGTTCCAATACAACATGTTGTTAGGCCGCCCTTGGATCCGGGCTATGGGATGTGTTCCCTCCACCTTACATAGATGCATAAAATTTGAGTATGAGGGGAAGTCATACACCGTCGCAGCATATGCTTCCTCTTCAAAACCTACAATATGTTATATCACCCTAATGATGTGCTTATACCAGTCAAGGCACCCATTGATCTAACCCAACCATCTACTTCAACCACGCCTCAACCATCCACCTTATCCGCACCCACACCTTCGACCAATGAAACCACCGACGTGAATACATCTTCCTTCCCCATGGACAACATCCCAACCTCATATCCCTTGATAGGTTTTTTTCAATGCCTTACGCTGGGATTACCGCCTTTATACAATGTTAGCAACTTCCATACCCCACAAGAGTATGGACGGCTTACATGCGCATCTTACCTACGACCGTTGTGTGGGGAGGTGATCTCCTACGTACCACCTAATTGTTGCACCAACCTAACATATGGGGGTTTCGACGCATCCTCTATCACCCTTGAACCTCCCTTGGTGTGGTTCCCTTCAAATCTAATTTCCAATATCTAACCAACCATCGTTTCACCCTCTCGCTTCTGACTTGTTGTGCTTGGAAAGGTTTTTGTTTTGGTCTTTATGAACAAGGCCAACATACGATCATTCCCATGACTACACGCAAAAAAAGATCATAGTGGTTTTGTATTTTACGAACCACCTACACTGGAAGAAACCTCGTGTCAATTGTATCCGGAAGATGATGAAGTCACCCCTTCGAACCATCATCACCCATTTTCCATCTTCACCCATGGAGTCGATAGACCCGGGAATCTATCCCTCCTAACTTTTTTTTCGTGAATGCTATTTTCCTAGGTCCTCTCACTTATCAATTTGATGGTGAAGACCCATCTTCTCTCCCCTTTTGTATCCAGGACATGATGAAGAAGACTCGCCTTCAATTAATGTTATGGAGTGCCAAGATGACGACTCCATCCTCACCTACCTTGGTGCGAGGCGACTCTTATATTCAACGCGCTTACCATCTGAAACCCAAACCATGTTAAATAAGTTAACTATAGAAATCAACATCCACACGGAGGACGATCCTCACATTGTAAAGATCAGACAATCTCTTGACACATCAGAACAAGCCGCCTTCACTACCTTCCTCCGTGCCCGTAATCAAGCTTTCACTTGGTCCTACTGCCGACATGCCAGAATCGATCTTGACATTGCTGTCCATAATATCACTCGAAACTAGACTCCAAACCAGGTTAAATAGAAAGCTGAGAAAATGCGTCGATGCATTTCCCTCTTGGTTAAAGAAGAGCTTCAACGACTCCTTTCTGTTTCTTTCATCTTACCTATTGACTATCCTCAATGGATTTCTAATGTCGTACCTATCACTAAAGCAATGGGGGGACTTCAGATATGTACGGATTTCTGGGACCTTAACCTCACTTTCCCAAAGGATGACTTCCCCCTACCTAGCATTGATCAACTTATTGATCTCACTGCGGGCCATGAGATGCTTTCTCTCATGGATGGTTTCTCGGGATACAATCAAATTTTAGTAGCCCCGGCTGATCAACATAAAACCACCTTCATTACCCCTTGGGGACCTTCTGCTATCGTTTCATGCCATTTGGCCTTAAGAATGATGGTGTAACCTATCAGCAGGATATGACTTACATTTTTCATGACGTTATGCACACTATCCTCGAGGATTATGTTGATGATGTTCTTGAAAAATCCAAACATCGCAATGAACATCTCGATGTTTTAACCATTATTTTCGATTTCTTGTTACAATACCATGTTCTTCTTCAACCAAATAAATGTGTCTTTGGCTTCCTTTCGAAAAATCCTTGGCTTTATCATCTCTTTACATGGCATTGAGGTCGATCCAAATAAATTCAAAGCTATCTTAGAAATTCCCGCACCCACTAACCTCAAACAATTGCGTAGTTTACAGGAAAACTCCAATCTATCCGGTGTTTCATCTCACAACTCTTGGATCAATATCAACCTTTCCATCATCTCCTTAAAAAGGACATTGTCTTTCAATGGAGCGAGGAGTGCCACCAAGCCTTTGAGGCTCTTAAAGCTTATCTCTTGCAGCCACCCGTGCTTATCCCACCTCATGATCACCCTTTCTACCTTTACCTTTCTGCCACCGACCATGCTGTAGGAGCCATGCTCACACATCGTGACTCCAAGCATCGAGAGCAAGTAGTTTATTACATAATCCGTACTCTTGTGGATTACGAGACTAGGTATACACACGTAGAAAATTTGTGCCTAGCCCTATCATTCGTGGCCACCAAACTCCGACATTACCTCCTGAATCACAAAACTTTTGTCATCACCAATGCTGACCCCATACATTATATGTATGCCAAACCTCATCTAAACCAACGTATCGCCCGATGGCTTATGCTCCTCACCAACCTCGACCTTGAGTTTGTACACCATAAATTAGTCAAAGAAAAACTATCGCGGATCAACTCACGGAAGCCCCTTTACCTGGGGAACAATTTACCAATTTTACTTTCCCTGATGAACTCATCGCAACCCTTTCACTCAGTGATGCGTCTTATCCGATGACCCTCTTCTTTGATGGATCTAAATTTCAGCGTGGCGAAGGGCGGGAGTCGTTCTCATTCCTCTTGATGGTGAACCTATGCCTCTTTCATTTAGGCTCAATTTCCCTGCACTAACAATACGGTGGAATACGAGGCCCTTATTTTGGGTCTCACGTTGTGTTACACTTAGGTGTGAAGTCTATTAACATTTTCGAGTGACTCTCGATTGGTTGTAAATCAAGTTACTTTGGCATCTACCAATGTAAAAATGAGGAACTTCAAAAGTACAAATGTTACGTGGATTCACTTTTGACCTTATTTACTCATTATTATATCCAAACCGTTCCACACTCAACTAATAAATTTGTGGATACTATGGCTTGCTTGGCCTCGCAAATTACCGCCTCACCAACCGTGACTCGACATATTTGTCTTGTTCCAACAACTCTTTGCCCCATCTTACTTAGTCCCGAGGATGTTTGTATGGTAAATAATTTATCTGCTGATTCGCGGATACAGTATCACCAATTTCACGACTACCTTACAACCTCTGTTCTCCCACCCGACATTACTAGTAATGGCAAATGTGTTTTTCTTAAAAGTTTTTCTCGTTATGTTGTCATGGGGGACTCCTCTATAAACGTGGCTTTGATGTTATCCTCCTTCGATGTCTAACCATTATTTGAAGTTACCCATACCATCCAACAATTCCATGAAGGAATTTGTGGTGGGTACTTTAGTGGCCTTACCATGGCCAAGCGGATCCTTTGCCTAGGATATTATTTTCCTACTCTTAATAAAGACTACTGCGAATATGTTAAGTGTTGTGTTATGTCAACAACATGCCAACCTTCAACATACTCCCGACCACTCACTACTGATTCACACGAGATATTTGGCCTTTCTCACAATGGTGTTTAGGCCTTATTGGTGAGATTCACCCACCTTCTTCGTAGTGTCTCCATTGGATCATCACAAGAACCAAATATTACACTAAATTGGTGGAGGCCGCTCCACTCATTTCAACCAAAAAAGAAAAAATCGTTGAGTTCATCAATCATCACATTATCTGTCATTTTGGTGTTCCTCATCGCTCGATAACAGAAAATGGAAAATATTTCAAAAATAAGTCTATTCTAGCCCTTTGTGACAACTTTGGTATCAAACTTAGCTTCTCATCACCCTACTATCCACAAGAAAATGGTCGGATGAATCTTTTAACAAAACCTTAACCAAATTCTCATGAAAGTTGTTAACGATTCTGGGAAAACTGCATGATCACATCCCCTTTGCCCTTTGGGCTTATCGCATCATTTTCCATTCATTCGTACTTCCACTAATACCACACCATTCTCTTTGGTGTATGGTACCGAGGTTGTCTTGCCTCTCAAAATACAAATCCCTTACCTCGGAATATCTCTCTAGGATATTCTCACCAATAATGACTTCCGCCAAGAACGGTTGGCCCAATTAGAGCTTCTTGATGAGCACCATCTTACAGCTCTTGACCACCTTCAAATTTATCAAAATAACATCAAGCATGCTTATGATAAGAAAAATCATGAGTGTACCTTTAAGATTGGTGATCTTGTCCTCAAAGAGAATCAACATGTAACCAAACTAGAAAAGAGAAAACGTGGAAAATTTGCTCCTAATTAGATTGGGCCTTACATTATCACTCACACTTACGGATCAAGTACTTATGGTTTAGCTTCACTTAATGGTAAACTGAGCTTGAACCATTAATGCATTACATCTCCAACCATTCTACTTTGTTGAATTTAGTGTTACATCACTTCTTATCTACCTTAAGCATCGTCCCCTTGAGTTCATTTACCACCTCATACACCTTGTTTCGTGCATCTCAAAGTAGAATCAAACTCACGTGGTTTGATCATCACCTCCTCTTACAAATGCCTTCCCCTTTTTATTCTGGTCCATGACTTAAAAGTATCAAAATAACAAGTTCTCAATTATACAATTACGGGATATTCTTAAGTCAAACTTCCTGCAAAACTAGATGCTTCATGCCAAACAGACATCTAGACCTCTAATCTATAAAATAGACTTGCTCCCTCGAAGGACAACTATTTGCAAAGCTGCATCTACTACTATAATTAGACTGCTCCTTGAAGGACAACTATACAAAGTCAGCCTCTATCGAAGCTTCTCACATTAATTAGCTTCGTGAAGACCTCAATAATAAAAAATGCATATCTCACATAGACTTCCCGTGCATCGATCAATCTATATCCGAGAAAAATAAAACCAATATTCAAAAGTACTTTTGAGTCATGGACTTGTCTATTTAGGTTTGGTTCTCTTTTGTCAGAATAATCACCTTATAACAAGTTCTCTGCGCCCACTATACCATCCACCTCACCTCACCATTCTTCAAAACAACAAAACTCAAGGGACGTGACGTATATCCGATATATTGTGATTATATAACTCTTTTCACCTATCGACTTCTCGCCTATGCAAGGTACCTAGGGATTCAAGCTCATCCTACGATAATACATGGTTTGTTTAGCTCTTTCTAACTATGGGACACTTTTTCCTCTTTTGCCCGAATCTAGGATTATGTGTTGACCTTAATCAGGACACGGTTTCCTATGCTTGGGTAAGCTAACCCTCACTTCACCTATACCCACACCAACACCAACAACATTACCCTACCAACATCAGACTTTTACCAACCAAAAAATTGCCTAACCACAACCAAATTTCCCAATTCACCTCTCCCTGGTCCTAAGGGAGAACTACATCGGTCTGAGGCCCCTCCTTGCTTTGTGCAATGGGCTATGTAGGCAGCACTTAGGAGACATGGGGTCTCCCAAGGTTAGCTCGACCATCCCCTACCATAACCTATCATGTGTTGTGTTTTCCTTAAAAATATAAATATTTTCACGTATTTATATTGATAACACTCACCTTTGTCCTTTATCAATCCAAACATTCAAAACACAAACATTCTTATTATTATCATAACTCAAATCAACATACATATTCAGTTTTATTTAGATGTTAAACAAATACATCTTCTCTATTATCGACGCACAGGTCAGTCGAGTCCTTATTTATTCTTCTACCCCTATGTATGAAACTCACTTAGGCCCCTATGCCTCGTCCTCGTCCCATACCGTAGTGATGGTGATTGTCGACGCTTCTCACCTGGCCTCTCCATCCTCAAAGGTACCACTACTATTGGTTCCTCCCACTGATCCACCAATCTCTCTTGTAACATATAAATATGCCCTCTCGCATGGAGGAATCTTGCCTCTAGTCTCTCCACTCGTGATTGCAAAGCCTCTAACAATCATGTGGTCTCGTTCACTGTATTTATAGCTGGTGAAATAAACCACCTGTGGCGGTGTCTCTCCGCTATAATCACAGCTATGTCAAGATGATCGGCCCTCTCCTGTGTACCTCGCAACTTTTCTGCCCACCATAATCTATAAGACTTTGTCACTCCTGCATCCATTACCCTGCGATTGGCTGCTATCTCTTCTGGTCCTTCTAGAAGTGTTGGCCATGGAGGTGAGAATGGTGCCTCGGCATCGATCCTCCTGTATGGTCTATGATCCATGGGTATATCCTGAACAAATCCAAATTGTCGCCACACATGATCTAGAGGAATCCTCTCATACTCACTCCGGCCTATGTCCCGCAATCCACCTCAATCGCTCTACACCCATAAAATCCTCGGCTATGTTCGTCATCACCATGTAGTTCTCATCGAGGCCTCAACAGATATCCACAATCATCACCGTCTCCAACATCTCGCCTATAATACTCGGGTATTCCTTGAGGTATTCATCAAGGTAGCTTGATCGGCATGCCATTGTCCATTCCGCCTACCCTTGTACCCACTTCTACATCAACTACTACTAGCTTGGCTTTAACCTCTTCCACCTTACCACCTATGGTTTCCTAGTTTTACCCTACATCATCAATATTTGTTACACCTACGGCATCTTTCGCGCCTTTGATGTTAGTCACTCCTACGATGTCACCATGCCTTTATCAACCACCTTAAGTATAGGTCTATCTGCACCCGCCACCTCTCATATACCTATTGCATCTCAGCCACCATTAGTGTCGGAAGCCCAAACTCCCTTCCAAAACATCATCCACTCCATACCATAGTCTCTTCCTTTAATTGCTACAAAGGTATTTACGTCCACTCCACTTACCTACACTTATCACCAACACCCCCTATTTCATCTACCACTTATTCAGGATACTTGACATCTACATATATTCCAGCCTATGTTCCTTCCTCACAATTTTCATACTCAGAACCACCACATAACTCCTCGACATACAAAGAGATTTATAATGAGCCCATTCACCCATCCATTTTGATTCATCCATACCTCCCCACTAGCAAACACCTAAATTTAACTTATTTAACAAAAAAGAAGACCCACAACATCACTTGCATTCTTTTAAAAATGTGTGTTATCTCGATCACTCATGATGACACATTTCTCTCTTACAGATATTCCCGATGTCCTTGATAGGACCCGCTTTATATTGGTATAGTGCTCTACCCAAAAATTCCATTTTTTCATTTAATCAAGTAGCTCAGGGCTTTTCTAGACCACTTTTCTATAAAAATTTTCAAGAAGGTGACCATGATGACTTGTAGGTGGCATGCCAATATGAAGATGAATCTATCTCGATTTTATCTCTCGGTTGTGGATCCTGATCAACCAACTCACATTCCAACAGCCTCAAACTAATTTAATAGAGTTGTTCACTAGAGCTTGTGCTAGACACGTCTCACCAACTCTCTAATTTCAAACCTTCCACACATTTGATGATCCATTCACCATGCCTTGAAACTTGAAATTTGTGCCATTAAAGAGAAGAATATATAATTATGTAACAAGAACGTTGTGTTTAAATCAAACGATACCTCTTCTTCTTCCAAACCAAAAATAATTATTCTAAAGAAAAAGGATCTACCAACACAGTATTTTTGAAATCCGCCCATCTCATCCATCCAACCAATCAAATCCTTCTTCCAATCTTTCTCTATTCAGATTTTTAGTTCAAGTGGGAGCAACGAAAATATACTCCCATAGGAGAACCCTACTCTTCAATTTTAGAAAAAATTCTAAAAGTCAGAGCAGTCACTCTTCCACCTATCAAACCACATACTAGTTTTGACCCCTCTCATCCTATGCCTGCATGGTACAAAGAAAATGATTACTATAACTATCATCACATTAGAGGTCATAGCGATGGTAATTGTATAACTTTCAAAACATCATCCAAGAAATGTTAGATAATGGATATTTCGTCTTGGATAATCCTAATGCATCACCTAATTATAACCTTCACATCTTTAATAAGTCATTCCCAAATCACACCCCATCATCTAACCAAACCATTGAAACTTCGACCAATGACAATAACATTCGTGAGGTTCATGTTGTTTTCGACATCATACCAGCTCTTCCTACTCAATTTCCTCCTACTCCATATATCAAGGAGATTCTTTCATGAGCTCCTTCATCCATGGAGGGACCTATTTCATCTGCTCCTTTACCCATAGAGGAGTCTCCCTTATCTTCTCCTTCACCCATGGAGGATTCCACCATATCTGTCGATGTAATTTCCCCACTCACCTCTTAACCTAACAAACAACCCATAGTACTTACTCTTCTACCCATGAGAGATTCATGTTTACCTTCTTCTTTACCAAAAGACAAACTTACCTCACCCAAATTGCCATCTCCCCTACCCACGGGATCCATTAGTGGCATCCCTTCCTATTGGTCAAAATTCTCCATTGGATTTCAAAGATCGTGTTGATTTTCTCTCATCTCTTTTACCAAAAGAGTCTGAGGCCAACCATTTCCCTATCTCATAGACATTATTTACAAGGATTACTACCAAATAAACATCATCCCTCCTATATCAGTTTCATTCTCACATTTTTCTCGACTGCTTGGATTATGTTGATAATTCCATGCTTTAGGGACATCTTTGACTTCTGTCTTAACTCAAATGTAGATGTTGTCTGGCCGACACTTCAACGAGATATCTAAAGGTGTTTCAAAAAACCAAACCCACCATGCCCATGTCATTTTTAGCATCCCCTTATTCATCACCCTCACCCACACCTAAAAATTTACTAAATTTTTTTTTGCTATGTGTAAAACCTTACCTACACCTATACCTTCCTCTGCATCCGAACCATTACCACATTAGGAGTCATGGTGACATCAATTATAGTCCATTCTCCTATCAAAATATATTTAGCTACATCCTCACAATCCATCACATATACTATTCCCCTACTTAATAAGCATACCCAACTCCTTAGGGTGCATACACTGGCTTTGCCCACTAACCCTTTGTCACCTTCACCACTACCATCTATCCTAGGTCCCCACCCATCAACCTTGGCCAAACAACCTCCTACCCAGAGTAAACCAAAAGCACAAAGGCCCACCTCATCACAATCCTCTATTACACACAAATTACTTACACATCTTATGCCTTTGACATCACCTACATCATTTCTAACTCCTATACCTACACCACTTCCAAAAAGATCCTCATCATTACCCATTCTATTCCCTTCTCCTCAACTAGTACCTTCCACAATGCCTCTTATGACAACCTTCATCACACCTCCATTATCATCTTGGCTAACCCATCCCCTTTTTCCATCTGCCTTCCCTTCTACATCACACACTTTGTCTTCACCTTTACCCAAGAAAGTGAAACCAAAGCCCAAAAACCCACTACCATCTAAAGAGGTAGGTAAACCTACACCACCTTCAACAACTAGTTCACCTACTACACCTTTACCCAAGAAGGTAAAATCCAAAACTAAAATTGTATTATCTACAAAACAAGTGGCCAAAATTACTCAACCTCCGATTCCACCTCCAGTGATGCCTCTCCCACAAAATTCACCCACACTTCTATCCAAAACCATACTTACTTTACATTTTGATCCATTGGCAAGGTCTTACGCCAACATCTTAGTTAGCCTTTTTGGAAAACTTTGTCATCACATTTCCACCTCTTAGACCTTATCATCCACTCAAATCTAAACCGAATGGTTTGATGATACCAAAATTTATACTTACCATCATGTGTCGGGCATGATGTGGAAAAATGTAAGGATCTTAATACTATTCTTCTCAAACTATTTTCTCTCAAAGAAAGCTTTAACGATGATGATGATCTTTTAGATGAGGACCTATTCCACCTATGCCTGTCACCACACATCCTCATCCCTTACCTATTCAATGAACTTCATCTCAACCTCCACAACCCTTTTATCCCCCTCCAACATTTGAGATCAATATGGTCTACATAAAAAGAGCTAGCCAAACCTCCGCCAAAATGCTAATATGTTGCATTGTTTTCACAAAACCAATATATTCCCTCACCATTTTTTTTTCTTTCCTATCACTACACCTATCACAACTCACTTTCTCATTTACTGCTAATCAATATGGTTCAAATTTCCACTCAAGCCCGGAAGGACAAAGGAAAGAAGAATATAACCATCTCATCAGCTACTCTTTTACCCAATATTCTATTTACACCTGCACCTAAAATCACCATCTCAGTGGACCCACATAACCTATGTCTCGATGCGATAGGTTTCCCATCATACAATTTTTAAACAATTGCATCAATATCCTCTAAAAATGTCTTTTACGACCTTTTCCAAACCTCTGAGTCACATCGTGAGGCCCTCATTGAGGTCCTATAATCTATTGAGGTTTTACCTAACGATCCTATACCTATTGCATCCATTATCACTCCTCACCATTTCCTCACTCTCACCACTTTGTCCCCTTCCTTTGCTCTCGCTACCACTCATCAAGTATCTACTCTTAGTTTCTATGATGTCAAGATTGTACCTCTCTAATCGATGATCCCGACCCTACCCTATTTATTTTTCTACGTTGATAATATATGCATTCGATGCATTAATATTGATGGAGTGTCGATGTATCAACATCATTTCCTCCCATGTGTACAATCAAATGCACATCCCCGCCAACTACATGCATAATAACTAGTTATGTTGCATTCATTTAACAATGCCATGGCTTCCACCCTCTGAACCATCATTCTCCACATTCATGTGGGTCCCGTACTTACATTCCTAAATTATCCGATGTCTTAGATGGGGAATTCTAGTATAACATGTTTCTTATTTGGCCCTAGATTTGTACCTGGATTGTGTTCCTTCAACCTTACACCATTTTTTAAAATTCAAACATGAAGGACACAACTATACCATTCCTCCAACCCTTCACATTTCAAGACTTGTAACATGTTGTATCAACCCAATGATGTCCATATACCAATTAAGTAATCTACCACTACTACCACTTCTTCTTCAACCATTGCCTCATCCACCACTTCTTCCACTACATCTTCTTCACTAACTCCTCTATTCCCACTTCCATCGCAACTTTTACAACTGACCCATCAGCTAACCCATCTACTCCTCAAACATCCAATGCTTCTTGTTCCTAGTTTTCTAGTGATTCATCCATTCTACTACCCACATTCTAATTCTTAAGATCCCTTAGAAGGTTTTTTTCAATGCCTCACTTTGGGGAGTACGACCTTTATAACATTGACACATTCCTTACTCCTCAAGAGTATGGTAACCTTCATAAACATCCCTTCTATGACCATCATAGGTAATGTCTTCTCCTATGGTCCTCCCCACCTTCACACCAACTTAGCATATGGGGGACTCGATGATTCTACCTACTCACTAGAGCCACCTTCCCAAACTCAACCATTTTCCTCACGAGCTTCAATCTCTCACCAACTACCACTTCACCCACCTTCCTCCATCATTGTGCTTAGAAGGGCTTTAGCTTTGGTTTTGATGAACAAGGCCGATACTTTAATTCCTTACACCACTCATAATCATAAAGACCGTGAGTGGTATTGTATTTTCCAACCACCTTCTAAGAAGGCCCGTCGAACTTTTTGAGGATGATAAACATTCCCCACCCCATTCACCTCATTCACCACCTTCACCTACAGAGTCTATGGATCTATAATCCATTCCTCCTAATTTTTTTTTTCATGAACATCATTTCCCTGGGACCTCTGACTTATCAACGTGATGGTGAGGCTCCTCTTCTCTTCCCTTCATGTATCCCGACATGATTGATAATGATACATCTATTAACATCGTTCATGTCAAGACGATAATTCTATTCTCACGTACCTTAGTGTGGAAGATTCTTACATAAATCGGGTGTTACCTTACGAGATATAAAACATGTTTAATAAATAGAAAATCAAAATCAAAATTCACACTCAGGATGACCCGCACATTCTAAAAATAGGCCAATCTTTAGATATTGTTGAACAAGCTTTCACTTATTTTCTATGGGATCATAGCAATGTTTTTGCTTGGTCCTACATTGATATGCCTGGTATTGACCCAAACATTTTGGTCCATAATATCGTAACCATTCTGATGCCAAACCTATGAAATAGAAGCTACAAAAATGCATCCTCACATTTCCCTTCTTGTTAAGGAATAACTCCATCTCCTCCTTTCAGTTTCCTTCATTCTACCCATTGATTATCCCTAATGGATATCTAACATGATAGGGGGGACTCTACATTTGCATGGATTTCTGTGACCTTAACTTAGGTTTTCCCAAAGATGAATTTCCTCTACCTAGTATTGACCAACTAGTTGATCTCACCACCGTCCATGAGATGTTATCACTTATGCATGGTTTCTTGGGTTATAACCAAATATTACTCACCCCGGAAGATCAAATCAAAACCACCTTCATCACTCCTTAGGAGACCTTCTACTATCATTTCATGCCCTTTGGCCTTAAAAATGTTGGTGCTACATATCAGTGGGATATGACTTATATCTTTCATGACATCATGCATAGCATATTGAAATATTACGTTGACGATCTTCTTACTAAATATAAACATCGGGTCGAACACCTTTTTGTCCTTAAGGTTGTCTTTGGTTTGTCTCATAAAATATACGCATTTTCCTTCAACCTAAGAAGTGTGTCTTTTCTATTCTCTCTGGTAAGATCCTTGGTTTTATCATTTCTTTGCATGCATGCGATTGAAGTTAAACCCACTAAAATCAAGGCTATTCTCAAGATGCATCCACCTGCTAACCTTCGTCAACTTCATAGGTTTGCAAGGCAAGTTGCAGAATTTATTTATCACTTTATTTCTCATATTTATTACCACTTGACATCCATTTCATCATCTTCTCAAAAAGGATTTCTCCTTTAAATGGGATGATGAATGCCAAAATCCTTTGATGCCTTAAAATAATACCTTCTCTAACTTCCTGTGCTCATTCCACATAAGGATGACCCACCATTTTACCTTTACTTTTTTATTATTGATCATTCCCTGGGTGCCATGCTCACTCATTGTGATGAGAAACATAGGGAGTAAGTAGTTTATTATATAAGTTGTATGTTTTAGACTACGAAACTATATATACTCACATCGAAAAAAACTATGTCCTTAGCCTTATTTTTTATCACCACTAAACTTCTCCATTACCTACTCAACCAAAAACCTTTGTTGTCACCAATACTGACCCCTTACATTACATGTACACTAAGCCCTACAAACATCAATGTGTTATATGTTAGCTCATGCTCCTTGTAGACCTATATCTCTAATTCATCCATCAAAACTCTGTTAAAGGATAAACCATTGTTGACCAAATCACAAACACATCTCTCTCTGAAACTAATCTTCTAACTTTGATTTCCACTGATAAATCCATCCAGCTACCCTCTCCTCACTTAAGGATGATACCATTTACCAAATGACCTTATTATTTGATGGTTCCAAATGTCGGCATGGGGTGGTGTAAGACCTATCCTCATTCCTCTTGGTAGTGAGCTTATGCCATTATCTTTCAAACTATATTTTTATTATACCAACAATATATAGCACGAAATATGAAGCACTCAAGTTTGGTCTTCAAACCGCCATAACCTTATATGTTAAATCAATTAATATCTTTGGTGACTCCTAACTAGTTTTGAACCAATTCAATGGTATATACTAGTGTCTTAATGAGATACTTCAAAAGTATAAACATCATGTTTACATGATTTTTACTACCTTTGACCATTGTGAACTTCAAACCACCATGCCTTCCACTAATAAATTTACAGACACCATGGCCTATCTTGCTTCTCAAATCCCCACTTCACCCTTTGACTTGAAAATATTTTTCACAGTACAAAGGTTACAATCACCTTCTTATCTATTTGAGACATTAACCTTGTAGGAAACATTAAAATTGACCCACGTGACCTTTGGTATAAGTAGTTTGTTGAATACCTTTCCTTTCACTTCTTCCTCTAGATATTACTTGCAATGGACAATGAGCCTTTCTCAAAAGTTTCTCTCACTATGTCATCATGGGTGGTCTTCTCTATAAATGCAGACTTGATAGTATCCTTTTACAATGTCTTACAAGTTCTAAAATTCCATACACCATCAAGGAAGTTCGGATGGGATTTTTGGGGTCAATTCAATGAATTAGTTGTCACTAAGCACATCCTTCACCTTGGCTATTACTGACCAACCCTAAACCATGATTTTTTGACTATGTAAAGATTTGTGTGAATTTTCAGCAACATGTTAATCTTCATCACACACCTAGTCATGCCTTACAGGTCGCACGAGACCTTTGGCCTTTCTCTCAATGGGGTTTAGATCTTGTTAGAGAGATTAACTCTCATTCTTCCCAATGTCATCAATAGATTATTAACACTACCAAATATTACACTAAATGGGTGGAATTCATACCTCTCATTTCTACAAAATCCAAGAAAAATTGTGAATTCATCAACCATCACATCATTTGTCACTTTGGTGTTCCTCACCACCTCATCACTAATAACGAAAAAACAATTCAAAATCAAAACCCTATGGAAAATATGTGATGCCTTCAGAATTTAACTCAGTTTGTCTTCACCTTATTATCCTAAAACAAATGGCCAAGTCGAATCGACTAACAAAACCTAAAATAAATTCTTATGAAATGGTTGATGATATTGGTAAGGATTGGCACACGCACATTCCTTTTGCCTTATGGGCTTATCGCACTAGTATTCACACCTCAACCACTGCCACACCTTTCTCTTTGGTCTATGGTACAGAGGTTTTCTTGCCTCTCGAATTCCAAATTCCATCTCTTCATATCTCACTCAAAGATATTCTCAACGATGATGATTTTTTTCCAGACCGTATCATAGAGCTTGATCTATTAGATGAACCTCATCTATATGCTCTCGATCACCTTATAATCTACAAAAATGTATCAAACATGCCTACGATAAACATGTCCAAGAACGAACCTTCAAGGTCGTGACCTTGTCTGAAGGAAAATCAACATGTAACAAAAGTAGAGAAAAGTAAATGGGGATTTTTTTTGCTCCTAATTGGCTTGGACCCTATATTATTACTCATGCCTATGGATCGAGTGCTTATCATTTATCTTCACTTGAATGTAAACCCGAACCTAAGCCCCTTAATGCCTTGCATATTTGACCATTCTATTGTTGAATCAAGTCCTATATCACCTTCTGTCTATTAAATGCTTGTCCCTTGAGAAACATTCACCTTCCACTTACCTATTTTAAGGATCAACGACTAAACAAGAATCATGTGATTACCCGTCACCTTTCATCCTTATCTTCAATATGAGTACCATGGCTCTACTCATGGCATGATTCTCATGGATAATTTTCATCCTTTTTCAAGGTGGAATCCATGGTCATTTTCACTTAAAGCTTCTCTTTCATATCTAAACTTGGTGTGTTATGGTTTTTCTTCATAAAAAGAAGCCTATACTCATTTATAGTCTTGTCCATGACCTAAAATTCCAAAAAAAAAATCAAAATTAATATACAAGATTTTCAAATTCAAACTCCTTGAGTCAAAATTCTTGTAAATAGATGAATCCCTCAAAAAGGACATCTATCTTTCCATATTTTTGCTATAAATAGACTACTCCCTTGAAGGACAACTATAAAAAATCTAGCCCTATTATACATAGTCTATCACAAAAGAAGACTATTTCTACAAAAATTAAAATAAAAATATTTTGAAGCTTCCCGCATCGATCAGCTTCACAAAGACCTCAAGGAGATATTCTATTCATCCCACATAGACTTCCCACATCGATCATTCTATAAAACAAAAGAAAAAAGAAAAAGATAACTTTTTCATCATGGACTTGCCTATTTTGGTCTTAGGTATCTTGCAGAAGAGTGTGTTGTCTCACACCAAGGTCATGCTAAAACAACCCATTTCTCCTTGGCGTTTTTCCTTTCTAATATTCTGCCTACTCAAGGGATATGTGGAAAATGATACATTTCATGATCATGTGACTTTCTTCACCCTTAGAATAGTCAATCATGTAATGCATTTAGGGTCTTATGTTCATAATCCAATCTTTGGTATGATAGACTCATAATGGTTCTTACCAATTAGGTGGATTTTTATCCTCTTACCATTCACCTCTTTTCTTACTTATTAATCCTCCTTCACAAGACCAGAAATTTGACACCTACATTCTAGGAATTCCTCTTCCATCAAAATCACCCACACCTATTCAACCTAGACAACAACCATGCCTATTCAACCTATACTCAACCATGCCTAAATGACCTAGACTCAATCATGCCTAAAACCTACTCGACCCATTCATCTCCCTTATCATATTCTTCCCTAGCTTATGGGAGAACTACATTAGCCTAGAGCCCCTTTCTTGGGGGTCTATGTAGGAATCACTCCAAGGGCATGGGGCCCTTGGAGGTTAACAGGCCACTTTTACCCCTAACCAATTTTCCCCCTTTACATTCACATTCTACCCTAATTAGTTTCCATTTACACAAAAACTTGGAAATTAATATATCATAAAAACATACATACCTACCATTTTATCACCACAACTATATTCTACTTAAATCATTTCATATTTCCATGATATTAATTACTTGGAAATTTAATCACAATATACATACAATACATTATTTCCATAAGATTAGTAACTTGGAAATTACCTAGACTCCACCATGCCTATACCTGACCAAACCATACCTATACCTAACTCCACCATGCATATACCTAACTCCACCATGCCTATACCTGACCAAACCATGCCTATACATACCTTACTCCATCATACCTACAGACCTTGGCTCAATCATGCCTAACTCACCCAGTTCTCATGGTACCACAATAACAATGGAAATTAAAGATATTACATTATCCATCCAATAATAATCATCAACTATACAAGGAGGAATGTAATGTTTGTGTATCAATACATATGTACACATAGGATCTGACAAGTGTCTCAAACACTCTTATATTTAATCTTGCAAAATCTTCAACACACAGAGATGGTATATATATCAAAATCAAAATCATAATACAATCTCATAAATATCTCATCCCCACATAAGCCCTCCTCTCCACTCTCACTTGTCTCCTCCTCTCTCCCTGTCAACCACCCTGCCAACATCTCTCCACCCTCTATTGGTCCCTACCTAACCTCCATCTCCTCCCCACTGCCGTCTGTCAAGCCCGGCCTTCTGAGAGGCAAGTAACCTCACCCTAACCCTATCTCTAGGTGACATGACCCCCTGTGCTACCTAAGTTGTGAGTCCTGGACTGGTCCTCTCACTAGCTTCTGTTGGGCCATGTTCTTAGCATATGAGGTAAAATCAATACCTGTAGTGGCTAGATGGTCCTAGTAATAGTGGGCCTCATTTAGGGCATCCTTGAACCTTGCCATAAATATAGTTTGGGGTAGTTCCATTGGCCTAAATGCTACCTATGAACTCTACCCTACTAATGGATAACCTTGTCCTGGTGTCATTTTACGTACTATGGAACCTATCCTAGTGCTATGTTGGTACTGTGTAGCTACTTGGGCCTATAAGGCCACAACCTATGCTTGTGTGGCTGCCAACTATCCTTGTAAACTAGTAAACATTACTTGTGCCTATAATGTTACTACCTATGCCATCCTTGTAGGATCCTATACCTATACCAATGCCTATGCCTAGATAGCAATTAGTTGTACCTGGAATGTAGTCACCTAACATGTAAAAGTAACTACTGAGCACTGTGCCAGCTTCATCAACTAAACTCCTAGCGTAGTCTCTTATCCTTGTAGGGCATCCCTCTGAACCATCACTGTGGCTAAGTCTAGTTTACTGGTCATGGTGGTGCTTCTGTAACTCCAATTCCCACCTCCATCTTAATGCCAAAATGGTGCCTGCATCATCCCGATTTCATATCCACTTTTACCTCCTCCTATCCTGTGGCATCTGTAGGCCAAGGTGGAGATAAAGGTCTCTCTACATCATCCTGTGATCTACTATGGGAAGGGTGGTAGCACATCTATTATAATTCAAGCGACATCAAACTCTGTCAATCGAGATCATCTCATGCTCATCGGCACATCTTCCTGTATCCACTGCACTAACTATAACTCATGTAGCTCCTGATCCATCCCTCTAAAATCCCTCATAAAACCGATTCATAAAACCGACATAGGGCTGCCGGACTATGTCCATCACATCTGAAGCCTCCAACTCCCACCTATAGTATACTATGTCACAAGCTTCCTCCTCTACTTGAGGATGACCACCTACAGCCACCCACCTCCTGTAACCGATCTTTTTCACCCATGGTGCTAACACAAATCTTAGTACTGGTAGTCCTTGTGGCTTCACTACAAAAATATGTTCATATGCTTAGCAGTTCAATAGGAATGTATAATAGATGTCATAGTGTCTCATCCTCTAGTAAGCCCACAACTCCATATATAGTTGTACTAAATATGTAGGTGCATAGGAAAAGTAGACCCGATCATCCATCATATCTCTCGATACTCCCATCCCTTTAGGAAACCAACCACCCTCTAAATAAAACTAACCACACCCCACCACCACCTTCATCAGATCTTACTTAACCGTATCTTACGTAGGTGTGTAGCATACAAATCCACATAAATAAAACTATTGTTGTGCTCTATCAGGTCACTCACCATCTCTCCAAATACCTCAATCATCACCTCAAAGGCTCCATCTGTTGATACCAAATATACTAGGCTCACCAACAATAGGTAGCTGTAGAATCCTATATACATCCTCTAGCATGATGGTCATCTCATCGGTGGGTAGATGAAAGGTGTTGGTCGTTGCATCCCATCTATTGATGAGCACAACCATGAGATTCTTATCCTATTAGATCCACCTGTAGTGCCTAATTCCCACTAATCTGACATCTCGCATATGTTTCCACTTGTCCTTAGTAACATTTGGGATGCATTTGCCCTAATAACGGTGGGACATGGTCCCACATCGTCAACTAATGTCATGTTTGCATCCATACCACTCAATAATGTCAAGGACTAAACTACTTTTCCCATTTCTTTACAACCTAATTACCCCACCTATCTATTTCCTAACTACTTCCTTGGCCTATCATTTATTCTAATTTATCTTACCAAGTTCCCATACCCATTCCATCACTGTGACCTAATCTTCCTCTATTACCTACCTATGTTTACCTATATTTACCCTCACCCACCTGCTTCTCTCCCTCATCCCTCTCTATTTCCCTTATTCACTACCTATCTACCCTCCAATTTCATTTTTACCCCATTTTGGCCTTCTCAACTTAACCTATTCAGACTAGGTCACTTTTCATAGTGACCAACATCATCGATCCACATTGATCGATACGATCACTCAATGACGTCGATCAAATATTTTCCCACCAATCTTTGGCATGTAAGACCGACATCGCTTGTCATCTGCAACTTGATTGATGCCGATCTTTGATTTGGCTCTAAAGCCAAACCCCCATGCCCCCAATTTTCTAAAAATTTAAAAACAATCCTAAAACCTACCCAAAAACCACCCAACCCCACCCATTTCCATTTTACAACCTAATTAATCTACATTGCACCCGCCCCATACCCAAATTCTTCCATTTTTAACTACATTTTGAATTTTTAATTCCCCCATTTTATTTCATTTTTCCTACAAATTCAATCAAAAACAACCAGAAAGGATTGAATCCTACCTCTACATGTTGACATCACCATGCTCAAATATATGGTCTCTAAGCTAGTGGTCCTCCCACCTCCTTCGATGTTGATATGTTTGAATCAAACCCCTGGCTCTCCACCAATTGAATCACACCAAAATATCTCGTAGGCCCACCTCTACACCTCTCCAACCACTCACCTCTCTCTAAATCATCCTAGAATCTAGCCCAATCATGGTCACTCTCATCAATGGTATGAAAATTCCTCTCTCTGCTTGTTGTTTTCACAAATGGAAAAGCACAAATGAATCCATAATTCACATATTTTACCTTTTTATCCCAAATCTGACTTGACCGATGTCGATTTCCCTAAACCAACATTGGTCATGTGCCCTAGTGCATCACACTTGGTTTCTCTTGATTGAAATTGGTTAGCCATGACCATGGTCGGTTAGCCTTTTTTACCTCATTGCACCATATAGCACCAACTCTGCTGCTGAAACCTTTTTGCCTAACCCAAAGTTGACCTTGACCTTACACCTCACCCTCATGACCTTATTACCTATCACCAACCTCAGAATCAGTCGGGAATTTTTTTACTGTTGATTAGAGAACATTAACAAAACTCACACAAGAAGTCCACGCAAGAAAATAGGCCGGAGTTTAAGGCGTAAATGGATAGGAAGAATGCACACATGGAGCAGTTCAGGCATTCGGGACTTAACTGGTTTTGAGCATGAAGACCTATTTTTAGAAGATGGCATGCGGAACACACCAATCAATACTGAGACACATGTGTGCCATGCATTTTCTATCTTTGGAGGATCGGATCAAAGCATTTTTCATCAAGACGGGCTAAGAATAGGATTTTCACTTGATTAACTATAAGAGATCTATAGATAGAACACTTATATGAGTGTCATGCTCAGTAAATGGCACGTGGCCATTAATAGCATGTGGTCTATTTTTGGAATAGAGAAGCGGTGATGGGAAATTACCCACCCTATGTGTGTGTGTGTGTGTGTGTGTGTGTGTGTGTGTGTGTGTGTGTGTGTGTGTGTGTGTGTGTGTGTGTGTGTGTGTGTGTGTGTGTGTGTGTGTGTGTGATGTGAATCACATAGTAGTTTATATAGGTAGATGAGAGATATATAGGTATATGTAGAGTATAAGAGGTAAGCATAAAGAGATATGTGCATATGACTAGATTATTGTATCAGATCCATGGGTGCATTGGTATAGAATGCCATTATTGTAAGGAGATTCTATTTTTATTAATGGATGGAAGGTATTGGCTGAATCTAAGTGTCATTCTTGTGTGTAATTGAGTAGTGCATGTTCTTGATTTAATCATGATTATTGTTAAAACTTGTTCTTTCATAGATCTAACTATAGAATGCATTATAGAATGATGGATAAGATATGGATCTATATGTTTCTTCCTTCATCTCACTAACATCCTACTACAGAAACCCTAAAGAGGGACTTGGTACCTTTGCACACTTTAGGTGAGCACTCGGTCTAGCAGCTTTGAGTGATGTGCGATCGTCTAGGGTGTTATCTAGTAAATTCTATGCTACATCATTGGTTCTATTGTTGGGACCTATTTTTTTAGTTGTTTTTGACATGGTTTTGCGATGAGGATGTACCTGGTTAACTCTAGCAAGTATTTAGGAGTGGATACACGACTTGGAGGAAGAATATGTATGATAGTTTAGTAGTGGATCTGATTTTAACACACGCACTTGGGTAGAGAAGAATCACATATGATAGCTTATATGAGAGTTTTTTCACCATATTTCCAGGTAGAATTATACAAGTGACTAATTGCTTATGCATCTAACCAGGAATTGGAGGTATCACACACTTGTCTAGACATAGGAAGAATTTCAGGCCCTTTATGATGTTGATCTGATCTAGACTTGCATTATGGATACGTGGTTTCATGGTGTTCTAAATAGTTATATTCTAGAATATTCAATTTCGACGTATTCTTTCCCAGAGGTAGCTGAATTCTAGTTTTTGTGGTATCTTAGAGGAGCATATCTACAAGGTATTCCACTAGCAATCAAGATCTTGATGGTAACTTTGAACCTGGAGAGTAAACCAATGGCTAACTAAACTTCACCATGTGTGAGGGAAGGAACAGGTTGGGTGAAAGATGACAGACCTAGAGATAGAAAGGTAGAGAGAGGAAAAGCAACTTAAGTATAATGAGGCATGCGAGAGGGAGATAGAGAAACATCGTAATGTTGCATAAAGTATGCCATTTAGGAGAGAGATGGCTCATGAAGGATTTGAAGATCACGTAGAATACGTGGAGCCAGAGCTGTCAAGAACTACCCCATCTTGGAAATCATGATAGATATTCCCCCTTAGCTCCACACACAAGTGCGCTGAAAAATACTACAGGGAACGGGCGCACATCTTAATCCACCTGGTGACCTATCCCTTGCACTTGGTTTTCCTGTATCTAGTACGAAAAATAACTAGCAAGATAACTTAGTAATTAAGAGAGAAGGAGTAAGTTAGGGAGTAAATACATTAATAGTAAGATAGATGGATTCAATGTTATTTAGAGGAACATTTTTAAGTGCATCATTTGTACAGAACGTGAGTGTGTATAATGTTGGATTCACCTCTAGAAGTGGAACTACCTCTTAGACTGTAGGGGTTCAGTATAGTACTAATCTCGGAGCATAGGGGAGTACATCTATAGGTCATGTTCTAGCTATAGGTGGAGGAATAAAAGGTATAGGTGGTTCTAGTTCCAGTGGATCTGGTGGTTCTTGAGGCAGAGGAAACATTGGAGGTTTTGGACCAGGTGGTCAAGGCTGCAAAAGCAACCATAGAATATTTATATGGAGATGTATCTTCATCTTTCGGAGTATAGAGGCATAGAGGATGCTATTGAGCATGTGCACATGTGTGAAATATTGTGGTGCATGAAAGGGAACATAGCTTCTTAGCGTAAGGAAAGTTAATTTGCTACTACCTTGCAGGGACGAGCACACAGCTGGTATAGGAAGTTTGACCTTGATCAAACTTGCATGGATTATGCAGCATTGAAGGATGCTTTCTTAAAAGAGTTCTATATCCCGTAATTTGAGCAGAAGAGTATTAGCATGCTTAAAGATATCAAGAAAGGCACTAATGAGAGTGTATGTGAGTATGATGCCCATTTTAATACACACCACCAAAGATGCACAATGGTTTGTTGGAGGATTGATTACACCATTTAGAAGGGTGTTTTCACATAAGACATACACTGATCCACACGAAGCATTGGAGGAAGCCCTATGTGTTGAGGAAGTTGGGAGCATTGACACCGGTGTTAGTCCATTCTTAGAGGCACTGATTGTAGCCATGGAAAAATAGCTAGAAAAGTTATCGGTAAATTCAGCTCATGAAAGATGCTCATGTATCCGGTGTACATATTGTGAAGTGGAAGGTCACACCAAAGATAGTTAACCTACCAAAATTTTGTTTTGGTCCCTCGTCAGAACCTAGTTTCGAACATTCCAAACCCTCCCCGAAATCTAGTTTTCCAAACTTAGCCATTTTTGGTCTTTTTGGTCGGCGCACATAATGACTATGCAACATCAAGTTTTCATGCACCCCCTTTAAGTCCTTTGGCGCATGCTTTGAGGTGTCAACAGGCATTTTGATGCGCCTCACTATGTTGAGTCTTTCTTGCATGCGCCAAGGCGCATGCGCCTTCATGTCAACAATACTTTTGTTGCGCCACTTTTTGATGTGCGCCAAGGGCGCACATATTCTTGTGTCGACACCACTTTCGGTGCGCCAAAGGTGCACATAACTTCGTGTTGGCAAGCGTTTTGATGCGCCAAGGGCGCATGTTTTCTTGTGTCGACAGTGCTTTTCATGCGCCATTTGAAAAAGTTTGGTGGCGCATTTATTGCCACCTCGCCTATATATAGGCGCGTCTGCACTGTCATTGTCATCCGACACCATCACGTGATTTATTCTCTTCCATCTGTACCTGTCAGCGCACCTGCCCTGTCGTTTTCGAATCACTTCGTGGACCCGTTTGCGCACTTCTCCGTTATATAATCCTGGTAAGAGGTCCTCATTCCTTTTGTGTGTTTTGTGCTTTGGTTCTTGGCTGCTTGTTGGTGTGAGTTAAATAAAAGCTATCAAAACATGAACTCCCCACCCTCCTTGCTGTTTTTCTCTACCTATGCTTTTCCCCCCTTTTCAGATCTGCTGGTAGGGGAGACTCTGTCTTAAAAAATGGCTTGGAACTCTTTGATTTAGCCTCTTCATAACCCAAATGAACCCTTAAAAAGAAGCTTATCAACATGAAAACCCCTCAGAGAAAGATCATGGCTTGAAAAGAAGACATCATTATTTTTCTCTTCATTGCGCATCTGTCACCCCCGCAACATGACATATAAAAGTCGCATCGCACCCTCATGGCGCACATTCCTCTACTGTTACATAAAGAAAAATGTTGCGCCTCAAGGCGCACTTCCTTCACTTGTTATACCCTTTCCCTGTGCCCTCTTGGCGCACCAAACTTATGTGCAACATTTCAAAACCATGTGCCCTTTGGCGCACCCTGCATGTATGCAACATTGAAATTTTATGCGCCAACTACCACTGATTAAATCGGCGCAGGCACATCCATTGTTACAACAACATCATGTTGTGCAGACCTTCCATGCGCCGTGCCAAGTTCCCCTATGGCGCATGAAAAAGTGATGTTACACGCATTAAGCTCACGCCCTTTGGCGCATCCTACACCCGTGTAACATGAAAATTATCCGCGCCCTTTATAAAATGTATACCTATGGCGCAGGCGCACTTATGCTTACAACAACAAAGAATGCAATCTGCAGTGCCCATGCGCCATGCGCCCTTTGGCGCTGATTTATCCCTTGCAGCAGCCCTTTCCTGTGCGCCTTATTATTTAGCCCTGTAACCTGCAGTATTCATGCGCCCTGCGCCCTGAGGCCTTAAAATCACTAACTCTTTCCTCTGTTGACGCTTTAATGGAAGATCAAACAGCTGATATGACTTTCTTGCGTTGGGTTTCACTTCTTATTCTTGCAGATCAGCAATTAAGTTCAGAGTCACATATGTCAACATCAAGCAAGAGACCTACTAAATCCAAGGGCAAAGCCAAGCTCACAGAAGAAGAAATGAAGTACAAGTATCAGAGGGTCAGGATGCCCGAGTCCCAAGCAGAGTGTGACCTAGACATCAGAGACTCAGAACTGGGTCATATTGACATGGAAGATTTCTGGGCCAGAACCCAGAGGGTCACAAGAAGTCCATGGATGGACAAACTGATGGGCAGTGCACTACACTTTGCTGGAGGAATCCCAGTTAGCGCCGTGAACAATGAATTCATGATGGTTGTTGCCCGATGCTACAATAAAGACACAAGATGTGTCCACAATGAGAAGGGCGAGGTTATAATCAACCTCACTGTCCGCACTTTGAAATAATGCTCGGCATCCCTCACCACCGGCACTTTGTGGCCATCAGCCAGGAAGATTGCATTAAGGCCTGGGATGACAATGAAGATCAGTGCATGCAACTGATGAATGAGGTTTATCTAAAGAACAAAAAGGTGGTGACTCGGTGGCCACAAGTCATTCATCGCAGTGACTTTTCAGAGGAACTCAGCGACACAATTACATTCCTGAGCAGAGTCTTTGGGCTTCCTGACGCCCATTATTTTCACAAGTGGATGCTGCGATATTTAGAAACAATGAACAAAAATGTGCCCGATCAACGCTTTGAGTGGGCAGAAATCATAAGCAGCACAATCTCTGAGCAGCTCCAACAACTTAACACAACGGGAGGTTCTATATGAACTCCTACGTGGTCTATGTTGCAGCTTCAGAAAGGGACTATCCGGCTCTGATGCGGTGCGGGGTTTGGCCCCAAGTTAAAATCTATGAATATTATCCAGAACTGAAGCTGGAAAATAGCATTCCCAATTCACAAAGATCAATGATGCATTCTTCTATTTCATCATCTGCCTGTTGAGGCCGAATATGACTCACGGTCACATGACCAAGAGTATCGGCCACAGAGAAATGGGGGGCCCTGTTTACTCAATTCCCCACATTCACCTATCTAAGGGCGGTTAACTTCTTGGGAGAACCAACTAAATTGCCGAGATATGCCGGTCCCAAGTTAATCCTGTTGGAGCTGTCGAGGCAGCTAATCACCTACCATGAGAAGTGTCTCAAGAGAAAGAAGGGTGGAACTCCTTTCCCCACAAAGGGGTAGGTATACGTGTCTCACTCACCACAAGGCGAAAGACATGTTTGCAGAGCTGGAGCTGCTGAATCTGAAACATAACTTCCCAGCAAGGCCCACCTTCGACCCAAGAAATTGTCTACCTAGGGCCAAGCTCGATCCAATCCACATCCCTCAGATCGAAGATATCTACATCGACATATATCATGAGGTTGAGCTCAGGAGGAAGGATCATTCCCGCTTGGCCTTAGTAGAAATCATCCAGTACGGGGTGGCCATCGTCCCAAAAGGCTACCAAACTACTGAGCAAGAAGTGGATCAAGTGTATCTTGACACGGGTGGGGACGATTGGCCTTTCGCGGTGATTGATAGAACCAAAGCTCCTCAAACAATAGAGGAAAGGGTCAAGGAAACTCTGCGCAGAACAGAGCATTGGTGCCGAATGAACGGGCTCATCTACCTCGGAGTCGATTTCACGACCTCTCCATTGGGCAACGCACCTCCTCGGGTGAAACAATGTAGACAAAAAAGGCAAGGGAAAAGGAAAAGAGGGTGAGTCCAGCTCCACCCAAGAGGAAGCTCCTGAAAGCCCTCCTTCCGCTTCACAAGAACGGGTTGTAATCCCGAAAAGCCTAGAAAAAGAAGCAGCGGAAGATGTTCCAATAGGCACATCCACTCAGGATGTGGCCATGACTGTAACAATCGAGGTCCCTTCTGTTCCTTCTCCTTCTCCTCCTTCCCCTCCTCGAGTGACCCAAGTGACCATTCCTTTGGTCGTGTCCTCTCCCCCTTCTTCTACTGTTCCCCCTTCTTCCTCCTCCATCTTCTCCTCTCTCATGGAGCTGTCCCCCTCCATTTCTTCCCTCATCTCTGAGCTCCCTTCCCTTCCTATGTCTTCCTCCCCTGCAGTACCCCTTCCTCCCGTGAGCACTTCCTCGGCTTCCTCTCAATGCCGCCTCCAAGTGTCTCCACGTTTTTCCCTTCTACTACTGCAGCTGCCCCCTTCTCTATTTCTGGTCCTTCTCCCATAAGTCCAGCCTGGATCTCCCAGCACCTGAGTCAGCAGAAAAGGAAAGTTCCCATCGCACCGATGGACTTCTCCGTGATCCCATCAAAAGGGGCAAAGAAGCAAAAGCCCATAACCCGCTTCTCTCAGAGTGCAACAGGGGAGAGAGTGATGGAGATAGCATACCCCAATCCTTTGAAGGATAAGAAGGATCTGTCTTCGACAGATTATACGGTGACTCAGGTCACAATGGGGACATCTTCAGAAAGCCTGCAAGGAGAGGCCCTATCTGCAGTTGACACCCTTTGCAAGAAACTCCAAGAAGCAAAGGAAGAGAAAAGGCAGCTAAAGGAGCAAAATAAATATCTTCTCCGTGCCTTGCAGAAAATGGGCAGTGCACCTCCTACGACTGCCGCCGAAACTCCTGAGCCTCTGAGCCAGGAAAAGATCAATGAATATGCTAAAATCGGTGAGCAGGGCATGGCCGTTTCCACCTGGAGGAGCCAAATCCTCAAAGAAAGCGAGGGAGTTATCGCTAAGTTCACAGATTTGTACCAGAATATCAATCGAACAAATAGAGAACTCCAGGCGATAGCGGGACCCATCTCCGAAGAGCTTGATCATGCCAAGATGCAACACGAGACCTTTCAGAGAATGCTCGACTGTTCAGTCGATGATCTGGTCAAGTTTGGCGTCTTTGGACACCCTAGAGCCCTCAATAAAATCCTTTCCACTCTGGATTATCGGGTGGATCAGCTGGAGTTCGTCTTGGAAAAGATCGACAAGGTAAAGGAGGTAGCCCTGATGCAATGCATCAAATGGAACAGATTGTTCTCACAATGTCTCCAGGGTTACTCACTCCTTCTTTCACCTTAAGAAAGGTGGAGGAAACTATTCAGATCTTCAAGGAGATCATTTCACAGGGACTGGGGCCAGAAGTTACGTTCGACGCCGAATCCATTAATAACCTATTGGCGTGTCGTGACTTCATCGGGTACCTGATAGAGGCAGAGAATGATTATTCCAAACTCCCGAAAAGCTCATAGATGAGCGGGAGACCTGCGAAGCTATCAGCGATAGACACAAGGATCCTTCCGAGGATCAACTTCAACCCATGATCAGCAAGTTCATGGAGTACCGTGCCCAGTTCCACATCTCGTCACCCGAGCAGCAAAAGCAGGATACCCCCTTCCAGCCATGGGATGACGACGAATAGTTTCTTTCTTCTCATCTTTCTCTTTGTAAAATATCTAAGTCATGTTGACACAAATGATGACATCATCCATGTTGCACCATGGGATGATGTCATCCATAAAGTTGTCAAAAGTCAACAAATGACTTTGTGATCTATTGTAAGATATTTTTGTAAATAAGTGGTTTGTTTGCTTTTGTCTTCTTTTCCTCTCTCCTTCTATATATACTTGAATACTTGTTGTATTCAGGGGTGGATATCTTTTAGATGAAAAATAGAAGTAGGGAGAAAAGGCTTTGTACTTTTTGTAACAGAAGAAAATATTAATACAAATATTAAGACTTTGTGCTGAATATGTGTGTTATGGGCATCTGATCTTTCTTATGTCAGATCTATGTGTTTATTCTATTAGATCTATCTCTACCTTTTTGTCATTTATTCATCAGTATTGCTTTATTCGTTTATGCAAGTAGGTTTGGCTCTGTTTACTACCAATCCCAAAACATAAACCCTCTGACCTTTCTGCTTTGGAATTCATTTCTTTTCTCCCTTCGGACCTGATCTTTCTTCATCCTCTACTTCATTTCCTTTCTTTTCACAGTTGGAAACACCCCTACTGGGATGAGATCCCAAACCCCCGAAGGCGGAATATTGTGAGACTTGCATAGATTCCTGCTGGTAGAATAGCAATAAACCAGTTTCACTTTGCTGACTCAAAGAGGGGCTATGCCCTACACACTGTTGGCTCGTCTATCCATAAATCTACCCAAGAGATAGATTTTCAAACCAACAGTTTTTGGCGACTCTACTAGGGATCGAATAGATCTATCAGATCTATGATGGTGGTATGATAGAAAATCGGAAAAATCAGAAAAAATCACTACCTGTTTGCAAATTTTAACTTTTGTTCAAAATCCAAAATTTTTGCAAAAGTGCTCTAAATCAAAAATTTTCTTCTGAGATCCATAGATCTGGCCTAGTTGGAGATCTTTAGTTCGCTGAGTTTTTATAAAAATATGTATTTTTCCGTAGATCTGAGTTTTTGACTGTTTACCAAAATTTTCAAACTCTTTGAAAAAGTCAACTTTAGATCTGAAAATCAGCTTACTAATCTTCACTATCATTTTATCCTCATTGTTCTTTGTCATTAAACCGCAATCGGTTTTCAGAAGAGGATAATTTTAAATATTCAGAAAAGTACATGCTGCTGGTTTTTGTCAGAAAAAATCAGAAAATCAGCAAGTACAACCAAAAAGAGTTCTTAAATCTGCTCCACAATATTGCAGAGCAGGAAGGTACACTGGCACGTGAACCATTTACTCGTAGCAGGAGAGCTCGTGGGGAAGTCGATCCTACTTTCGATCTGCTTCAAAGGCACAACTTCAGTATAACACCGGCATGCTTTTCATCACTAAGTTCAGCTGATCGGTCAGCCAGAAGTGCCTCACCTCCACGAAAGAACCGGTTTTCACAAGGAGCCTCCACATCCCTTTGTAGTGCCTTGCTACTCAGTGGAACTGTGCTTCCAGCCCGCATTCTTTTTCCGCCCGTCCAGATGGCGGTACCATGGGGAAATGTTATGGGTCCCCTCGCTTTGCCGCATCCTGTTCACGCGCTCCCACATGGAAACCGAAAGAATTTTCCCAAATTTGACGGGAGCGGGAACCAAAGCATGGATTCACACATATCTACATTCATTATGTCATGCAGTATCCTAGATGTAACCCATGAAGATGTGTCAGTTCACCTTTTTCTGGAAACTTTACAAGGGCCCGCAGCAGAATGGTTTCAGCATTTGCCGGCCGGATCTATTACCAGTTGGGCCACCTTGCGGGATGCTTTTGAAGATAGGTACAAGCCCTCGGAAGATGCATTTGCATTGTTATCACAGATCACTCACCTAAAGAAGGAGGCCAATGAGACCATGCGATTTTATCACCAGGTTCAACGCATTAATCAACCGTGTGCCTGTTGCCATGCTTCCAACACCAGAAAATCAGAAGTGTTTCTTCGTGAACGCTATGAGCTCAAAAGTAAGTTTCTTGCTCCTGCAAGAACAAGTGGCTACCTTGATTCTTGCCCAGGCCGCTACCATCAGAATTGAAGATAACTTGCTAATATCTGCGAATTAAAAAGGGAATCATCTAAACCTAAATCTTCGGCCCTTCACCCACTACTTCATCTGATCCGGCATTTCAAAAGATGGCGAACGACTTGCTCGCATTAAAGAAGCAGTTAGCCCAAGCTTCCCCCAGTTCCTCATACCGGGATATTCCATGGAGGAATTTCATTTCCAGCCATGTTCCTCAAAGGCCGCGCTTGCCTGCAACTACTCCACGGTTGGCACTTGAGGCTCCTCCGGTCAACGCTTTAGTCGAAATCGAAGAAGAGGAACAAGATTACGAAGAACCTTCATCTCAAGGCGAAGATGATCAAGATGTCGGTGAGCCGACTGGTGACTCTACTATCGGGTATATGGAATTTGAAGAGGAAGGATCTGATGAAGAAGAATGTACACAAGGGTATGCAAGTGGACAATCATATGTTGTTTTTACCCGCTCTCAAGGAAAAGAAGCAGAGGTCACTGCCCATGTGCGGAAAGAGAAGGCCGTGTCAAACGCGCCTCCAACCATTGCTAAAAGAGGTAACCCCCTTCCTACTCAACCCCCTGTTAAGTCTTTTACAAAGAAAGCTTTTCCCCCGATCTCTCCTCCAAATCAGCCTTCTTCTATGAAGACCAGTAATCCTACTCTATCATCACGAAGTGAAGGACTCATTCCTTTACCAGCGCAACCCTTAGCATTTTGACATCATAGATCATGCTAAAAAGACTAAGATCCAAATGTCTGAAGCCGAATATCTTCAGTCAAATCCCGAACAGCTTGTAAGATTGACCAAGTATATTCAAAGTCAAGCTATCATGTCTCCCCAGATTCCCCTAAAAGGAATCCTTTCCACTCCTCCTGCATCCCGCATAAATGTTGCTTCAACATCTGCATCAGGCAAGATAGAACCTTTCTATCTCTCCCTCCTAATCAATGGTCACAAGTTAAGTAACTGTATAATTGATTCCGGAGCTTCTGATAACGTCATGCCGGCAAAAGTCACCCATGCTTTGGGCCTCACCCTTACCAAGCCTTTTGGCAGATGTTATTCCTTGGAAACCAAGCAGGTTCCGTTGATTGGTCAAATCAAAGACGCGCAGTTCGCATTTGCGGCATTCCCAGAGAAAAGAGTAAAGATGACCGTCCTCGTTGCCGACATTCCAGCAGCCTATGGAATTTTGCTGGGAAGAAGTTTTTGCAGTGAAGTTGGTGGGGAGATTCATATGGACTGGTCTAAGGCTAGAATCCCCGTCAAAGGTGTAATGCAGACATTGGAGCCAGAATCACAAAAGAAATACTTGGTTACTAACTCTGAGGATCCCAAAGCTCAAATTCTTTTCGAATCATCAGGGATGGGAAACTATTTCTTGTCTACCGAGTCTGACAAAATGGTTGTTTTCATCCAAGAAGAAGATCTTAACAAGGTCTAGACTTTGCAGTTTGATGGCAGCTACGCAACCAGTGGATGTGGCACCGAGCCGTGCTAATATCTCCCGAAGGGGAGATTATTCCTCTCTCTTTCAAGTTGCAGTTTTTCAACACAAATAATACTGCTGAGTATGAATCTCTGCTACTTGGCATGCAAGCCGCAAAGGAAAGGGGGATAAAAATTTGAAAGTACAAGGTGATGTAGAACTAGTCGTGAATCAAGTCAAGAGGATATATCAAGTAAAGAATGAGAGGCTCAGGCACTATCGCAATGCGGTGTGGGACAACATCAAAGAATTTGATGCTTTTTCAATAGAATCCATTCCAAGAGCTCAGAATGACATGGCTGATTCATTGGCCATTTCAGCATCCCTCATGCTCCCTCACCCAGGTTTGAAAACAGACAAATACACCATTGAGGTGGTTTTCCGCCCAAGTGTGCCAGATAATTCTCAACATTGGCAAGTATTCAATGATGACAATCAACTCATTGCCTTTCTAGAAAAGGTGGAAAATTTTAAGGAGCTTCACTTTGAAGGATCCAATTCTACGTGCCGTGAATCAGTCACCGATCAAAAGGATGAATCCAAAGGGAACGACGGCATATGTCAGCTCGAGGAAATAAAATCTCGAAGGGCTTGGTTTCTTTGGAGCGGTTGTTCGACAGGCATGACCATTTTGTAAAAAAGAAAAAGTGAGATGGTACGGACTCCTCCCCAGAAACCGAACCGGTTAATTTAGGTTCGGTAGAACATCCGCAGTTTGTGAACATTGGAAAATGTTGCACGCCTGAAGAGAAGCGGAAGTTTGTCAAACTACTGAAGAAATACATGGATGTATTGGCATGGTCCTACGCCGATCTAAAGTCTTTTAAGCCAAAGGACGTCCAGCATGACATCCCATTGAAGGAGGACGTCAAAGCCTTTCGCCAGAAGCAGAGGCATTATAACCCTAAGATCTCAGGTACTATCCAGGCTGAAATTCAAAAAATGCTGGATGCAAGGATCATTTTTCCTATCCATCACAGTACTTGGGTGGCAAACATTGTGCCAGTACGCAAAAAAAAATGGTGAAATACGCATATGCGTAGATTTTCAAAACCTGAATCAGGCTTCCTTAAAGGACAACTACCCACTTCCTATAATGGATCAAGTTCTACAAGCGGTAACTGGATCAAAAATGTTGTCCATGCTTGATGGTTTTTCGGGCTACAATCAGATTGAAGTCTCGCCTGAAGATCAATTTAAAACAACATTCACTACTCCCTTCGGGGCACGTTTGCCTACAAAGCAGATGCCTTTTGGCTCGACTAACGCCGGCGCCACTTTTCAGTGGGCCATGGACCTGGCATTCAAAGGTATGATGGGGAAAGTCATTGTCGTTTATCTGGATGACTTAACTGTGTTCTCTAAACAACGAAGTGATCATTGTGATCATCTGGAGCAAGTATTGGCCAGATGCCGAGAGCATGGGATTTCCCTGAACCCAAAAAAATCCATTTTCGGAGTCACAGAAGGAAAGTTGCTAGGACATGTTGTTAGCAAAGAAGGAACGAAGATAGATACCGAAAGAGTTAAGGCTATTCAGAGCCTCACTTTGCCTACAAGCAAGACCGGCGTTCATTCTTTCTTCGAAAGGTGAATTTTCTCAGGTGTTTTGTTCCCGACTTTGCTGAAAAGACTCATCATATATTGGACATGATGAAAGGGTCACCAACTTTCCGATGGAGCGAGGAAGGGAAAAGGTCGTTCGAGGAAATAAAAGCCTCCGTCGCTCACGCACCAGTCCTGGTATGCCCCGACTTCTCCAAGGATTTTATCATGTATAGCTATGCATCTGAGCATACTGTATCTACCATCTTGATGCAAAAGAATTCTGAGGATGTTGAATCCCCAATTGCGTTCATGAGCTCTCCCCTCAAGCCTCACGAATTAAAAATGTCTCGATTGGAAAAGCATGCCTTCGCCATTGTCAAAGCAGTCAAAAATTTCAGGTATTACATTTTAAATTCTCATACAGTGGTGTTGGTTCCTGACACGGCAGTCAAATCAATTTTAACTCAACAGGAGTTAGGAAGCTTGCATGCGAAATTGATTGCAAAGGTCCAGGAGTACGATCTAGATATAAAACCAACCAAGTTGGTAAGAGGCAAAGGCTTATGTCAACTTATGGCCGAAAACCAAGGATCAGAAGTTTCCAGAGAAAAGGATGATTGTACCAATAAAGCACAAAGTCAATTGGAGAAACCCGAGTCACTACCTCTGGTCCTATTTGTCGCAACCAACGATGAATGGTATTCCGATATTGCTTTCTTCCTCACCTACGGCGAATGCCCAGCTCACCTAACTGCAAAGGAGAAGCACACTATAAAGCTCAGAGCAGCCAAATATGTCATCTGGGATGACGGTTTATACAAACGCGGGATAGATGGTGTCTTCTTGCGATGTGTCGACAAGCCACAACAGGTGAAGTTACTTGAAAGTTTTCACAATTCAGCCTGTGGAGGCCATTTCTCCTCTTCTGTGACAACACACAAGATCATCCGGGCCAGGTACTATTGGCCGACGCTTTTCCAGGATACAGCCACCTAGGTAGCAAAGTGTGAACCTTGCCAGCAGTTCGTCGGCAAGCCCAAGTTGGCCGCTTTTCCCCTCAGGCCGGTCGTTGTCAACGAACCATTCAAGCAGTGGGGAATTGATTTTATCGGCGCACTCAATCCCCAATCAAGTGCCGACATAGTTATGTCCTAACAGCATTATTTCACCAAGTGGGTGGAAGCCATACCTATCAAGCATGCCACTTCCGAAGTTGTTTGCAGTTTCATCAAAGAAAATATCATTGTCAGGTTTGGCGTCCCAAACAAGATTGTTGCTGATAATGCTTCTAACTTTTCTTCACGGGAAGTTATTGGTTTTTGCTATGAATATGGGATAACTTTAGCTCACGCCTCAGATTATTACCCTCAGGGAAATGGTCAGGTAGAATCCAGTAACAAAAACTTAGTGACCATCATACGAAAGCTAGTGGATGAAAATCAACGGATGTGGCACAAGTCCTTATACGATGCTTTGTGGGCAGACCGCATTACCCCCAAGAGATCTCTCGGTATGTCACCTTTTCAAGTGTTATATGGCACCGATGCCGAGCTCCCATTTCTCGCTGAAATCCCTACTCTACGCTTGGCACGGCAATCGAAGATGAAACTTTTCAAAATTCCCTTGAAAAGAGGATCATGTATCTAGTAGAGCTCGAGGAAAAGAGAGTAAGGGTGGTCGACAAGATCACCGAGCATCAGAATCAGTCAAAAGATTGTTCGATAAAAAAGCTAAGCAAAGAAGTTTCCAGGTGGGAGACCTCGTCCTTTTGTGGGACAAACGAAGAGAGCCAAAAGGCATGCACGGAAAGTTTGATTCCCTATGGAGAGGGCCTTTCAAGATCAAGCAGCTCAATGGAGAGAATAGTTTCTATCTCTCGTATCTGGATGGGATTGAGCTCCCGCTTCCCTATAGCAGGCAACATCTGAAAATCTTCAGGAAGTAGAGCTTGCTCTCTTCTTTGTATAGTTTACTTCAGTTGTGTGTTTGTTTTTGTCGTGTGTTTGCTTTCGTTGGTTGTGTGTTTCCCTTTCCGGTCTCCCTTGTTTTTTTGACTCTGTTACCCAATGGATAGGCACGTGAGATCTGGGATCCTCTATCCCTGAGGTCCGCTCAGAGATAGTCCCCAGAAAGAGCTAGCTGTTATCCCATAAAATTGGCAAGGGCAATTTTATAGATAACCCTACCAAAATTTTGTTTTGGTCCTCGTCGTGACCCTCATGCGTTCGAACGCTTGCAAAATCCCTCCCGAGAAATCTAGTTTTCCGAACTTAGCCATTTTTGGTCTTTTTGGTCGGGCGCACATAATGACTATGCAACATCAAGTTTTCATGCGCCCCCTTTAAGTCCTTTGGCGCATGCTTTGAGGTGTCAACAGGCGTTTTGATGCGCCTCACTATGTTGAGTCTTTCTTGCATGCACCAAGGCGCATGCGCCTTCATGTCAACAATACTTTTGTTGCGCCACTTTTTGATGCGCCAAGGGCACATATTCTTGTGTCAACACCACTTTCGGTGCGCCAAAGGCGCACATAACTTCGTGTTGGCAAGCATTTTGATGCGCCAAAGGGCGCATGTTTTCTTGTGTCGACAGTGCTTTTCATGCGCCATTTGAAAAAGTTGGTGGCGCATTTATTACCACCTCACCTATATATAGGTGCATCTGCACTGTCATTGTCATCCGACACCATCACGTGATTTATTCTCTTCCATCTGTACTGCACACCTGCCCTGTCGTTTTCGAATCACTTCGTGGACCCGTTTGCGCACTTCTCCGTTATATAATCCTGGTAAGAGGTCCTCATTCCTTTTGTGTGTTTTGTGCTTTGGTTCTTGGCTGCTTGTTGGTGTGAGTTAAATAAAAGCTGTCAAAACATGAACTCCCCACCCTCCTTGCTATTTTTCTCTACCTATGCTTTTTCCCCCTTTTCAGATCTGCTGGTAGGGGAGACTCTGTCTTAAAAAATGGCTTGGAACTCTTTGATTTAGCCTCTTCATAACCCAAATGAACCCTTAAAAAGAAGCTTATCAACATGAAAACCCCTCAGAGAAAGATCATGGCTTGAAAAGAAGACACTGTTATTTTTCTCCTTTGGCGCATCTGTCACCCCTGCAACATGATAAACAAATAGCCACGCCAATGGCACACATTCCCTTCTCAAGTACATAAAGAACAGCCCCTCGCCTCAAGGCGCACTTCCTTCACTTGTTACAACCGCTTTCCCTACACCCTCTTGGCACACCAAACTTGTGTGCAACATTTCAAAACCATGCGCCCTTTGGCGCACCCTGCATGTATGCAACATTGAAATTTTATGCGCCAACTACCACTGATAAATCGACGCAGGCGCATCCATTGTTACAACAACATCATGTTGTGCAGACCTTCCATGCGCCGCGCCAAGTTCCCCTATGGCGCATGAAAAAATGATGTTACATGCATTAAACTCGCGCCCTTTGGCGCATCCTACACCCGTAACATGAAAATTATCCGCGCCCTTTATAAAATGTATACCTATGGCGCAGAGCACTTATGCTTACAACAACAAAGAATGCAATCTGCAAAGGTGCCATGCACCATGCACGCCCTTTAGCGCTGATTTATCCTCAGCAGCCCTTTCCTCGTGCGCCTTATTATTTAGCCCCGTAACTCGTAGATTCATGCGCCCTGCGCCCTGAGGCCTTAAAATCACTAACTCTTTCTTCTGTTGACGCTTTAATGGAAGATCAAACAGCTGATATGACTTTCTTGCATTGGGTTTCACTTCTTATTCTTGCAGATCAGCAATTAAGTTCAGAGTCACATATGTCAACATCAAGCAAGAGACCTACTAAATCCAAGGGCAAAGCCAAGCTCACAGAAGAAGAAATGAAGTACAAGTATCAGAGGGTCAGGATGCCCGAGTCCCAAGCAGAGTGTGACCTAGACATCAGAGACTCAGAACTGGGTCATATTGACATGGAAGATTTCTGGGCCAGAACCCAGAGGGTCACAAGAAGTCCATGGATGGACAAACTGATGGGCAGTGCACTACACTTTGCTGGAGGAATCCCAGTTAGCGCCGTGAACAACGAATTCATGATGGTTGTTGCCCGATGCTACAATAAAGACACAAGATGTGTCCACAATGAGAAGGGCAAGGTTATAATCAACCTCACTGCCCGGCACTTTGAAATAATGCTCGGCATCCCTCACCACTAGCACTTTGTGGCCGTCAGCCAGGAAGATTACATTAAGGCCTGGGACGACAATGAAGATCAGTGCATGCAGCTGATGAACGAGGTTTATCTGAAGAACAAAAAGGTGGTGACTCGGTGGCCACAAGTCATTCATCGCAGTGACTTTTCAGAGGAACTCAGTGACACAATTACATTCCTGAGCAGAGTCTTTGGGCTTCCTGACACCCATTATTTTCACAAGTGGATGCTGCGATATTTAGAAACAATGAACAAAAATGTGCCCGATCAACGCTTTGAGTGGGCAGAAATCATAAGCAGCACAATCTCTGAGCAGCTCCAACAACTTAACACAACGGGGAGGTTCTATATGAACTCCTACGTGGTCTATGTCAGCAGCTTCGTAAAGGGACTATCCGGCTCGATGCGGTGCGGGGTTTGGCCCCAAGTTAAAATCTATGAATATTATCCAAAATCAAGCCGGAAAATAGCATTCCCAATTCACAAAGATCAATGATGCATTCTTCTATTTCATCATCTACCCTGTTGAGGCCGAATATGACTCACGGTCACATTTACCAAGAGTATCAGAATGCGGCCACAGAGAAATGGGGGGCCCTGTTTACTCAATTCCCCACATTCACCTATCTAAGGGCGGTTAACTTCTTGGGAGAACCAACTAAATTGCCGAGATATGCCGGTCCCAAGTTAATCCTGTTGGAGCTGTCGAGGCAGCTAATCACCTACCATGAGAAGTGTCTCAAGAGAAAGAAGGGTGGAACTCCTTTCCCCCTCACAGTGGGTAGGTATACGTGTCTCACTCACCACAAGGTGAAAGACATGTTTGCAGAGCTGGAGCTGCTGAATCTGAAACATAACTTCCCAGCAAGGCCCACCTTCGACCCAAGAAATTGTCTACCTAGGGCCAAGCTCGATCCAATCCACATCCCTCAGATCGAAGATATCTACATCGACATATATCATGAGGTTGAGCTCAGGAGGAAGGATCATTCCCGCTTGGCCTTAGTAGAAATCATCCAGTACGGGTGGCCATCGTCCCAAAAGGCTACCAAACTACTGAGCAAGAAGTGGATCAAGTGTATCTTGACACGGGTGGGGACGATTGGCCTTTCGCGGTGATTGATAGAACCAAAGCTCCTCAAACAATAGAGGAAAGGGTCAAGGAAACTCTGCAGAATAGAGCATTGGTGCCAAATGAATGGGCTCATCTACCTCGAGTCGATTTCACGACCTCTCCATTGGGCAACGCACCTCCTCGGGTGAAACAAGCAGACAAAAGGCAAGGGAAAAGGAAAAGAGGGTGAGTCCAGCTCCACCCAAGAGGAAGCTCCTGAAAGCCCTCCTTCCGCTTCACAAGAATGGGTTGTAATCCCGAAAAGCCCAAAAAAGAAGCAAATGAAGATGTTCCAATAGGCACATCCACTCAGGATGTGGCCACGACTGTAACAATCGAGGTCCCTTCTGTTCCTTCTCCTTCTCCTCCTTCCCCTCCTCGAGTGACCCAAGTGACCATTCCTTTGGTCGTGTCCTCTCCCCCTTCTTCTACTGTTCCCCCTTCTTCCTCCTCCATCTTCTCCTCTCTCGCAGAGCTGTCCCCTCCATTTCTTCCCTCATCTCTCGAGCTCCCTTCCCTTCCTATGTCTTCCTCCCCTCCCCGCAGACTCCTTCCTCCCGTGAGCACTTCCTCGGCTTCCCTCTCAATGCCGCCTCCAAGTGTCTCCACATTTTTCCTTCTACTACCGCAGCTGCCCCCTTCTCTATTTCTCGGTCCTTCTCCCATAAGTCCAAATTCTGATCTCCCAAAGACACGAGTCGCAGAAAGGAAAGTTCCCATCGCACCGATGGACTTCTCCGTGATCCCATCAAAAGGGGCAAAGAAGCAAAAGCCCATAACCCGCTTCTCTCTCGAGCTGCAACAGGGAGAGAGTGATGGAGATAGCATACCCCAATCCTTTGAAGGATAAGAAGGATCTGTCTTTGACAGATTATACGGTGACTCGTGTCACAATGGGGACATCTTCAGAAAGCCTGCAAGGAGAGGCCCTATCTGCAGTTGACGCCCTTTGCAAGAAACTCCAAGAAGCAAAGGAAGAGAAAAGGCAGCTAAAGGAGCAAAATAAATATCTTCTCCGTGCCTTGCAGAAAATGGGCAGTGCACCTCCTACGACTCGCCAAAACTCCTGAGCCTCTAAGCCAGAAAAGATCAATGAATATGCTAAAATCGGCGAGCAGGGCATGGCCATTTCCACTGGAGGAGCCAAATCCTCAAAGAAAGCGAGGGAGTTATCGCTAAGTTCACATATTTGTACCAGAATATCAATCGAACAAATAGAGAACTCCAGGCGATAGCGGGACCCATCTCCGAAGAGCTTGATCATGCCAAGATGCAACACGAGACCTTTCAGAGAATGCTCGACTGTTCAGTCGATGATCTGGTCAAGTTTGGCATCTTTGGACACCCTAGAGCCCTCAATAAAATCCTTTCCACTTTGGATTATCGGGTGGATCAGCTGGAGTTCGTCCTGGAAAAGATCGACAAGGTAAAGGAGGTAGCCCTGGATGCAATGCATCAAATGGAACAGATTGTTCTCAGAATGTCTCCAGGGTTACTCACTCCTTTCGCCTTAAGAAAGGTGGAGGAAACTATTCAGATCTTCAAGGAGATCGTTTCACAGGGACTGGGGCCAAAAGTTACGTTCGACGCCGAATCCATTAATAACCTATTGGCATGTCGTGACTTCACCTGGGTACTGATAGAGGCAGAGAATGATTATTCCAAACTCCCTGAAAGGCTCATAGATGAGCGGGAGACTGCAAAGCTATCACCGCGATAGACACAAGGATCCTTCCGAGGATCAACTTCAACCCATGATCAGCAAGTTCATGGAGTACCGTGCCTGCCCCACATCTCGCCGCCCGAGCAAAAAAAGCAGATACCCCTTCCACCACGGACGATGACGAATAGTTTCTTTCTTCTCATCTTTCTCTTTGTAAAATAGTTGAGTCATGTTGACACAAATGATGACATCATCCATGTTGCACCATGGGATGATGTCATCCATAAAAGTTGTCAAAAGTCAACAAATGACTTTGTGATCTATTGTAAGATATTTTTGTAAATAAGTGGTTTGTTTGCTTTTGTCTTCTTTTCCTCTCTCCTTCTATATATACTTGAATACTTGTTGTATTCAGGGGTGGATATCTTTTAGATGAAAAATAGAAGTAGGGAGAAAAGGCTTTGTACTTTTGTAATGTAAAGAAAATATTAATACAAATATTAAGACTTTGTGCTAAATATGTGTGTTATGGGCATCCGATCTTTCTTATGTCGATCTATGCGTTTATTCTCATTAGATCTATCTCTACCTTTTTGTCATTTATTCATCAAGATTGCTTTATTCGTTTATGCAAGTAGGTTTGGCTCTGTTTACTACCAATCCCAAAACATAAACCCTCCGACCTTTCTCGCTTTGAATTCATTTCTTTTCTCCCTTCGACTGATCTTTCTTCATCCTCTACTTCATTTCCTTTCTTTTCACAGCTTGGAAACACCCCTACTAAGGGATGAGATCCCAAACCCCGAAGGCGGAATATTGTGAGACTTGCATGATTCCCTACCGGTAGAATAGCAATAAACTAGTTTCACTTTGCTGACTCAAAGAGGGGCTATGCCCTACACACTGTTGGCTCGTCTATCCATAAATCTACCCAAGAGATAGATTTTCAAACCAACACCACTATAGGTGTGAATGTCCTTAGAATATTGCATTTTCTTTCTGGCGTAAAGAACCACAACTACAAAGAGTACTATACGTACCCAAAATTGTAATGTACTTGCCTTTGCCAAAACAACATGACACATGCCCCAATGATGATATAGGTCTCCTCGCAAGGTGTTCAGGATCCGAAAGACTCTCCAAGTATGTGTTATCATCCTGCATGCCCCGCTTAGCCCCCACGTGCTTTGTTTTCCTTTTCCCCTTTTTTTTCCTTTGCCTTTTTCTCTTTAAACCACGAAACCGCCTAGCGGGCGGTCTCGTGACCGCCCTGACAGTGGATCTGGCAAATGGGTCCTCATAACCGCCCTCCGCTCAGTATGGCGGTGGTCCTTCACGCATTTTCCAAAATGCTCTTTTAACATGACTCACATAAATTTCAACGTTTACCAGCTTTTTTCACCTTTGGGCTTGCATTAATGATTCTGTTCCTGAATAGTGTTTTGCCATTGTTTATAGTTTAAGAGTTCAATTTGGTTTTTACCTTGGGTAAATGCAAATGCTATAAATAGTTGGCTTGTGCTCAAGCAAATGGCCCCTCAAATTTGCCTCTGAATTTCTCATTGCAATAGATTAGTCTTTCATTTTGCTTAGAATTCTTAGTTTCATTCATTACATGCTTAGTTAGTGTTGTTTTGTTGTTAGGAAGCCACATATCCATCTTGTGCAAGTGTTGTTATATTTCATCCAATCCATTGGAGTAGAATAGTTTGTTTTCAATAGAAGCCATTAAAGTTACAGTAGGTTTTGTTCTTCAAACAGATAGTTTCAGGTTCTGGACATTTTATGTTGCATGACTCACAATAAATCCCGCTAGGAATTACATAAGCCAAGCTCTGTACTCTTGCGCTATCTCTCTCCTACTCGCATTGTATTCAGTCTGTATCCTAAGCTGCCTTTGTCCCAATATCTACTTCTATTGATGCTAGCATTACACACTTTTCTGGATCCACGTGAACACGAAGGAGCGAGGAGGTCACACTGAGGGGACAAGATCACACACATCATCGGATTCGCCACTGTTCTCGTAAGAATCCAGGTTCTAGCTTTCAAAGTTCTAAATTAGAAGCATATCAAATAGAGTAGCCAATCACTTTATTTCAGTCAATTTTACTTTCGATATTGCTAGGGAAGCTATGTGAGGATTGATAGTTTCTGAGAGACTATGATTCTTTCCTCACTTCTGAGGTAGGATCGAGAGTCTTTCAAATAGATTAGATCAGTTATTTCATTGTTTAGAATAGATTTACAACTGCACAGGCAAGTAGCTATACTCGGTTACTTTGTTTGTTTTAAATTCATCATTAGATTAATCGTCAATTTCTAGATATATTAAAATAGCTGCTCCTTCAATTTCATTCATATAAAATTCATCAGAAAAATACAAAAATATAGAAGTCATATATGTTATAGATATACTTCACATAGTTAATTTTACTTTGCTGCATTTAGTTTACATTGTTGCTTTTGTATGACAATCACGGGACCTAGAGAGCCCAGGGAATACGTATTCGAGCCAATCATGCCCCAACCCAATCTCATCATAGCCATAACTGATATAGATCAGAATCTTAGGATCCAAGTCTTCCGAACAACGGTAAACTTACAACAAATCAGTTTCCAACTACACGGGTTAAACATAGAAGATGACCAAGCACACACATTTTGGTCAAATCAACCAAACTACAGATTACCCTAGATACATATCCGCATGACTGTGGAAGGGTTTGAAAGAGAGAAAACATTCGTTGTGATCCTTTGGTCCCACAGCCAGATGCAGGAGACACTCTCACAGATATAGATACCAGCTTAAGAATTCAGGTTGCACGAACGCCTGTGAGATACTCTGAAAAGATCACACAACTATTAAATCTAAATATAGAGGCTGAGAAAGCATATGACTATTGATACTAGGGATTAGGGACTGAATCCACACATGACCATAGCAGGACCACAACAAACACGAATCTATGGTTATGACCCACAAATCTCATAGCCCAACGAGTCCATAGGTGAATCAGACATAGATGTTGGCCTACGTACATTAGTATTCAGATCTACTCCACTTCCACCTATCATCATCGAACAGTTATCCTTGTTAGACATAGCAGCTAACAAAGCTAAGGAGTTCTGGACTAGGCCAGAGAATCACCCATAGAGTCAATTATATTTACCATCCACCCTATGACCTTATCTGGAGACATACACGAAACTATCCTAGGTCATTTTCCACGTATTCCACAACCCATAGACCGAATCACGCCAGAGCTCGATATTGATTGGAGCCTTCGAGCAGTCATCCTTGCTGATCGATCTATCACACCAGTTCAGGTTAGGAGGGCCTTCTTTGCCTTAGATTCACAATTTCCACTAGTGCGCGTCGAAGACATCAGATTGCCTAACTAGTTTGTCTACATCCCACGCATATTCAATCCCCACTAGCTGTCTCGGCATGACCTCGGGAGGTCGGGTGCGAGGAAAAGTTACTTGTAGATTCCCACGCTCACTTGTCACTTTTCCATCGTACAAAATTGGTGAACCCGACGTGAAACTTTTCTACTTTCTGGATTTGGAGTCAGATTTCTACTGGTTCTTTTAAATTAAAATGACCTTTTCATCTTTACTACCTCATCAGCTTTCACCATCACCTTCACTCCTTCCCATTATTCTGCGGGTATTCATATACCCCCAAATATGTCGGGATTCGATGCATATGGTAGGCCTCTCTTAGGTCTTGAGGCATACTACGCTCAACTGAATAGACAATCATCGCCCTCGCTCTCAGTATGGGGTGACAACTACTCAACTAACCAGTTGTCAACACAAACTCCAAGGGTCAGATATAACTCATCTTTCCAAACAGAGGAGTTGGATCAATTCACTCAAACACAACAAACAGAGCCTTCAGGCTCGAACAATATGACGCTCACAGAGAGTCTAGTTCATCTCCTCAGGTACTACTTAGACCACAAATTAGTAGACAAGCTGACCCATACCTAGTTTTAGATAATGAACATTCGATACGTTATGCCAGGAATGAACAACGTTCCCAAGGTATGTACCCACCTATAGGGAGTTTACAAACACAACCCGAGGTCTCTTTTCAAGGAAATACCTTCATGCCACTACATATAGGAAATGCCCTCGGGAAACTTGGCAGGGCAGCGATCAATTCATAGCAGGATATCACATGCCTATACAACACCATGATATACAACAAACGCCGCTAAGGAAAATACCGTGACTTCACCAAATGAAGTCATTTCAACGTTAGTAGAAAAAGTGAGGGGGTTAGAACTTGCTCAGAAAATCACCATTCTCAACTCATGCAGGCAGGAAATTCTAATCCTAGCCAAATAGACCTCCTCACAGGAATAGGTACGTTAGGCATGACCCTCAGTATTCACAACAAACCCCAACTAAGAACCACCATTTCTAACACCATTCTGACACCTCCCGGTCTAGTACAAAATAATCCATTCTTGGACAATACCCCTTCATACTTAAACATGTACTCCAAATCACCACAAGGGGATATGTTCTCCTCTCCCGGCATGGTTCCTCAAACACAGGGGTTTCCTTATGCCCCCGCCAACGCGTACGCTACGCCATATCAACAACCCATTCCACCTCCACTCCCTCAACAGGCACCATCAATGGTCAAACCTATGCGATAGGGACATATTCAAAATACTTGAAAGAGCCCTTAGATTTCACCATACGAAGCATCATGCTTCCAAGACCTCTTCCCGATTTTCCCAAGTACAAAGGTGAGGGAGATCCGAATGCACATATCAAGGCTTACGCCACAACCATTCGAGAACTACTCCCTTGGGATGGGGTTGTTGCTAAAATATTTCCCAAAACCTTGGAAGGTATCGCTCTCGATTGGTATTATAGAATACCTGAGGCTTCCATCCATTCATTCAAGCAACTCATGTTTCGAGTTCATCAAGGCATTTGACATGAACAAACTATTAAGAACAGAATCAGGAATTCTTACACATCAAGCAAGAACACAATGAATCTGGCCCATTTCATCCAGAGGTGGCGTATAGTTCTTTATTCTTCAGCAAGTGCTCCAAATATGGACCAAATGGAACTATGTGATTTATTCCTTCATTCTCTCAACAGAGAAGTGAAGGAAGAAGTCCAGAAGTTCCCACTAAGAACTTACGATGAAGTACTTGAGAGTGCTCTCCGAATAGATCAAGCGGATCGATATAGTGGTCGCAAAACATATGGAGCAAATGGGAGGTTAATCACCTCCAACCAGAACACTACAACTTATCCTACTACCACAAATGTCAATCAAGGACCTAAAATCCTTAATAAAAATCACGGAGTGACAACAGATGGAGTAACTGATCAGGCTAGAAAGGTAAATGTTGTGAATACTCCACCACAAATAAACAACCAACGAAACAACAACTTTACTCCAACAATCAATACAGTGGATTTTAATCATCCACAACAACAACAACAACAACAACAATGGCAAAAGCCCTACACGGGGTCCAAACCAAAATTCAACTGGGTATCAAAACCAGAATTCAAACCAAAGACAACAAATGCAAAACTTTAATCCTAATAGGCAACGGTTTGATCAAAGTTTTAGGCCACAATATACACCAAGCCAACAAACTAGGAATTACAATCCTAACTCGTATTGTGGTTTTCACAAAATCTGAGGCCATGACACTAGAACGTGTCGTGACTACAATAAATTCATGCAACGTTTTCCAGAGGAACAAAGACAACTTTTTATAGATATGTTCTTGGCAGATCCTACGTCACCAACACCAAATACTTTTACAGGGGTAGTTTCCCCTCAAAATGCACCCCTCCAGATCTTCAATGATCCGCTCCCAAATCACAACAATAACAAGTTAAATCCAAATGGGACAAACAAGGGTGTAATTACAGGAAACAATGATCATGAAGCCTCAACTTCACTGAATCCATTAGTTGCGCCACAATTAGGAAGTCAGCCACGACCTAAGATAGTCGGTTTAGTGGAGTTAGATGCCGAACTACCCGTAGAAGCCATAACAAGGACACGAGAGTATTCCTCTCAGCTAAGTCCAAGCTACCCACTAGAAACGGACAATATCCAACAAGTATTAATAAAACCCGTGGGTGCTTATGATTTAATTAATGATCTAACAAAAACCTTCTCACACATCTCCTTTTTGGACTTATTGAAGAACTCCCCTGCTCACAGGGCTGCTCTTTTAGAAGCATTGGGTTTAGGTCATCTAATTAACATCACTCCACCTCCCGAAACACAGGTAAACCATATAGACTTTGATATCCACCCTCCGGGGCAGCCGGATAGGGACACCGAATTCATATTCAAAATAAACAAAATGCCAACAGACGCTGAGATTGCATGCCGAGGTGATCCAGCCTTACACTTGCAAGTGTGGGTTTATAACAATTATGTGAAACGCGCGATGGTTGATGATGGGGCAAGCAAGTTAACATAGTCCCTTTTTCTTTCCTTCAAAAGCTAGGGTATGGAGAAACGAATTGTTCCACAACTCGAAATACACTAAGAGGCTATGATAGCCTTAAAGCCACCTCAATTGGAACTATAATACTACCGGTCACCTTAGGACCCAAAACAATCCTGACTGAGTTTTATATTATAGATCGGGAAACTAACTATAATATGATCCTCGGCCGACCATGGATACACCGTATGAAGGCAATCCCTTCTACGCTATTTCAAGAAGTAAGGTTTTTACACTTAGGAAAGATATTCATAGCCAAAGGTGATCCAAAACCATTCGATATACACTTGGCTGACTTAAAGAGAAGACCAGGCATTCACTCGAGTTTGAACTCCCAACAAACCAACTTAATAAACCCACCGACGCAAAACCGGAAGAAAAGTTGGTACCTACGACAGATCTTGAAACCATGAGCCTAGCCAAGACAATCCCAGCCCTCAAAGATGAGGCTAAGATTGTAGAAATAGTATCATTAGGAACTACTACAAAAATTGTTGAATTACTAGAACAGGATCTACCAATGTTCCTACCATTTGATTCTGTAGGCATGGGATACACCCTAGGTGTTGGTTCTCTCCCAACAGTAGATCTCTGCATGGTAGAGGTAGAAGATGTTAACACAACAAATATCCCAACACCCATATTCCCAGCTAAGTATTGGACTCTCCATTTCGATGGAGCTAAATGTCATTACGGAGCTGGGGGTGTGTAATCCTTACTTCTCCCGAGGGAAAAGTCCTACCATTTTCCTTTAAACTAAATTTCAATGCACAAACAATGGCACTGAGTACGAAGCCCTCCTCCTTGGCCTCATCTTAGCTAAGAGAATCGGTGTTGATAACATCAGAGTGTTAGGAGACTCACAATTGGTAGCAAATCAAGTTTCTGAGATGTATGAAACCAAAGCCGAGCACTTACAACTCTACAAAACAGCTGTACTGAATTTAAGCAAGGAGTTTGACTTCATATCAATCGAAGCAATCCCACGAGAACAAAATCTTCTCACCGATTCAATAGCAACCTCAGCATCACACTTTACTCCAAATAGTAAGTTAGAGGACACCCATTTCATGGTATCCCTTCGTACTGAACCATTGATAAAAACAATGTCAAACCTCTTTTAAATGGAAATGAAAACAAATCTACTATCCTAGACCACATCGATAGTGATACAACCACTCTTGATTTCTTAAACACCTATGCGCATGTTACATCTCACCCATCACGTGGTAGATTTATCCCTAATCCCGCATTCATCCTCCTACTTCAGAAATCCCATGACAGAGCTTCCCCCACAAAAGGAACTCAGCATATACACAGTCGAGAATAGAGATGATCTGGAACTACCTCCAGCCCCACCTGAGTTTGAAGAAGGTAACGCTTCTTTAATCAAGAAACAATTGATATTAACATCGAACGGAAGATGAACCAAGAATATTGAAGTTAGGATCCTCGTTAACTCCATCAGAAGTAGAAATACACACTCGATCCTCAAGGAACATCAGAAGGCTTTTGCATTTAATTATAAAGAAATGACAGGGTTACACCACACATTGCGGTGCACAACCTCATCACTAAATCAGATGCAAAACCGATTAAACAAAAATCGAGACCAATGAAACCCAAGGTAGCTCTCATGGTGAAAGAGGAGGTAATGAAACTCCTCCAAGTAGGATTCATCAAACCAGTCGATTACTCTCAGTGGGTATCTAATATCGTTCCGGTTCTCAAAAAGAATGGAAAGATACGCATCTGTGTAGACTTCCGAGACATTAACAAGGCATGTCCTAAAGACGACTTCCCATTACCATCTATAGATGTCATTGTTGATGCAACAACTGGATTTGAGCTTTTATCTCTCATGGATGGATTCTCGGATACAATCAAATCAGAATATCCAAACAAGATCAAGCTAAAACCACGTTTATAACTCCTTGGGGAACCTATTGCTATGTTGTTATGCCATTCGGTCTCAAGAACGCCGGCTACATACCAACGGGCTATGACGTATATATTTCATGATCTTATTCATAAAATTGTGGAATCCTACGTAGATGACTTGTTGGCCAAGGCCAAGAAGCATCAGACCATCCGAAGTGCTTCGCGTCATTCTTTCACGTCTGATAGAATACGAGTCACGCTAAATCTAGAAAAATGCGTCTTTGGTGTAACAGGAGGGAAGCTCCTAGGTTACATTATATCATCACGTGGATCGATGTTGACCCAACCAAAATTAAGGCTGTTCTCGAAATGGTCCCACCTTCGAATGAATCTGGAATCAGGTCATTTCTCGAAAACTTGGTGCAATCCAGAGATTCATCCTGACTTAAGTTTCACCATTCATCCAATCAACAATCTACTCAAGAAAGATTATAACATTGATTGGACCAAAGACTGCAATGAAGCTTTCAACGCAGTTAAGCATTTCTTGTTATCACCACCTACGCTAATGCCACCTAAGCCGATCACCCATTAATTTTATATTCACGAGCCACCAATGTCTCGCTAGCCTGTATGCTGGCTCAAGAAGATGATGACAAGAGAGAACGTGTGATCTATTTCATTAGCCGACATTGCTCTCGACTATGAAACACGCTATACGCAAGTAGAATGAGAATGCCTCGCCATAGTCTTTGCAACCAAACGCTTAAGACATTACATGTTAAATCAAGAAACAAAGGTCATTGTAAAGACAGAACATTTACGAACTTTCCTCACGCAAGGGTCCTTGTCTAAAAAGGTTGGACGCTTTATAACCTTAATGGGTGAATTTGAATTAACATTCATAAATCAAAAGTCTGTTAAAGGACAAATCATCATGGATTGGTTAGCTGATAATCCATTAGACGGAGGTGATCTAGTAGATCTGGACTTTCCCGATGAGTGCATATACTACATCGAAACCCGACCTCCCATCTCTGAGTGTCCTTGGTATACTGATATTATTAATTATATCATGGATCATACATATCCGGAAGGTGCTACACCACAACAAAGAAGGTGGTTACGCATTATCGTAGCTAAATACGTCATTATAGAGCAAAGTGCTCTATCGAAAAGCATTCGATGGAATGCTTCTAAGATGTGTCGACACGAAGAATCCAAGAAGATTCTCCACGAATCTCACAGTGGAATGTGTGGAGGCCACTTCGGTGGCCATGCCACCACTCATAAAATACATCGATGGGCTATTTCTGGCCTACTCTAGAACACGACGCAGTAGAGTTTGTACAAAGGTGTCATAAGTGCCAAGAATTCTCCCATGAGATCCACATGCCGGCACAAGCTCTACAACCAATCGCTACTCCATGGCCCTTTTCTACGTGGGGCCTAGATTTAATAGGGAAATTCTCTCCCTCATCTACAGATGGCCATAATTTCATAATCACGGCCACCGAATATTTTACCAAGTGGGTAGAGGCTATGCCTCTTACTACTGTACCAGGTTCTGTAATCGCCAAGTTCATTTTGAACCAAATCATTTGCAGGTATAGTGTCCCGCAAATCATTATCTCAGATAATGGGACTTCTTTTAAGAATGACAAAGTTCACGAATTGTGCAATAAATTTAAAATAAGCCATCATACGGCCTCCTTGTATTACCCTCAAGCCAATGGACAAGCTGAGGCGACAAACAAAACATTAAAAGCCATTCTCCTTAAAACGGTGAAAGAAAACAAACGAGATTGGCATTTGAAGTTATATCCGGCCTTATGGGCCCACCGAACCTCAATAAGAACACCAACAGGAGCCACTCCTTTTTCACTGGTATTCGGGCAGAAGCAGTTCTCCCACTTGAGGTTGAAATACCCAGTCTCCGTATCTCATTACAAGGGATTCTAGATGAAGACGCTTACAGAGAAGCACGTCTCTCCCAACTAGAAAGCCTAGATGAAGCTAGGTTAGATGTCAAAAAAGGCACAGAGTCTATGCTGACCGGATGTGCCAGCAGTATAACAAGAAAGTCTATGAACGTGACATATATGAAGGTGATCTAGTTCTAAGGCTAGACAACCGATCGACAAAAAGACCGCGAAGGAAGGAAGTTCCAGCCCAAATGGTTGGGCCCATACCGAGTCATGAAGGACTATGGAAATGGTGCATATCTCCTATGTACACTGGAAGGTGAGGAATTTGGTGAAACAGTCAATTCCCTACACCTCAAATGATTCTACGCGTAAGCAACTAGTACTACTTGTATAATTATATCTACATTGCATCTTCATATAGTTAGGATCATTTTGTCCACTTGTTTTGTACAAATTTGTGATCAAGGAATTTATTCTCAAAGCAATTCATTACAAACTCATGATGTTGTTGGCATAAACACTCTAATCATACTTCTCTATTTCCATGATATCATCAAACTATTTCGAATCATTTCATCAAATAAAGCTAGATATGACAAAGTCTTAACGGTAACCATACCAAGATCTGCAGGTTTGTTCTCACTTTTGGTTTCTTCTTAGGATAGGTGTCTTGCCTATGGTCTGTTCTAGAAGCTTCATCATGTCACATCTATCCCATATGAATATCTCTTTGAAATAAGAACACACTGACATTTTACTCAAACAAACAAGTCAAATATAAATCAAACAGAAAATTTTAAATTTACACATTTCCTTGCCCCACCAACCTTCGGTGATGAGCTTGTGTCTCTTACTAGTGACGTAGGGTTGGGAAAGGATGGAAATGCCCTTACTCACCTATGCCTTGCCTAAGGTGATAAACCCACGCTTCTTACTAGTAGCATGGGGCAAGGTGTGGGGGGTCCTCTTGACAAACAAACGTAAAAGGTCATAAACAAACAATTCAAATCTTGAAGTCTTGAGTCAAAAACAAATGAATCGGATGTCCAAAATTCCAAGAGAATTAAAAATCCTAAAACCTAGATTTTGTCTACCATGTGGCCATCTACGGATCTAAGTCTAGATAAACCACAAAGCAAGTTGCATCCCAAAACTATGAAGTCACTCGAGTGGAGTAGGCTTGTAGCATCCTAATTTGGTTCCACCAAAGCTTTGTCTATCTTTCATCACTATCATTTCAACACATTTCATAACTTGTGCCCTTTTCAGCTCTCGGTGATGAGCCCTCGCATCTTACTAGTTGTGTGGGGTTAGGAGAGGGGCAAGTCTATCTACTCATCATACCGGCTTATCTTCACCACTTTGCCAAAACAAATATGAAGTATCCAAAATTGCTTACAGAAACTAAGATTCAAAATCACATTGTATCTACATTATCATATATCAGCATCATGAAATACAAAAAGAAAGTAAACATTTGTATCATTTGTTCTCCATTGCATACATTCTAAAAAGCATATAAGCATAACATCATAATTTACATGAGGAAATGGAAATGGAAACAAAAGCCATAAATGCCAAAAGTCTGATCCAAAAGAATATATATATATATATATAAATGATCAAAATTCCTGTACAATGCCATCATGCGCTAAGCATGGTCAAAACATGCTCAAAGAGCCCGAGATATACAAAAATATCATACAAAAATCTAGGAGAGCCAAGTGGCTTCTCAATCCCTATGAGACCCCTCTGAAGGTGCACGCCCACGCCTAGGACTCGCTACGCCGGTGCTCTGAGTGCACGAGGGCTCAGGATCCCGAGGGGCAGCCACAGTCTCGCCACGAGAATGACTCCTCATCAGCGCTCGGCTGTCCTATACCCCGCTAGCTCCGTACGGAGAGTCGATACCATCCTGGCCACATGCCAGATAGGGGAAAAGATGTCAGTATGTCTACCAGCTGCTGAGGGCTCCCCAGCATCCACAGATAGCTCTGCATGGGTCCTCTCCATGGGGATCATCAGGGTATCGGTGCATACCCTGTGGAATCAAGTCTCGCCACTCATCGGTGGTCTCTACAAACAAAGGAGAAAATGAATTAGAAATAAAACAAGAGATAAAACACAAGTGTAAACAAAAGGAGAGATAGAAACTAAGGCAATCCTAATTAAAAAAAAACATTAAAAGGAAGATAACTTACTCGGATCACCGGGCCTCCAGGATGGATCTCTAGGGTCAGCACCTACCACAGATGCCACCGCTGACTGAGGTGCTCCCCATGGCTGGAGCGACATAGCATCCCGCAATGGACTCATCCTCCCCACCATGGCCCTGGGAGAGTGGCTCCTCTGAAACCAAAGTCACCCTCTCACTCGCACTCTCTCCTCTCTACCCGCATGATGATATCCGAGTGTCATGCCACTCAGTGATCACCGTCCTCCCTCCTCCTCCTCCTGCCTCTCCCCGTGAACTCCTCAGACTCGAGTCTATGTCGATGGGGTCATCACTGCTATGGGCAGGACCCGCGGCAATCTGAAGTAAGGGTGCCTGAGGAGCACCGGCTCTCCCTCGGCACGTACTACCCTCCTGGCCGCAATAGGAATGCCAAGTGTAACAACTATCCAACCCCGGCCTCTAGGACCCCCTCTGGCCTCTCGAACTGACCTGTATACTGGCACTACCGGGGAAGCATGCCCATGTAAGGTAGGCCAAACTGCTGAGGAACTCGCCAAAGGGGTGTATCTCCACTCACCCTACTCTATCAATAAGCTGCCCTATGGTGGAGCAGAGATCAAAGTAAGAGCCTCCTCACCCCATAAGCCTGCCATGGTCTGATATGGTGTGGCCTCCATGTCATCGGTGGTCAGAGAAGCAACTGGCTGATGAGGTGCTCTGAGCACCGACATATCTATCCATCTGGCTGCCCTCACAGCTCCGGATCTATCACCTCTACACCTCTACCATAAGGGATGAAGTGCTCATAAACCCAACTCATAACTAGGGTCGGGTGGCTCAAAGACTGCCCCTGTAAATGGACTACCCTATATAAGTCATGGTAGGTAGTCCCAAGTATATCTACTCCCCAGGCGTAAATCCGGCCATGACCCTCGATCTGTGCAATGATGGGGGACCAACAATATAGCAGTGTGTCTCCTCCCTTGTCCCCGATCAATCTCGAGGCAAGGATCCCCATAATAGCCTGGCAAAGCAAGGGGATGGGAAAACTAGGAATAGACCGAACTCTGACCCCCTTCTTCAAACCCGTGGAGATGACTGCATCTCCCATGTAAGAAGCCCACTATGCTATCTGGGCCCGTGAACCTGCTGTCTCAAGGGTGAGTCATCTCCCGATGATCGGGACCCCCAGGATACGGTAAACATCCTCCAGTGTGATGGTCCACTCACCTCGGACCCCTGGTAATCGGAAGGTGTTCTGATCAACATCCCAGTAGGAAAATAAGTCACAGAGTATGTGACTGGATGGTGCAACATGTGGAACCCGTGATATACGTAGTATACCAGCCCTCTGAAGAGTATCCTGCTCATCCTGTGAAAGGGCGTCTAGCACTACTGGGAGCCAGTCACACTCCCTCTCTCGCTCCACCGAATGTACTCCTCTCTCACCTGCATACACCCAAAAACACACAAAACAAAGCAAGTTAGCATCCAAGTGACATTAGAAAAATCATGAAAACACATAGAAATGCTAAAAATGCAAAAACAATCTCAAACAAGTGTTCTTTTGACATTCTGTGAAGAACCACCGCCCTGAGTAGGTGGCGGTTTCATAACCGCCACCTTAAAGGCGGTGGTCTTGTAACCACCACCCAACAAGGCAGCGGGTCAGTAACCCACCCCCTAGGCAAGGCGGCGTCGTGTCCCGAAAACCCACGCGGGTTTTATATCCTAAAAAGGCCAAAAACACCAAAAAGGACCATTTTAACTAAAACAAAGCCTACCCAGTAGGCCCCCTAGATGGACCTTTTGAACCTAACATTTTCAAAAATAACCCCCCCACGACAAAGATTTTAGCATTTTAAAAGTTTGGAGGTAAAAATGATAAATTGAGGAAAACTAACCTGTGATCTCACGGGTCGATGATCTACTCATGGAGGCATGATCGCTATCTCGTCACGAACGTTTTGACTCTACTCTCATAAGAAACCATCACCGTGGGTCCCAGAGCTCAGAATCAATCAAATCAACACGCACAAATGAATAGGAAAATGGGCCCACTTTCATATATATAGCAGCCTGACTTGTTTTGAATGTTTTTTTCATGTGTTTGAGCGCCGACGGAGGTAAGTTCTTACCCCCGCACAAATGGTACGTCCTCATTTCCCATTATTTTAGCGTTTATTTTCCGATCTATCTTGTCTATCTGCACTTGAGTTCTCTTTTCATTTTGCAGGAGCAGGAATTTTGGATGGCATCATTTCAACACACGGACATATCAGGTATAACTTCCAACTTCCCATTTCGGGACCGCCATACTCAAACCCACCGTTTTACGCCTCTTCATGGCTAAAACACTTCTCCGAGGGGGCAATATGTACGTACCCAAAATTGTAAGGTACTACACTACTGAACAACGTAACACGTGCCCCAATGATGATACAGGTCTCCTCGCAAGGTGTTCGGGATCCGGAAAGCTCTCCAAGTATGCGTTATCATCCCGCATGCCCCGCTTAGCCCCCGTGCTTTGTTTTCCTTTTTTTCCCCTCTTTTCTTTGCCTTTTGCTCTTCAGTTACGAAACCACCGCCCGCTCGGGCGGTGGTCCTCAGACCGCCCCGATCGGGCGGCGGTCCTAACCGCCACCCTACTCAAGGTGGCGGTCCTTCACGCATTTTCCAGAATGCTCTTTTAACATGACTCACGTAAATTTCAACGTTTACCAGCTTTTTTCACCGCCTTGGGCTTGCATTAATGATTCTGGTTCCCTAGAATAGTGTTTTTCCATTGTTTATAGTTTAAGAGTTCAATTTGGTTTTTACCTTGGGTAAATGCAAATGCTATAAATAGTTGGCTTGTGCTCAAGCAAATGGCCCTCAAATTTGCCTCTGAATTTCTCATTGCAATAGATTAGTCTTTCATTTTTCTTAGAATTCTTAGTTTCATTCATTGCATGCTTAGTTAGTGTTGTTTTGTTGTTAGGAAGCCACATATCCATCTTGTGCAAGTGTTGTTAATATTTCATCCAATCCATTAGAGTAGAATAGTTTGTTTTCAATAGGAAGCCATTAAAGTTGCAGGTTTTGTTCTTCAAACAGATAGTTTCAGGTTCTAGACGTTTTATGTTGCATGACTCGCAATAAATCCCGCTAGGAATTACATAAGCCAAGCTCTGTACTCTTGCGCTATCTCTCTCCTACTCGCATTGTATTCAGTCTGTATCCTAAGCTTCCTTTGTCCCAATATCTACTTCTGTTGATGCTAGCATTACATGATTTTCTGGATCCACGTGAACACGAAGGAGCGAGGAGGTCACACTGAGGGACAAGATCACACACATCATCGATTCGCCACCGTTCTCACAAATCCAATGTTCTAGCTTTCAAAGTTCTAAATTAGAAGCATATCAAATAGAGTAGCCAATCACTTTATTTCAGTCAATTTTACTTTCGATATTGCCAGGGAAGTTATGAGGATTGATAGTTTCTGAGAGACTATGATTCTTTCCTCACTTCTGAGGTAGGATCGAGAGTCTTTCAAATAGATTAGATCAGTTATTTCATTGTTTAGAATAGATTTACAACTACACAGCAAGTAGCTATACTCGGTTACTTTGTTTGTTTTAAATTCATCATTAGATTAATCGTCAATTTCTAGATATATTAAAATAGCTTCCCCTTCAATTTCATTTATAAAATTCATCAGAAAAATACAAAAATATAGAAGTCATATATGTTATAGATATACTTCACATAGTTAATTTTACTTTGCTACATTTAGTTTACATTGTGGCTTTTGTATGACAATCACGGGACCTAGAGAGCCCAGGGAATACGTATTCGAGCCAATCATGCCCCAACCCAATCTCATCACAGCCATAACTGATATAGATCAGAATCTTAGGATCCAAGTCTTCCGAACAATGGTAAACTTACAACAAATCAGTCTCAACTACACGGGTTAAACATAGAAGACGACCAAGCACACACGTTTTGGTCAAATCAACCAAACTATAGATTACCCTAGATACATATCCGCATGACTGTGGAAGGGTTTGAAAGAGAGAAGACATTTGGTTGTGATCCTTTGGTCCCACAGCCAGAACAGAGACACTCTCACAGATATAGATACCAGCTTAAGAATTCAGGTTGCACGAACCTGTGAGATACTCTGAAAAGATCACACAACTGTTAAATCTAAATATAGAGGCTGAGAAAGCATATGACTATTGGATACTAGGGATTAGGGACTGAATCCACACATGACCATAGTAGGACCACAACAAACACGAATCTATGGTTATGACCCACAAGTCTCACAGCCCAACGAGTCCATAGGTGAATCAGACATAGATGCTAGCCTACGTACATTAGTATTCAGATCTACTCCACTTCCACCTATCATCATCGAATAGTTATCCTTGTTAGACATAGTAGCTAACAAAGCTAAGGAGTTCTAGACTAGGCCAGAGAATCACCCATAGAGTCAATTATATTTACCATCCACCCTATGACCTTATCTGGAGACATACACGAAACACCTCATCATGACCTAGCCCTAACCCTAAACTAACCTAATTAAGACTTATGGCTTGGTCTAGACTCACATCCATAACTAATGCCTCCTTACTCACACCCAAAACCGACCTTCTAGCCACTTGACCAAGCCCAAGTGATCCGATCTCTCGGGAGAAAAGTAGGGAAGGTGGGTTATTTTACTAAAAATAGCCTACTTTTTCCTTACCGATGCCGGTTCCTACTCGACCGCCATCGGTTACGCAACCGCCATCGGTTCCCTGTAAATGGGCTCCCCAAACCAAAAACAAAGGATCGGAATTTCATTTTCGGGATCAGGTCGAATGATTTTTGAATCAACAGAGATCATTGGGAGCGAAAAAGAGAGTCCAGATCTTCACTTGACCGAGCAGAGACGAGTGGAAATACCGAAGTGTTTACAAGAAAGGAGATCGGCTTGCATCTTCGTCAAAGCAGGTAAGTCACATCTTGCATGTCCTCTATTATAACATTTCTTATGCCTTTTGA